>CM050165.1:92801322-93401322 GCA_027410445.1 Discoglossus pictus
CAGGAGGTCAGGTGGAGGAGAGCAGCATGGGAGGAGGGATGTGACACGAGATGTAGGCACACAAGTTGTAGGGGCAGAGGGTCAGGGGCCTGATCCTGGGGGGAGGGGTTAGTGTGGATGAGGGACCGGCCCCAGGGAGAGGACAGGGAGGACAGGAACCCCAGGCACTGTTGGTAGCACAAGAAGCTGTGGCAAAGTACAGGGCCCCCAATTATAGGTCAGAGAAGATGGACATCCCCCTTGGTGATATCCGTGCCCGCTATTGGATCATACATGATTGGATCGTACATGGTGGCTCATTATGCAGGCTGTGGTTCATCTGTGTAACACCACAGTCAATCATAGACGACCATGATATCAAGGATATGGAAACACATAGCTGTCAATTGTCTAGGGAAACCAGCTCAAATATATATTTTCTTCCATTTCAGTACCCAGGAGGACAAGGCCAGCCCCAGATGAACAGGGGGGGGGCTCCACTGGAGGTGGGAGTGGTTGATGAAGAAGGCTAGGACATTCCAGAGGGCCCGGGAGCATCCACACAAGCTGGCCATTCACGTTCACTGTCATATCAGGAGTGGGAATCACTATCTGGGCCCTCAACAGCAACATCCCGCCATGCACACCTGTTTCAGCCCCTTCCATCGGCCATGTCCTGGCCCCAGCCATCATCACAGCTGCCACCTGCTCCAACAACATTTCAGCCATGGCAGGCCACAACCACTCCTACACAATGGGGTCTCCCAACATGGCCTCCGACACAATGGGGTCCCCCAACATGGCCTCCCACACAATGGGCTCCCTCAACATGGCCCAACACTCCTTCCCTCCTGCCGACACCTCCAGGCCTCCAGGACTCGCTGCTGACACCTCTGGCCCTGCTGCCGTCACCTCTGGCCCTGCTGCCGTCGCCTCTGGCCCTGCTGCTGTCCCCTCCTGTCCTGCTGCTCTGACCTAGGGCACCAATGCCGACACCTCCAGCCCCAATGTCGACACCTCCAGGCCTCCAGGCCTTGCTGCTGACACCTCACCTCGGGCACCAATGCTGACACTTCCAACCCCATTGCCATCACCTCCAGCGCCAATGCCGACACCTCCGGCCCCAATGCCGACACCTCCAACCCCAATGCCATCACCTTTGGCCCCAATGCCGTCAACATCAGCCACAATGCCATCAACACCACCAGCCCTGTCATTGAGGGAAATCAACAGAATTAAAGGCTCTGCTTGCTCAGAAAGCATTGTAGGCTCACACATTCCGTCCTTGCGAGCACTCCATTCTGAGTGTGTACATGTCTGGTTATGTTTAACATTTCAACAATTGATGTGGATTGACCTTGAAATTGCTATCTTGTTCTTGTCTCTGTAGGTGTTAATAGCCAAATCTCACGACCAGGAAGACATGTTCTTCATCTTCAAGCAGTACAATACCATCATGTGACTGAACACTCAACCCAATTCACAACAGGCATTCGATCAGTCTCATTCACCACTACAGATGGATCAGAAATGCAATATATGACTATATATCTCTTCACTAATGAACATGACTGGTGTGAGTTTCAATTATAATGAAATCCAAAAGTAGTAGTTATAAATGCGTTGTTGTTGCATTTCATCCCGTTAACAGTATGAAAACGGATTAATGTATATCATGTCATCCAAACAAAATGGATGATTTCCTTGGTTTGACATCAGGATCAATGTGTTTATGGATAATGTGAACAGTGTAATCTGCCTGTCCTTGGTACCACCCATATACCAGTGAGATGTGATATCAGCATGGAACAACTATTCCATGTAGATAGTGATGGTACTTTTTGCTGAAAGATTGTGTTCACAATGAAGAATGTCTTGTTGTATTACACATCCTCAACATATTCCGGGATGGCTGATTGAACAGGACAGAATCAATATGGTTATCACTGCTGACGTTCATGTTAATTGGTTTATTGTAGTGTTCAGAGCAAAAACAATGTACCTTAAAAACAGCTTATGATTGTTCTAACACCTCCTCTTTATGCTTTCCAAATTCCTATCATCTGTTTGGGAATCAGCACACTGTGTGTGAAATTGATTAGTATTGCATGATCCATGATTTCTAGCATCTGTTTCATATAGCAGATGGAGACCATATAGTTGCTGTATGCGCATTAATGGTTATTTCTATGAAATTAAGTGTTATATGAAGTTCCAATTTCACATCCGATTATGGTTGCTGTGGTGTCCTGACCACATGTGACCCTAGCAGATGCTATGCATTATCTTTAAGATGCTGTATGGCATTTAACCCTTTAGGTGTCCCTTTTTGGCCAACATCCTCTTGCCCTTCCAGTATCTGCCCACACCAAACCCATGATACGTATGCACGGTTGTATACATATTAACATGTGTATCAAGAAAAGTATGATGATGTTATACTGTTGTCACTGTTTGTGTGTGATTGTACCGTATCATGATTTAGAATCTACATAATCCATATTTAATGAAGTTTCATTGTTTTATATATATATATATATATATATATATATATATATATATATATATATATATATATATATTGTAACGGAGTGAAGCAAAGAGTGCCCCTAGAGATGGGTTTAATTAAAGAGGCTGGAAAATTTCTCTGCAGAAGGAAATAATTAACTCCGGGCAGTGATCAGAGGCTAATTGATGCCCAGCTATGGATTGCCTTTAAGACCACAGCAGAGAGATGGGTGGAGTCTCTCTCACTAAGGCTTGGGCCTAAGCAGTGTGAGCAGTGTGTGGAATCTGCTCCTGTTGGTGAGCTGCTGTTAGCAGCAAAAGAGCAAGATACAGAAGAAGCTTGCTGCCTGTTCCTGATTGCAGTCAGAAGACTGCAGTGTCCCAGAGGGAGCTGTGTCCCAGAGGAAAAGCTGTGTCCCAGAGGAAAAGCTGTGTCTCAGAGGAAAAGCTGTGTCCCAGAGGAAAAGCTGTGTTTCAGAGGAAAAGCTGGGTCCCAGATGAAAAGCTGTGTCCCAGAGGCTGTGAGTAAAGGATGATATTATCCTTACAAGAGTATGTGTAAAGTAACCCCAGGAAGAAGGCAGGAGTATAACTGTGAATTGAACAGAGTATCTCAAAAGACTGTTTAAGGATCCCTGGAGGTTGGAGTATTTATGAGAGACGGGCAGGCCGAATGCTCCCCTTTCTACTGAGGAATATATTTACAAGAGAACCGTGTGTTTTGCTATACTTTTGGCTGATGTAAGCCATTATGTGGTGACAATTTTTGGACTTTTAATAAAAAGATTAAAAGAATACATGATTCTTCTTTCTGTTATTCTTGAAGGTAGCAGATCAAACTACCACAATATATATATATATATATATATATATATATATATATATATATATATATATATATATACTAGCGACTTGCCCGTCAAAGAATGACGGTCAATACAATTTTTAAGCTTGGAATGCTGTTTGCCACACAATGTGAGTCTCTGACACTCTTAAGCTTTTTGGTATCTACAAAGAAGTACAACAATTATAATCTTTTTTTAATTTTTTTTTAACATTCAACTTGTATTTCAACAACTGTTAAACCATATTAGCCTTTTTAATTGTCATGTATGCAGTAATAATATAACAATGCATGAAATTGGTAGGAGTATGTATTGTGAACCATTACATAAAGCTTTGTAACATGCAACTTATATTGGAAACAGTGGTCAACAAATTATTTTTAACAATACTAACATTTTTAATTATGATCTATTATTATTATTATTATTGTTTATTTATAACATGCCAATATTCCGTAGCGCTGTACATAAGATAAGTTCAAGACAATGATAAATACAAATTATACATAGCAAAGCAAGGGGGGCCCTGTCTTTGAGTCTCGAATCCAGTGTCCATAGTGCTTTCCCCAAAGCACCTTGTGGGATTGAAACTTGCAGACTTACAACCTAACAGTATTGTGTGTGGTACAGGAGGGAGAGAGAGGTGAGAGTGTGGAAGGTGATACACTTCTTTAAAGAGATTGATTTTTAGAGAGGTTTTGAATGTTTTGAGGCAGGAGGATAATCTGGTGGAGAGAGGCAAGATGTTCCAGAGAATAGGGGCAGCACAAGAAAAGCCCTGAAGGCGAGAGTGAAAGGAGGCAACAAGAGTTGTTGAAAGAAGTAGGTCATTAGCAGCACGAAGAGGGCGGGTGGGTGAGTATTTGGAGATGAGACCAGAGATGTATGGGGTGCATCTATTGTTGAGGGCTTTGAAAGCTAGGGTCATGATTTTAAGCCGGAAGCCGGATTGGAAGATGTCAAGAAGGGAGTTGGAGGAAATAAAGCTGGAAAGGTGGTTGTAGATGAGCCACTCCAGCACTTAGGAAGCCAGAGGAAGTAGAGAGATAGGGCGGTAATTAGATGCAATGTTAGAGTCAGATGAGGGTTTTTTGAGGGTGGGTGTAATTATGGCGTGTTTTAGAGAAGATGGAAACCTGTCAGTATTTAGAGAAAGGTTTAAAATATGTGTGAGAGCTGGGATTAGTGTGGTAGAGAGGGGAGGGATGATCTGAGATGGAATAGGATCCTGAGGACAGGTAGTAAGGCAAGTGGATAACAGCGGGCTGGCAACTTCGTCCTCTGTAGCTGGGGTAAAGCAGTTCAAAGTGCCTGTTGGATTTGGGGTGGGAGAACACTGGGTGTGGTTGGTTAGTTGAGAGGGTAGAGTAAGTGAGCCACTGTGAGATGAGAGTTCAATGCGGATGCTTTTAATTTTATGAATAAAATGGTTGGTGAAGTCTTCAGGAAGGGATGGGAGGAGCTGGTGGGCGGAGGAGAGTATTGAAAGTGGCGAGCAGATGCTTGGGGTTAGAGGACAGAGTTGATATTAGTGAATTGAAGTAGTATTGTTTGGCGAGGTTGAGGGCAGAGGAGTAGGAGCGTAACATAAATGTGAAGCGGAGGAAATCTGCAGAAGTGCGTGATTTCCTCCAGAGCCGTTCAGCAGTGCGGGAGTACTTCTGGGTGTATCGTGTGCCAAGGTTGTGGAAGAGAGCGAGGGCGTCTTTGTGTGGTTATGGGGGCAAGGGTATCAAGAGTGGATGAGAGAGTAGAGTTATAGAATGAGGTGGCAGTGTCAGGGTTGAGGTTAGTGATGGGGCTGAGAAGGGGTTGGATATTAGTGGAGAGCTGAGCAGGGTCAAGTGCTAGCAGGTTTCTGTGGGTGATAGGGGCAGGGGTTGAAGAAGGGTGGTGGGAGGAAGATGTGGTGAGGTTGAAGGTAAGTGATGGTCAGATAGAGGGAGTAGGTTGGTGAATGGGTTGGAGGTTGTGCTTAGATTGGTTAAGTTTAGGTCTAGAGAGAGTACAGCATGATGAGTTAAAGAATCTGTAAGTTGTGAGAGGCCAAAGGAAGATGTGAGTACTAGCATTTTGTCTGAATCTGGGGAGGTAGGAGTATCAATGGAAATGTTAAAATCTCCAAGTACCAGTGATGGAACATTGGAGGAGAGAAAGTGAGGGAGCCAGGCAGAAAAGTGATCAAGATCTATGCATGAGTACCATAACAATAGCTCAACTTTGTATGAATGAGTATTTTAAACCATTACAGAATGCTTTTTAACATGCAACTTGTAGTTGAATTACTGGTAAAGCAAATAGGTATTTAATCCAGAGGAAGGCAAACAGTAAAAAAAACCATTTAAACTTAGCCAATTGTATCAAAGGGGGAAAAACATTAATTCCTTCCTGACCCCAGTAACTGGCAATCAGATTACTCCCTGGATGAATCATGTCTATTTAATTATGCATTTAACCTTTTTACAAATGATAATGCTGCAACCGACATAAACCATTAATAACATCCAATAAAACAACTTTTCAAACCCTGTAAAATACAATGTTAACAATGCAAACATTAACGTAATGTAATAACATTTAAAATTAAATCTTAAAAAAATATAGTGATCTTGAATATTGAATCCAGAGAAAGGCAAACCAAAAAAAGCCCAGTGAATCTTAGTCAATTGTTTCAAAGTGGGCAAAACAATGTATTCCTTCCTGATCCCATTAACTGGCGATTGGATTACTCCCTGGATCAATACTCTGTATGTAATTAAACATTTACATTTTACAACAAATGATCATCCTCTTACTAACATGAACCCTTAATTACATACAATGAAACAACTTTTCAGTTCTTTGAAAACTGATTTTTAACATTACAAACATGAACTTAATGTATTGAAGTTGAAACAGTAAATGTAAGAAAATGCAAGGTAACTGTTTTGTGGGGCCAATCCTGGCAAAAGTCACTTCCAAGACATTCCATTCTTTTTTTGTTTTGTATGTCAAAGTGGTTCCCTTAAAAAAAGCCCAGCAGACTTGTAATTTTGTCTATGGGGTATAACCACTGTTTATAATTGTTGTTTTTGTTGTTTTTGTATTCTTGTAGTTATTGAAAATGGCACATAGAGTTTTCTATGTGAGACCGCCAGACTTCCAAGTTCGTCCGCGGGGTATAACCACTGTTCTCTATGTTTTTTGCAATTTTATAGAGATTCCTTAGCAGAATAGTGGTCCTCTAAAAAGAGTCTGAGTAACATAAAATTGCATCCTCAAAATAAAACCACTGTTTTCTATATTTGTTGTGGTATTTTTTGTGAATTTGTCGTAGATATAAGAGCACTGTTGCTTTTTTAATTGGTGTTATTTGTAGATTAGTTTTATTGATATTATTTTTCTAATTTAATTTACAGTACTTCATAGTAGACAATGTTTTTTGTAAAAATTTGTCCATCATCTAATAAATCACCCTGAATTTGGTTGTTTTCAATATAAACTTTTATTTCCTCTGGATTCTTGCATCTTGAAAATGAAACATACAGTTGGCCATGTGCAAATACTGGTTCTTCTAAAAAGATTCGGATTTAAAAGTTTGTCCTTGTGATTTATTAATGGTCATGGCAAATGCCATGATGATGGGAAATTGTCTTCTCTAAGGAACAAAAGGCAAGCTACTTTCACTTGGTGCTAAATCTATTCTTGGTATGAAAACTCTTTCACCTTTATGGGTACCATTTAGAATTTCTGCATTTACAAAACGGTCTTTTAATTCTTGAACAATTAATCTGGTCTCATTACTTAGTCCTTTTTTGGGGTTCATATTTCGCAGTAAAATGACAATTGCACCTTTTTTTAGATGCAAAATATGTGGTGGCATTCCAGATAAAGTTAATAAATTAATAAATTCAGTTGAAAAGTTTGAAAAGAGTTTCTTTGTCATCACCAAGTACACAATCAGCACTGTAATCATTTTTTTGTGGTGCATCTATTCATTTTAATATTTCATTATTCAGAAACAATGCATCTTTATTTGTGGATGTTAATATTACTTTGGTTGCAAGCTCTGCATAATCATCGTTAGTTATTGCATTTTGTAATATAGCCGATATAATGGAATTTCCACGGTATCATCGGGTAATTTATTCATTTGTTCTGTTTTTTTTTCTCCAGTTTTGATGAGCCACTTATTGAATTCATTTGTCCTTGTGACCTCATATTTTGTTCCAATTTGAGGTTAGTAAAGAGTTTGCATAGTGTACGCGACTTGATACATGTTTCTACAATGTCTGTGCGATTTCCATGGACAACAGGTAATGTTTGCCTAAAATCTCAACCTAACAACATCACCTTTCCACCAAAAGGCAAATCATTATCCATGACTTCACGCAACAAATGGTCAATACATTGTAGCACATGGCATGACATCATTGTAGCTTCATCAATAATAATAAATGTACTTTTCTTAATTTTTTTTGCTTGTAAAGATGTAATTTGAATATCCAACACTGATGTTTCCAGAATGGGAACTGGCAGTTTAAATCCACTATGCAGAGTTCTTCCACCTTCTAACAAAAGTGTGGCAATTCCAGTTGTTGCAAATGGCATGACCTTGTGCACAAATAAATTATATATATACGTTTTTCCTGATCCACCAGGTCCATCTAGATAAAAAATAATGCTCTTTGAGCAAGTCATCCTCTAGTGCACTTTTTATGGCGTTAAATGCTTGCAATTGTAATGTATTTAAAGTTGCAAGTTTTTCTTGTGTTATTTGGTTTTGAAGCTGAGTATCATAGTCTTCAAAGTTTATCTTGAATACCTCTTGAATTTCAATTAATGCTTTTAATTCTGCAATAGGCTCATTATATCATTGCAAAAAGTCTACAGGTATTTTTGTTTTAAATTTGTCCCACAATGCCAATGCATTTGGAGCATTTGAGAAGATGCAAATGAATGCAATTTGTTCTCTCATCTGCAGTTGCATTTGACACAGTGCTGCTTCTTCTAGACATCTTTCCCATTCTGTTTCTGCAGCTAAATTAAATGTGTCATAAACTGAGTCATTAACAGTTCTCAACTGTTCAAAACTTTGTGCACGAGGAACATTTAAAAGGAGTAAACGTAAGCAGAAACGTTCAAGGTCTCTTGGACCTACAGCATAAATTCTAGTTATAATTGTATTTTCACAAATTTTCTTTTCCACCATAATCCATTATCAAAAACATAATGATATGGAATGTCAATGTATAACAATTCCCTTGCCTCCAAGTCAGTACAATTTAATTGAAACCACGCAGTGAGTGTAGTTTGTCAATGCTCACTTTGTGCCAAAGCATTTCTTTCATTTCCAACATTGAAATAAACTGGCGTATATACTGGAGTATAAGCCGAGTTTTTTCAGCCCTATTTTTAAGGCTGAAAAAGCCTTTCTCAGCTTGTACTCGAGTCACCCTGTGTCTCTTTCCCCCCTTGTCTCTCCCCCCATGTCTCTTCCCCCCTCTCCCTCCCCTGTGTCTCTTTCCCCCCTCTCCCTTGTGTCTCTTTCCCTCCCCCTCCCTTATCATCCTCCTCATCTTCCCTCCTCAACCCCCCTCCTCATCCTCAACCCCCCTCCCCATCCTCGACCACCCTCCTGAATCCCCCCTCCTCATCCCCCTCCTCATCCTCTCTCCTCAACCCCTTCCTCATCACTTTATCACTCTCTAATTACCTCCCCCTCTCCCTTTCCCCTCTCTTACCTTCGATCAGGTGCTCCTCTGCCCGTCTTCCGGCATATGCTAATGATGTGACGTCACATGCACGTCACGTCATTAGCATTGGCTGAGTCCCGACACAGCCGGAAGACTCGCAGAGGAGCGGAGGAGCAGCTGATGGAAGGTTAGAGAGGGGAAAGGGAGAGTGGGAGGTAATTAGAGAGGGGTAAAGTGATGAGGAGTAGGTTTAAGGAGGGAGAATGAGGAGGGGGGATGAGGAGGGGGGTTGAGGAGAGGGGTTGAGGATGAGGAGGGGGGTTGAGGTTAGGGAGGGGGATTGAGGAGGAGGAGTGTTGAGGATGAGGAGGGGTTGAGGAGGGGGGTTGAGGATGAGGAGGGGTGTTGAGGAGGGAGGATGAGGAGGATGATAAGGGAGGGGGAGGTAAAGAGACATGAGGGTGAGGGGGAAAGAGACACAGGGGAGGAAGAGGTGGGAGAAGAGACATGGGGGTGATAGACACGGGGGGAAAGGGACACAGGGTGACTCAAGTATAAGCCTATATGTAGTGATATTTCTGTCTGTAAATGTACTTGACACTTTCTGACATACCATATATATAAATAAACATATATAAATGTATGATTTGATATACAGAAAGAGGAAAGGGGAAGCTGAAAGTCAGGCATGGAGAGCATACAACACTGAATGGCCTGGGGCAGCACAATACCTAAATATGCCATAGCTATACCTTTATCTCCAGCATCTGGGCTTATTTCAAGTTTCCCAGTTAAATGGCCAGTTATGAACACAAGCTTCACTATTTAATCTTGACGCCATTTGTGGGACTTTTTTTATTTAAACACCAAGGCTTTTATTAATATACTTTAGGGTGCCCTCTCTCCTTTGTTAATTTAAGGCTATTCATTAGTTTTGGTGATAGGTTTAAATATCAGTTACAGTTTGATGGCTTTTGACTTTGTATCTCAGACATGATAAAGTTGTTTTGTTTTTTTGTGTCCTAAAGCTATTCACTCTTATATTTAATAGAACTATTAGAAAAATAGGGCTTTTGTGTGTACATTGTTTGCAGTGCACTCTCGCTTCTCTCACTCTTTTGCCCACCATTAGGTAAATTAGATTGTAGTTAGTATTTTTCGGCGTGGAGGCAGCCCCAGGCACTGGGTCTGACACAGTGCAGCGTGACCCAGCAGAGCCTGGGGCACTCCTGATTGGCTGGGAGAGTGGAAGAGGAACTTCTGCCCGTTTCACACTGGCCATTGCCAGGATTGGAAGCCAGCATGGTCTGCTCCTGCCTAGTGCATGCAAGTAACTGTACCCAATAACCCTGTCATCTATAAGGCAGTGGACGTCCCTCTGTGTGTGTGTGCTGTGCGGTCTGTGCGCTGTGTGGGCGTGTGCTGCGGCTGCTTGAGTGGTGTGTTGCGTGCGCGGTGTCTGTGCGCTGTCCGTGTGTGGGTGTGTGTGGTTTACCTGCCTCCGTAGGGGCTGGTATTAGCTTGCTCATGGATCCTGGGAAGTTAGAGGCCCTTTTGGCAATGGTTAGGTCCCGAGCTTTGTGTCATGGGGTTAGGTTGGTCCAGGATAGATTGGTTTCAGCGCATCTGGGGAGTGAGGACCTTTCCACAGAGGCACAGGCGCAGTCTGAAGTGGCTGATAGCCTGAGGCCCGTGGGGGAGGTCACTAGCCCAGACAGGCAGCATAGGCTGACGGAGCCACGCGACAGCAGCAGTTCCTGCAATAGGGCCAACCAGAGGGCAGGGGCCACGGATGAGGTCCCGCGAGAGCCAGGAGCTCATGACACCCACTGCTAAGAGGTCAGAGCCACAGGGAGGCGCGGGCAAGGGCCTAGCCATCCGGTCACCGCCTAGCGTCTTGCCCCAAGGCCTGCACCGGACCCCAGAGTCTGCTAACACCCCAGTTCAGACCCGGTCCCGGGTTTCTAGGGGTAAGAGTAAAAAGCCAGGGAGTACTAAAAAGACTCTTACAGTTCGTCACTGTTTGGCCCCAGCGGTCCCCACTGCTGCACCCACTGAAGCTGTCATAGGTGTTTTGCAGAGACGCCGCTCCCCCAGTGGCGCGACCGGCAAGGACATGGGATCCACAAGAGGAAAAAGATATCAAGTGCTTGAGGAAATGACTAGCGACAGCAGTCAGGGGTGATAGACGACGTTTACAGCCAGAGGGGCACAGCAGACGTGCCCCGCCAGGGTTCGCAAAGCAACAAGCAGGTACAGTCCTTTGGCTTTTACTTCCACCCTAGCAACGAGACAGAAGTCCCCGGACGAAATAGTTAGGCCACAGCTTAGATTGACCGTTCACGACAATACCCTAGCTAAGGGGCCAACCAGACGGGTTTAGTTATGGCATTGGCCCAGCCCTTAGGCCATTGGGGTCAGTTGAGTCTCAAGTTGCCCTAGATTTGGTTTCCGAGCACTCCTCAGGGTGCGAGCGGACTGCCGGGGCAGCGGGATACAGGCATAGGAGAGCTAGTAATTGTTCTTCATGCCTTCCCAGATCCAGAGGCAGGTCCAGGTCCCAAAGTGAGAGGTCAGGCGGTTGCAGCTGCACCTGCTCAGAAGCCGGCAGGGAGAAGAGCCCTCAGAGGACAAGGCAGGCACGGACTCCCATTCGGACCGAGCGACGAGAGTATTCCAGGGTGGCAGCTACCCCTGCACGACGGGAGTCAGGTGAGCGTACAAGGGTTTTGCGGGTGGAGTGATACGAAGGGGGGCCCCTCCTTCCATGGCACCCCAGTTGCTTGCATCCCTAAAATCTCTTATGTGTGCCCACAATCTCCCAATCAGCGACGAAAAAGCCGGGGCGTGGGTGGGTAGTCTATCTGGGAATGCCCGGGTGCACCTGTTTCACTCCTCCGGGTTAACCCCCCTCCCCGGTACAGCAATCAACATTTCTACCTTTCCGACAAGCCCCCAAGGGGCGCAGTCCCCCTCCATTCAGAACAGTCCCCTAGTCAGGATGGGCGGGTCGGCGGAGTCGACCGGGAGGCCCACCATTGTGTGCGCCCAAGACAACCTCGGGGCGCATTTGCCTCTGCATATCAAACAAAAGATCTGGTGCATGGAATTAGTCGACCTGTTCTCATTATTGCCCATATTCCGGTTAGCAGATCCCTCTGAGCATTTCCCTAGGGAAGGCGATGAGCGTAAGAATTCCTTTAGGCGGCTTCCTCGTACATTTGACAACTGGCTCCAGGCCTTCTCAATCATGGCCTGCGTACTAAGTGAACGGCACTATTCGTATACCTTGAGGAGGTCAGGAATGAGTATCGGACCTACGGGGGGATGGCGTGGTGGCGGTACTACGAGGAGTTTCGGCTGTACATGGCGTCAAGTCCAACCATGGTATGGAGCAAAAAGGCGGTAGCCTAATGGCTGAACATAATGACCTCAATGCGGGCCATGCCGTCCTTTCGCGGGAACGCAAGGGGGGCAAGGAGCCACACCACGTTGAGCGGCCCCGGCCGCGGGGTTTGTCGCTCCTTCAATTATGGCAGCTGCAAATGGGCCCCAAACTGTCGTTTTAAGCACTCCTTCTCGGGCAGCGGCAGCGATCACCCAGAATCCAAGTGTAGCAGGACCAGGGAAGGACCTCTCCAAAGAGGCAGGACTCCTATCCGGTTGGCCGCAATGCTACCATGACTATAACGCTACGGTAGACTGCCGGGAAAGGCAAAAGCAGCTTCGCTGCTAAGGGAGGGCTTTCGGGATGGTTTTGAGATCCTGTGTTCTCTCCTTCCATCTGCTTCGCGTCCGAAGAATTTGAATTCAATTAGTGAGTTCCCCGGGGTGGCTGCGGAAAAGATCCGGGCGGAAGTGGGGCTTGGTAGGATGGCGGGTCCATTCTCAATTCAAGATTTGGTCATTTCTCCGTTGGGAATAGTGCCAAAAAAAGAGCCTGGAAAATGTTGTCTAATACAGCACCTGTCCCACCCTGGGGGGGGGGGGGGGGGGGGGCTCGGTTATTGACGGGATTGGTAAAGAATGGTCAACCGTGTCCTTTGCGTCTTTTAAACGTGCCACGGGGCTCGTTAAGGCAACCGGTGTCAGCGCCAAGATGGCCAAGGTGGATATTGAGTCTGCTTTCCGGTTGCTCCCCATTCATCCCAGTAGCCACCTCTAATCATCATCATTGCCGGTACTACACCTTATACAGCGGTGGGTGCTCCTTTGCTTGAGGTTGAACATATGGCTACGGGCATTCCACGGGAGATAGGATCGGGAGATGGGAATCGCAGCGGTATAGGTCTTATGTGCGTCCTGGAAGGGTTATCTAAATGAGACTTTCTGTGTATTACAGGTGGACAGAGACAGCTTTGGATTATCGCTCATTCCTACGTGTACTGGGTCCACAGGTTAGCCGCAGTCACCAGGAGTAACGCTCAGCTGGGCATACCTGAAACGGACCTGCAGGTACGATGGTTTGGTTTCCGAGGCTTAAGGTGGGCTCAGGTGCAAGGCTTGCTGGACAATTACGCACATCATTACGGTGATCCTGATATGGTGCTCATCCACGCTGGGGGAAATGATTTAGGGGTCGTTCCCATGCGCAAAATGTTGAAGGACATGAAGAGGGATATTTCCCTCTGGGTGCACCAGTTCCAGGGCCTTTTTATCATCTGGTCCAAGATGATAAAAAGGCATTCATAACGGAATGCTAGAGACCCAGTTTTAGTTGATAGGGCCCGTCAAAATCAATAAGCAAATGGCCAGTTTTGTGCAAGATTTAGGTTTCATTTCCATCAGGTACCGGGAATTCGAAGGCGTAGACACCGATGAGTTCTTTCGTCCGGATAAGGTGCACTTAACCAAGATTGGGTTAGAGCTGCTGACATTAGAATTCAAGGAAGGGGTAACTCGGGCACTATCTTTATTGAGTGAAAGGGGGGATTGCAGCCTCAGGAGGTGTCCCTCAGCCGCTCCGTGGCGGGAGGTGAGTTGCCCCGGCCCACTGGCTTAAGTGGGCTTTGCCCTGCCTCATGGGCGTGTTTGGAAAAGCACTGGGTGGCCCTGGGCGTGGGCCCAGGGCATGAGGTTACTGTCCTGGCCGGGCTCCTCCTCCATTATGTTAATTAAGGAATGTTATGTTAATTACGGTAATTATGTTTAAGTTATGGATTATGTTAATCCAGTTGGTTAATAAAGCTGTGGCCGTGTTACTCCCACAGTGGTGTCAGTCGTTATTTCTCAAGCTAATGGATCTTGCTGGGGTCATGTTAATAACAATGAGTAACATGCAATAAAAAAAATAATTTAAAAAGAGATAGGTAATATACTGTATATACTCGAGTATAAGCCGACCCGAGTATAAGCCGAGGCACCTATTTTACCACAAAATACTGGGTAAAATGAGTGACTCGAGTATAAGCCGAGGGTGGGAAATGTGCTGCCCCCTGTGTCCCTCCCTTTTGTGCCTTCTGTGTCCCCCTCTCTCTCCCGTGTCTCTTCTCCCCTCTCCCTTCCCTGTGTCTCTTCCCCCCCTCTCCCTTCCCTGTGTCTCTTCCCCCTCTCCTCATTCTCATCCTCCCTCCTCAACCCCACTCCTCATCCTCAACCTCCCTCCTCATCATCCCTCCTCATCCTCAACCCCCTCATCCTCAACCCCCTCCTCCTCAACCCCCCATCCTCAACCTCAACCCCCCTCCTCATCCTCAACCCCCTCCTCAACCTCCCTCCTCAACCTCAACCCCCCTCCTCATCCTCAACCCCCTCCTCAACCTCCCTCCTCATCCTCAACCTCCCTCCTCATCCTCAACCTCCCTCCTCATCCTCAACCCCCTTCTCAACCTCAACCCCCGTCCTCCGCTCTTTCCAGGTCTTGATGTGGTGCACATGTGACGTCACATGCGTGCCACGTCATTAGCATATACAGGGTCCCGGCACCCGGTAGATGCTAATGACGTGGCGCGCGTGTGACGTCACGGCATTAGCATATACCGGGTGCCGGTACCCGGTATATGCTATTGACGTGGCGCGCGTGTGACGTCACAGCATTACAGCATTAGCATATACCGGGTGCCGGTACCCGGTATATGCTAATGACATGGCACGCATGTGACATCACATGTGCGCCACATCAAGACCCGGAAGGAGCGGAGGCCAGAGCAGGTAAGTGAGGGGGGGGGGGGTAGCATGGGAGGGTAGTATGAGTGGGGGTTAGAATGAGAGGGGGTTGAGGATGAGGAGGGGGAGGGAAAGAGACACGGGGGTAGAGAGACACGGGGGGATAGAGAGACACAAGGGGGGTTAGAGAGACACAAGGGGTGTAGAGAGACATGGGGGGTAGAGAGACACAAGGGGGGTTAGAGAGACACGGGGGGATAGTGACTCGAGTATAAGTCGAGGGGGCCCTTTTTAGCATTTAAAAAAAGGGCTGAAAAACTCGGCTTATACTCGAGTATATACGGTACTCATGATTTTTCTGTGGTGAAAGGAAAGAAGCAATACTCATTACAGTGAAGAGCTTTTATAACTTAACCCCTACACAATATGACCCTATATTGATTTTATAGTCTGCCTTCTTTATCCGCTCATAATCAGTATATTATATCCTTGTTGATGCCCTGTGGTCCTGTACATCTATTACATAGATACAAGTAAAGTGTGAACCATTTCACAATAAAAATTGTAACCTGGAGATCCTAAGACTTATGAATTCTTTGCGTTTTACCTTTGTATTGCACCATTTATATCAAATTATATAGCATGAAATGCTATGTACAGTAATATCTATTTTTACATGTTTCTTATCGTCTGCTCAGTGCACAATTACATTACATTCTATGGCAATAAAAGTAACAACTGACTACATTAATACAGCAGCTATATTTCTAGATGTAACTCTAAATAGCATTAATTTGTTTTTTTATTTGGAACCAAAACATGAATGATTAAAAGGACATAAAACAGAACTGCAATGTATTGCTAATTCCCTTTTTCAAGTAACCAAGAAAGAATAAAATAACAAGGTTCCTCTTTAACAATGGCTGCTCTTTTAGAGAGCATTATTTGCTTGGGATCTTGACTGGTTATCAGGTCACAGAGACATTATGAATATTCAATCATTGATTTATTTATATAATGATGCCAAAATAAATTATAGTGGCTGTATAATACATTGCAACCATGATTAGTAGAGAAAAAAGTGCATATATTGGCAGCACAGTTTGGTCAGTCATAAAGAAGCTTTGCAATGCCCTTCTCCAAAGCACTCTGACTATAAATTAACTCATTCTTTTGTGCAAAATCCTGCTAATCTCTGCAGGCATGTGTTGCTAGGTACTTGCCTTTTCTGCCTAATGGTAAATCCCACCCTGCATCTAAGATGAATGCCTCTGAGATTCTATCTTCCATATTCTGCATTGCCCCTCTGTGCCCAGCTTACATAACCGCTTATGATGCAACTCCCATCTGCCACCTCATTATCAGAAATTGCCACTGGTCAAGCATGTCCATGTTTTTGAAAGGAAGAGTCCTTTTAACCTCTCTTCCAGCTCTTTCTTCTACATTGGACAACTTGTGCTAAATATCCCTAACATACCCTGATATCTGTAATAACTTTTTAGAAATGTGTTAAATATATGCATAATCATATAGGTAGAGCTTGTGAATAGAGGGCCTGTAAAAAAAGACTTTTTCTGTAGAAGGTATGTACCTGTAGAACTCAAAAAGCAGATGATAAGCTTTAAAGAAGTCTGAGCACCGTAGAATTTACGCCTTTGAATTGTGGTGTTGAAGAAGACTGCTTAGAGTCCTTTGGACTGCAAGAAGATCCAATAAATCAATACTTCAGGAAACCAAGACAAGCTGTTCACAAGCTGTTCACTAGATGGTATGATCATGAAGCTGAAGCTCAAATATTTTGGCCATATCATGAGACGACAGGATTCCCTAGAAAATATTTTCTTGCTGGGAAAGATTGAAGGCACAAGAAAAAGGGGACGTCAGAGGCGGAGATGGATAGATGAGGTCACTGAAGCAATGAGCATGAACTTGATGGAGATCAGAGGGGCAGCGACTGAGAGATGCACCTGGCGTGCTGTGGTTCATAGAGTCACGGAGAGTCAGATGCGACTAAACAACTAAACAACCACAACAAAAGCAAAATAGTGACGTGCATATATATGGCATCAGCATACTTAGGATAGAGTATGCATGCTTGATACTGAATATAATTGTTGCAATTACCTTTGAAAATATGAGTAAACATTGTCATCACAATTTTAATACTTTAAATCCATTAAGAAGTATATACTCCAAAAATTATGTAATATTGGTTGGATATTTTTAAACCATATGAAAGTTTGGCTTGTTAACAATGCTGTTTGCATTATGGTTTTATCCACTTTTGACAGAATGTAAAAATGACAGCTATAATTGTAATTGGTTCTGCATTTGTGAAGAAAACATCAACCTGTACAAATTTGTAATTAATGCATTTATGTGGTATGGGTCTTTCAGATACTCTCTTCTATATAAATATGCCATGAATTTATGGAAAATGAATGGTAAAGATGTAGAATTGAATTTTGGTAGAAATGTAAAATACTACTAGATTTGTTAATATGTATATAGTTATATATCATGTGGATTTAATGTACCAATACATAATATCATAATGGGTTTCTGCTTTGCTTATGTGGGATTTCTTTTAAATTGCTAAATACCATGATATAGACATGCATGAAAAGTATTTGAATTAATGAATCACATCTGCATGATAGTATAATACATTAAACACAAATAAAATAAACACATTTTCATCATAATGAGACTTAAATCTGCTTATATTAGGAACATTGTGCTTAGCATATATATATATATATATATATATATATATATATATATATATATATATGCCCTTCAAAATCCAAAAGGATTACATCTAATGAGTTGCCTTGTTTAAAGATCCTATTAATATCGTAAAAGAAACTAGATTTGTTTGACATAACCTATCTCTCATAAATCCGTGTTGACTCCTCCTTTAAATCTTGTTCAAATAGACATATTCTTGTATACTATCCTTTATTAACCATTCTACAGGTTTACCCTAACAGTTTTCCCACTACAAAAGGCTTACAGGTCTATAATTCCCTGGATTTGCTCTATAGGTATCACATCTGCTTTTCTCCAGTTATCTGGTAGCGAGTCTGTGGTGAGTAAGTCTTTAAAAATTAGATTTAAGGGTTTGGCAATTACAAAGCACAGTTCCCTCAGTACCTTTAGATGTATTCCATGGGGACCTGGGGCTTTATTAACATTTATTTTTTCCAACAACTTTTTGATCTCTTCCTGCGTTAAACAATTATTTGGTGAAGCTATTGTTGCCCCATTATGTTGCAGCCACTGGTACCTCCCTTGTGTATACAGAAGAAAATAACTTATTTAGCTCATCTGCCTTTCTTGGTCACTAATTATCAGATGGCCTGTTTCACATTGTAATGTTCCTATAGTATCCTTCCTGGCCTTCTTCCCAGTAATATATTTTAAAAAAAACATTTTATGGTTACTCTTACTCTCCTTTGCAACTAAGTTTTCATTTTCTATTTTAGCCAGTCTAATAGCTCTTTTGCGAGCCTTGTTGATTTCTTTGTACTTACATAAAACAGTCTCTGTCCCCTCTTGTTTGTATAAATAAAATGCATGCTTTTTACTCTGTATCTTGATCTTTAAATTATTGTTAAGCCACATTGGATGGGATTTCCTCCTAATTTTATTTCCACATGGTATATGGTGATAAGTATGTATATTTAGTAAATATTCAAATGTTGTCCATTTATGTTTAGTATTTTTACCTGTCAGTTATTTGTCCTAGTCTATACTTTCTATTACTGCCCTTAGACCATTAAAATCTGCCCTTTTAAAATGAAGAGTTTTTGTTGGCCCCTTACAACTTTATAATTTTAATTCTATCTCAAATGAGACTGTGTTGTGATCACTGTTTGCCAAAGGGTTCCCTATTTCAACATTTGATACTATATCAATATTTTTCGTGATTACTAAATCCAAGATGGCCTCATTTCTAGTAAGTTCTTGTATAACCAGATAATGATTTATTTATTTGTATCCACATAACAGTAGTCATCTTATGTACATGCACCTATCTCTATCTATATTCAAATAGCCATTTTTGAAATACCTATTAATTTATACTTGTGCATGGGTGCCTTTTTGTACATAACAAATGAGCAACATGTGTTAATTGTTTTAAAAACTGTATTATTATGTGTAAATGCTGTACTTAACAATATCACACTGTTCTATCAATTAAATAGTGAGTACTCATTATCTGGACTACGGAAGCAGGATGGGATAGCTTTACCATTTTTGCTATTCCATTGGTGCTAGCGTTTCTAAGCAACTGAAATACTATTAGCTGATTGGTGCAATCGTCCCCTAGCAACAAGGATGCTTGCTGTACACCAGAACGCGCTCCAACCAGCGATCTGTGCTGTTCTGGTGCCAATTTAGCTTTAAATATATTGCCACTTTTGAGCACTGTAAATTTTATTTATTTTGAAATGTGTTTTATGTTATTACATTTCATAGTTTTATTGCTTGTTAAATATTTAAAAGAATATATATATATATATATATATATATATATATATATATATACTTATTGCACTTTTTATAATACTTCTTATTTTTATATTTATTGTACTCATATATTAGTAAACACAGCCTATATCCCTCCTAGGAGACTGTACTTGTGGGATTCCACATCATTCAGATATTTAAACACACTGGATTCCTTTATCAGACAATAAGGGACTAGGCTGATTTGTTCCCACTAGTGAAACCCTCATACAGTCTGGTTATCTCCTTAGATACCACACTATTAGGATATAAAACCCTTTACAGTGTAAGATAAGCAATAGGGGGAGAGGTCTAATCCGATTACCAGTACTGTTTTGAGTGGCATTGGAACTATGCCCATTTCTAGATCACTGGTACTATTATCTACATTTTATAGGGATATACCTGGTGAAGCTTCTGAACTGATAAAAGAAGCAAAGACATCTTGCTTTCTATATTTGGACTCCCGCTTACACTCATAACATACCTCATCTTGCTTGAGGTTTTCACATGTGAGTGCAATATACTTTTTTTATTTCTATTGATCTAATAAACATTTGACAGAGCTGCACTATGAGTTTTTTTGACACTCTCCCCCATCTATTCTCAAGTTTAGTTATAAAAAAATATATAGATTTTTCTTTTACCACAGTGTTCTTTTAATATTACTTATAAGATCAGTTATTTTTGTACTTGAGTGTTTTAAAGGGCAAATGTTTTCTATATGATCTTTTGGCAAAAATGTTTCTAGAAAGCAAAAAAAAAAAACTTTTGCAACTTTAATATGCAACCATTCTTCACTGCAAGCTTCCATTTTACTCTCACAGTTTCCACAACAGCATAAATTCATATAAGAGATAATAAATTGGAGGCTGTATTATATATATATTTATTTTTCATTCTAAAATGTAGCACATTTTCAAGTGTAGTTCTTCAAAATAGTAAATTATAAAAATATGACCCCAAATATTTCAAATATTTTTTTAATTAAATTAAGTTTTTAGTGGTACCAGACTTCCTGTTTTCATCAAGTTTAAGATTCGTAACAAAAAGAAGGTTCCATGATTTTGGGGATGCCATGTGTGATCTACTATCAAGGTATAAATCTTATAGGAAATTTAGACTGGTGAAGGGCTCCAATGTATGTGACTGGTGAGCTGGTGACTCGCATTGTAATTAGCTCTTGATCTGCAATGGATTATCACAGGAGGTAAGCTGGAAATACAGCTCTTTATATGATTGTGAATAAGTACTTTAATTAGCAGATATATCACTTATCTATGAACCTTATAAGAACAAAGAAATTAAAATGAAAAGACACTGTATAGATGTATGATATATTTTATGTTGTTTAATCCAGTTAAATATTTGGGAATAGTATTCTGTTCACCACTTCTTTGAATTTACTTCAGTGACCTTGAAATGAATCAATGAAATATTTCCTAAATTAATAACATATTTTTTGTTTAAATAAGTGTGGAATAATCTTATTTTTTAATTTAGTTAAATTGTGCATATGAATGAAAGTGGATTTACCACTATAGATTAAATTAGTATATTCAGAACTGTCAAGCTTTTGTTTTTGTATCTTCTGTCCATGTGATAGTGAATTAAGCCTGGTATAAAAGCAGCATTCATCAATGATACAATAATTCAGAATATATATTTAGCTCAGTGTTTCCCATGCCTTTTTGATGGACCATTTAAAAGTTGACAGGGAACTCGGTGAACCACCTGAATACTGCGTAGAGTCTTTGCCGACCACCTAATGATATTTTTACCATCTTCCTATCAGTTATAATGTCCTGTGCTGGAATAAAATATAGTATGTGGACAAAAAATATAGAATCTATGCAATTCTGTACTGTTTTTAAGCTTTTTTTACACAATTCTCATATTTTTGTTACTTTTTTGTAATTTTTTGTAGCATAGATCACAATAGAACTCACGGAACACTGCAGACCACATTTAGAACCTCTATTATATAGTTATTATGCACCTTTCATTCCTAAACAACATATTCTATCCAGCTATACAATAGAGAACAAAACATAATATGAAATACAATATGGTGTAGTCAGGAAAGATATGTTCACAACCTTTTCAACATTGTCTTCTACTTGTTTCTCTCACCATTAATTTTCTCTATGCTTCACTGATGCCTGCTTTCTTGTCTCACCCGCATCCTTGATACTCTTGCCTCTCTTATTGTTTAATTCATTTAATTTATCCTTCAATTTTTTAGAGTGCGAAAGAAGTGAATTGTGCTCAGTTATCAATTGATCACACCTGCATTCAATTTGGGATGTTTTAGAATTAAGCTCTTAAATTGCTAAGGCGTTTTCCATTATTTGATGTTGTACATCAGCCATTAGGCTAATTTGAAATTCATATAGAATCTCCTTAGATGGAGTTAGCTGATCTTCATTAGAGTTTTCTGTGTAGTTAATTTGAGAGCTATTCAGCAAAATGGTTGAGTTTGAATGATTTATTATTTTCGGATGAGTTTGGTAGCGAAACATAATTATAGTTCATTCAACATATTCCGTAGCGCTGTACATAAGTTAAGTTCAGACAAAGATAAATACAAATTAGCAAATAGCAAAGCAAGGAGGGCCTTGTCTTTGAGCTAGGAATCCAATATTCATTGTGCATTCCCACAGTACTTAGGATAGAAACTTGCCGACTTACAATCTAAGGTATAGTGAGTGGTAAAAGAAGGTGCGAGAGGTGATAGGCGTGTTAGGGGGGAAGGTGATACGCTTCTTTAAAGAGATGCGTTTTAAGTGAGGTTTTAAATGTTTTGAGGCAAGAGGATAAACTGGTGGAGCAAGGCAAGAAGTTCCAGAGACTAGGGGCAGCACGAGAAAAGTCCTGGAGGCGGGAGTGGGAGGAGGTGACAAGAGTTGTAGAAAGAAGAAGGTCATTAGCGAAGACAACGGGTGGGGGAGTATTTGGAGATTAGACCAGAGATGAATGGGGGAGCATTATTGTTGAGGGCTTTGTAAGTTAGGGTCATGATTTTAAATTTTATTCTTGAGGCTAAGGAAAGCCAGTGGAGCGATTGACAGAGAGGTGATGCTGAGACTTAACATGGGGAAAGGAAGATGAGTCTAGCAGAGGCATTCATAATGGATTGAAGTGGAGATAGTCAGGTGGTGGGTAGACCAACAAGAAGCGAGTTGCAGTAGTCTAGTCGAGAGATGATGAGAGAGTGTATTAGAATTTTAGTTGTGTCTTGTGTAAGATAGTGACAAATTCTGGAGATGTTTTTTAGATGGAGAAGGCAAGATTTAGTTAGTGATTGTATGTGAGGGATGAAAGACAGAGCGGGGTCCAGTAAAACTCCAAGACAACGGGCTTGGGAGGTGGGGGTGATGATGTTGTTGTTGACAGTGAGAGAGATGTGAGGAATTGACGCTGTGGGAGAGGGAGGGAAGATCAGGAGTTCAGTTTTAGACATGAGTTGAGATGGTGGGTGGACATCCAAGAGGATATACTAGAGAGGCAGTTGGAGACTTGTGTTAGAATAGAGGGGGTAGATCTGGTGCAGAAAAGTAGATTTTGGTGTCATCTGCATAGAGATGATAATGAAGCCCAAAAGAGTTTATTAGTGTACCAAGTGAGGATGTGTAGATGGAGAAGAGGAGGCATCATGCATGGTGTTAGCATTTTTAGATAGAAAGCAGGCAAAGTTTTTCTGCAAGTGTTTTTTGTCTTTAACCTTGTTTCTTACCGGCATGGTTGTTTGTATACAACAAAAGCAGTCCAATGAAAGCTCAATGTATATTCATTGGAACTTAACCGTGATAACTGACTTATCACTTATATAGATGTTAGTTACTAGCAAAACGGCAGATCAAAAGATGAGTCACTTAACTTTAACAATTCCAGCTAGTGCAGTAGTAACAATCTTCTAAGATGTGTGAGAGTGCAACTTACAGCACGATAGCAAATAGAGCAGTCAATGAGAGCTCAGTGTCTATTCATTAGAACCGAACAATGATAAAAGTCTTGTCACTTATACAGATGTTAGCTACAAGCCAAACAGCAGTTCAAGGGCTGAGTCATTTGACTTTTACACTTCCCGATAATGCGTTTTGGACTTTATAAACCATACAGATTGTACTTTAAACTTATCAAAGGTTATTCAACCAAATTACTATGGCACCTGGGAGGATTTTCAGGCAACTGTATCCACAGAAGAAAAATGTTGGGTGGCAAACATGGAAGACAGATCTCGGCGATGTAACCTCAGAGTTAGGGGTATCTCTGAAAATATCTTAACAGCAGATCTTGATTCTTACTTGAATAAGTGGTTTTGCATGTTGGTTCCTGCTCTTCCTCAACAAGAACTCAAAATGGACTCTTATCATAGAATTCCTAGACCGGCACATTTTGACAACTCACGACCGAGAGATGTCATAGTCAAGTTCCATTACTTTGCATCAAAACAAGAGATAAGAAAAGCTTGTTATACACTGAAATCCTTTGATTCTCCATATGCGAACATAAAGATTTTTACAGATTTATCAGCAGTAACATTGCTTAAACGCAAAGAATTTGAGCAAGCCTTGAGGCTTGAGAACGTGACCTACAAGTGGACATTTCCTGTTGGTTTGCTTATTTTAAAAGATTCAAGATGGTTGAAAATAAAATCACTATTAGAGGGCCAAAATCTACTAGCTAAGTGGGGCATTACCAGTGAACTGCCTATTGGTGGAACTGATACCATAAATTCTTTGAGACCAGAATGGCAGAAGAAATAGTAATTTGGCTTTTCCGTGTCAAATTATATTTCTTATGTCCCTATAAAGATTTATTGTATATTTAAGTAATGCAATTAATATTATAATATGTCTTTTACTAGAACTAATTTGATATTAGCTTAAATTTTTTATCTTTTTTTTTTTAAATCAACCCAATAACTCCTAATGAGTTCAATATTAGCCATTAAATTCAATATTTTACTGTCCTGTGTACTGTACTTAAAATGATACCCATCATACTGAACAATTTTCTTTTATATATATATATATATATATATATATATATATATATATATATATATGTGTGTGTTTTGGAGACATTTCACTAATTGATACAATTTTGAATGTGGAACTCTAATTTACAGAATATTTAAAAAAAATTTAGGAGATGACAAAATTTCATACGCACATACACTAATAATCATTCTGTAATATTAAAATGTATATTTAAGTATCTAAACCAGTATGGTTAAGTCTTGCTCACAATCACTAGTTATTGATTTATATTAATTGAAAGTTTACACAAGACTTTTTTTAAATTTTGTTTTTTTTCACGTATATATTGAATATATACTGAATTTTTAATTGGGTATCAAGATTAAAGAAATATACAGGACTCCATAATTTGATGTTTATTAAAAAAAATTATAACAGAAGAGCTCATGTATTTCTTCCGATTAAGATTGGCCGCACACTTCTCACATTGGATTAGAGCCTAGCAACAGGTCAACAGGTCAAGATTTTCACAAGTATGTATGTTCGTATGAATAGTGTTGAAGTTAAAGTATCTAAATTTTTACTGAAGAGATTTAATCAAGGTCAAAGGTTGTTATTTTTTAGAGGAAATCTACCTTTTGCCCCATGCTTATATATGTATGCACCGAAGGGAAACTTATATATTCTTAACAAAATTATGATCTTATATGTCTATTACATTTATTAGTTATAATGTAAAAGGTCTTAATTCCCCCAGCAAAAGGAACTCTATATTAAGATTGATGAGGCAACAGAATTGTGATATTTTGTTCCTCCAAGAAACCCATTGGGACAGGAATAAGTTACCAAATTTTGGTCGGTTGGATTTTAATTTAAAATATACTTCTAATTTAAAAAAAACTCAAGAGGAGTTTCAGTGATATTTAGTAGAAAACTTAAAGAGGAATTAATAGAAATCGATCCTTATGGCAGATATATTTTTTGGATGGGTGAGATAAATAGTTTTACTTTAGTAAATTTGTACACCCCAATTGAAAAACAACTGTATTTTTATAAAAAACAAATGTAAAAAAAATTATAAATATAACTACGGACTTGTAATTATGGCTGGTGATTTTAATTTGACATCTAATCCTGAACTTAACAGGAAAACCCCAAAACGAATTAAAAACCTGACCAAGATTCAAAACAATTCAGATCAATTCTGTAAAATTATTTCAGATAATAATTGATATAATGCCTGGAGGATCATGTTTCCTAATTAGATAAATTTCTATTTTTTTTCGCCAGTTCATAAAATGTATTCTAGGTTAGACTTCTTTCTGGTAGATAGATTTACTATAAACCTAATAATACAGGCTGAAATAGGTCCTATTATTATATCTGATCACGCATATGTCACACTGAAGATTAAATTGGAGTCAGATAGTAAGCTAAAGCAGTCAAGGAAAATAGACGACTCATTAATTATTAATGATAAGAACAAGAATTATCTTATTTCCAAAATTGAGGATTTTTTTGAGTTTAATAAAAACTCAGTTTCATCTAAAAGTTTGCTGTGGATCTCGCAGAAGGCATTCACCAGAGGAATTTTGATTAAAATGAAGGGTAATTTAATAAAACAAAGAGGTACTCCATTGTGTAAACTATTAATGCAGTTGTATAACTTGGAGAAAGTTAACAAATTAAACCCAAATGAAAAAACCTCTACGGAAATTAAAAATCTACAAATCAAATAAATAGAATTAATCAAATGCTTAGGGTCTTATGGCGCCTACAAAAATGTAATTAGTATCATAATAAAATAAGCAAATTATTAGCAAACAAAATGTAAAGGAAAAATCTAAATTCTGGAAAAGAGGGGTTGTTTAGTGAAGGAAAATGGATGACTAAGCCAGTGAAATTGCCAAAGCCTTTGCCTTGTATTACTCAAAACTATACAATCTTTCACAAAGCTTTTTAGGGAAATATAAACTTACAAAAATAACTCCATCTCAGTTGGAAATATTGAATGAACCTATTTCAGAATTTGAAATCAAAGTTATTAAAAGCTTAAAAAGTTACACCACTCCAGGCCCAGGTGGTTATAGTAATCTATTTTATAAACAATGTAGCTGTAATGATATAGAAATCACAAAGTTGTGGAGACCAGTAGCCAAGGTCAGCAATAATCCAGTTCCGCAAACTTGTAGGTGAAAACAGGAACAAGGTTTATTGAAGTGATCAGAAACCACACAATAATGGCGCTGAGCCTCTTCCCCCGTGTGAGGTGATCGGCAGAGATGAGGGCGGTACCGGAAGTGGAACATACACCAGTTCGCAGATGAGCTGGTGGTAGGAGAGCTGGGAGGTCATGTACTGCAGACAGCGGTTATCCTGAGCCCATCTCGGACCCAAGGTTATAACGACTAAACAGACGCCCTGGAAGCCTCGAGAAGGACCATCATAATACAATGCAGCTAAGTAAAGCTTATATAAAAATTTATGAATTATAATTATTCAGCTTGTGAAATTACCCTTTACATCTCCCCTCTCCCCCCTCCCAATATGCCTTAAAGGAAAATAAAAGTATAAAGACAAATCCCCAAGGCTACTAGCAGGGATAAAAAGGCGGATAAAAGCCAAAGAGTTTATTTTCGCAGAGTATGGTAAAAGTCGGAGGACGGAGACGGTCCCCATGAAGATCACGCGAGAATACGCGCAAAGCGCGCAAAAGGGCGCGAAGGAGAGAGCTTCCCCGCGAAAGAGTCACGGGAGACCAAGTTGGGACTAAGGAATAAATGAACTATATAAAAGTCCTAAAAATAAAGGTGAACATCAGTAAGAGGCATATTATGCCACAGGAATATCAATTGGGAAAAAAGGCTAAGAAACAACTAGAACCAGCTACAACCTGCTAGGGAGCTAAACTGGTGAATACAAAAGAAAAGGACAATGGTAATATGTTGAGTCAGAGGAGGCAGAGGGAGTTGAGGAGAAAGGGTTAAGGTAAAAAAAAAATATATATATATAATAAAAAAAATTAATAAACAATAATAAGCTTTATGAAAACATGCAAGAGGCAAGAGCCCAAGGGCGTGAAGATACAGAAAGTACCCTTTTAAGACATTACAAAAGGTAACCCAACCAATACAAATTATATAAGACAAGTAAAATAAAAAGGACTCTACAAAAAGAAAAGAGGAAAAGAAGGGGAAAAAAAGAAAGGAGAAGGAAGAAAAGAAAGAAAGAAAAAAAAAAGTTAAGTGGAGAAGACTAAAACCACAAATCCACAGGACTACCTCCCAAAAAAAAATAACAAGATGGCAAATAAGAAACCCCCAAATACTATAAAAAATAAAAAGTAAGGAGAAGAAAACAGGTGCTCCAGAAACAAATCAATTTTTTTCGCCAAAACAAAAAATTAGCATATTAGAAACAACACAATCAGAATCATCTTTTTTGGAACAATCTGTAATTTCCTCCCCGAAGAAAATTGTACATTCTCCCCTTGATAATATTGAAAAATTACAAGAGGAACCATTAACCTATTTAAAAATGAAAGACCTTCTATATGATTTCCAAGAAAAGATCACGATGGAATTAACAAAACAGATGTTGGAAAATACAAACTCAGTAAAAGAAATTAGTAAAAGAATAAATGAATTGGAAATTAAATGTGATAAATTAATCATGGATAATAATGCATTACTGAAATATACAAACAAATTGGAATATAAGATTGAAGAATTAAATATGAAGATAAATATTATGGAGGATAGATCAAGGGAAAAAAATATAAGAATAAGGGGAATAAATGAAAATATACCGGAAAAAGATCTACTAGGATATATTAAAGACCTATTTATTAACTTATCACCCCAAACTCCTAAAGATGATACGAAAATAGAAAATATCCACAGGATTCCCCTCCCTAGAGGACTAGACAAAAATATACCTAGAGACGTTATAGTCAATCTTCAATCCCTTAACTATCGAGATACATTAATCAAAGCCAATTCCATAAAAAGGCCAATGGATGTCCCATATGATAAAATTAAAATATTTCCGGATCTGTCTAAATATACTCTGAATAAAAGAAGAGAATATATGGCAATAACACAAAGCTTAAGGAAAGCAGAAATTAAATACAGATGGAAATATCCAACGGGACTATATATAATGAAAGAAAATACTTGGAACAAAATAGACTCTGTTAAAGAAGGACTCTTGCTGCTACAAAAAATGGAATATAGAAGTGGATCTCTCAACTCTTCCTAAAAATAACACCGAATTAAACTTGAAGAACCCTGAATGGGTCTTGAAATAATAGAGGTTAAGGAGGAGAGGAAAAGATCCTAGAAGAAAAGTGGACTATTATGGACGCTCTTTGCATTGTTTTTTTTTTTTTTATGTTGTTCTTTTTTTTTTTTTATCCCCTTTTTGGGGTTGGTTTACTCACACAATTGGATATGTAGTAGGGGTTTATAGTATATAGGAGTAAGGATACAGATATCCCCCAAGAGATCACCAATATTATGGTGGTGAATATTGAGCACTTTACTATGAATGCACTTTATAGAATTATAGTAGTTTACTAATAGAATATGAAGCACTTTAATTCTATAGAGGAGTAAAAATCCTACACTATGTCGGTGAATTATAAGCACTTTACTCATGCACTTTATAGAGGTATAGAAATTTAAAAACTGCATTTGAAACACTGTAATTATACAAAGGAGTAAAAGGGAAAAAAAAAAAAAGAAAAAGGAAAAAAGAAATGGAAGATTGGATAGATTCACTGGTGTTATATAAAAGGTTCTAGAAAGAATAATATTACGAATTGTGAGAATATAGAAGGAATTATAAATACCCACTATAATCGAGATTATCGCTAGTACAAAATGATAGGATGTAAATTTTTTGAGAGAACACGGAGGAAATGGGGGGAAAATTAAGCACTTTATTGATATGCACTTTATAGATTTATAGAAATACTTAATAAATCATTAATCACTTTAAAACTCATAAAGTAATAACATTTTAGGATTTTAAGATATTTGTACCGAGGGGAATCCATATTAGACCTCTGGGAGAAAAAGAGGATAAGAGGGAAAAGAAGGGGAAAGAGAAAAAAAAAAAAGAAAAAAAATATAATAAAGAGGAAAAGGGGTATTTGAAAATATTACTATTAGGTCTTTCGATAAATATTAAATTATTATTTTGGGTTGATTATAAGATCTAGAGAAAATGGTATGGACTCCCTTTCGGTTATAGTTATATAGGGGGAAGTTTAGGTATTTTGGTTTTCTAGGGTAAAAGGTTAAAAGAGTAATGTATAAATATTTAAATAACTATATGAGGGTAAAATCATGATAGAAATTGATTTAAGAATATGTAATAAAAGTATTTGTTTTTGGAGAAATACGAAGTGATGAGGTGGGAGGAGCCAGGAGGGTAGGGTCCAGTAGAATAAAAAAAATGCAATATATATAATTGGAGGCTGATATCATATAAAATACATTATAGGGGAATATCTTGGTTTTTGTGGTTAAGGAAATATTTTCTTATCTTTTATATTCCCCTATACAGTCGTAGTTGGATAAAAGATTAAGGAAGATAAGAGGGATAAGGAGAGTAAGAGAAAAATTTTTAATTAATATAAAAAGTTATAATACTTAAGAAGGGGGAAAAACAGGGATATAAGAACACATGATCTCCCAACTAATGAACTAGTAAGTTTATTAAAATTCCTAGCATTTCCAAAAATTGGCATAATAGCCCTTAATTGTTTAGAAAAGAAGGGCAAAAATATGAAAACAAGTAAAATTGGACTTAGTTCAAGCTCAAAGGAAAATATGCCCAAGGTTTGTAAGAAAGTACGAATGAATGAATTTCCCAGGGATACAGTTTATACAGGTGCAATTAATAGTAAGAGACGAGACAGAACTAGATATACCAAAAAGAGACCACATAAAATACAAAAGATAAAGAACAATGCACTAATTGTAAAAAATGGTTAAAATAATATCACATAATGTCAATGGACTAAATTCCCCATCAAAAAGGAAAATAGCTTATAATTATTATAAAAAAAAGAAAGCAGATATTCTTCTATTACAAGAGACTCATTGGGGCAAAGACACCCTAAGATACGTAAATAATAAAAACTATAACATCAAAATAGATTCAACATATAATAAAAGATCCAGAGGGGTATCAATTCTTTTTAGTAATAATATAGAAGTCCATGAGGAAGTTAAGATTATTGACCCCTTAGGAAGATATATAATATGGTCTGGTACAATAAATTGAGTAAATACGACAATAGCCAATATATATCTCCCAAATGTAAAACAAACTACCGTAGATATTTCAAAAAGATACTGAAAGAAATAAAAAAAATTAGAAAGGGACAATTAATAATTGGAGGTGATTTTAATATGGTGCTGGATCCGGTAAAAGATAGAATAGGTACAATAAAAAAAAATTCAGAAAATCAGATTAAAAAGACTTCTAAAGATTTTGAAAAAATAATATCAAACGAAGACCTCTTTGATGCATGGAGATTACTACATCCATATGAGAGGGATTATACATTTTTTTCAAATCGTTTTAACTCTTACTCAAGATTAGACTATTTTTTAACAGATATACATACAATAAGACAGATAAAGGATATAGAAATATATACCGCTACATGGTCAGATCATTCATTGGTATGTATTAATTTAAAAGAAGAAAAGATAAGTAAAAAAAAAAATATGGAAGCTAGACTCGATTTTATTCAAGAATGAACATACTTTGGAATTCCTAAAAAAGGAAACAAATGAATTTTTTAAAATTAATAAAAATACCGTAGATTCATCATCCATGCTCTGGTGTGCATACAAATCAGTTATAAGAGGTCAAATGATTTCACGGATGGCAGCGATGCATGGGGAAAGGGGGAAATCCCTGAGACTACTCTATATAGATTTGGAGAAACAAATAAGAGAAAATAGAGCGAACCCATTGGTGGCAAGATCAGAGTCGATTGCAAAAAAGAAAGCCCAAATAAATAAAATCTTACAAAACCAGGTTGACTCTTTGACTTGGAAATTTCAACAATCCAATTTTGTAATGGGGAATAAAACAGGTAAATACCTGGCTAATAAATTAAAAAGACAAAAAAATCAAAATAAAATTTATAGTCTAAGAGGACCTGATAACATTCTGAATTTCCACCCTGATAAAATAAGTGCAATTATGAAGATGTTTTATAGTTCACTATATAATTTAAATAATAACCCCACATTTAAAAAACCTAGTAAAGAAGAGATAAATACATTTCTGAGTCAAGTGACTCTACCAAAATTACAAGAAGAAGATCAAAGATTTTTAGACCAAGATATCTCCGTGGAAGAAATAGAGGAAGTAATTAATAAAGCAAAAGTTAATAAAGCCCCAGGTCCAGACGGCTTTGACCATTTATACTATAAAAGCTTTCAAAAAGAAATTGGAGAACATTTGCAAAATATGTTTAACGAGATTAAAAATCACGGGAAAATGCCGTCAGAATTATCAGAAGCTAAAATAATTAATATCTTAAAACCTGGGAAAAATCCAGAAGTAGTAACTAGTTACCGTCCTATTTCTCTTATTAATATAGATCTAAAAATATATACAAAAATTATGGCTAACAGATTAAACAAAATTATACCAAAGTTGATACACTATGATCAATCGGGCTTTGTTCAAGGTCGCCAGGCATCAGACAACACCAGACGTCTAATTGACTTAATGTTTACCATTAGGAAAAGAAGGATCCCCACACTAATCCTGTCACTGGATGCAGAAAAAGCATTTGACAGGGTTAGTTGGGAATTCTTGGATGCAGTATTACAGAAGTTTGGGTTCGTCAATTTCGCTTCTAAAACAATTAAAGCTATTTATAAGGATACAACAGCTTATATTACAGGAACAAATTTCGAAACAGAGAGGTTTGGGATCAGTAACGGTACACGACAGGGATGCCCCCTTTCCCCATTGCTTTTTCTGCTGTTTATGGAACCATTGGCCTCATTAATAAGGAAAGCTGAAAATATTAAAGGTATAAAAATAGGAAATAATGATTACAAAATAATGCTATTTGCTGACGATATCATGCTAACATTAACAGACCCAATAGATTCCTGCGCCAATTTACAATCTTTGTTAACTGATTTTGGTAGAGTTTCGTATTTTAAAATAAATCCTCTGAAATCAGACATTAAACAAATTAAAAAAATGATATGCATTTAATTGGAACACAAAGCATGTCACTCATTTAGGTATAAAATTTACCTTCCAAAATAATAAAATTATAGTTAATAATATAACAGAAATACTAAAACAGATCAGAATATTATTATACGACTGGAATACAATAAGATTCTCATGGTCGGCTAGAATAGCCATAGTTAATATGAGTATCGTCCCCAAAATAACATATTTACTTAGATGTGTCCCCGAAAAAGTTCCGGAATATATTATTAAAATAATTCAGCAAATATTAGATAAATTTATATATGCAGGGAAAAAAGTGAGAGTTAAAAAAACTATAAGAAATAGAAAGTTTGATCTGGGAGGTATGGGATCTCCAGATATGAAAATGATTAGTGAAAATATAGCAATATCTCATATAATTAACATGAATCTAAAACACAGGATAATAGGATGGAAAATCATCGAGGAAGATCTCGTGGGAATTATCCCAATAAGATTATATAGGCCAAGGACCAGACACCTGACCAGACATAGCTGAAGAGACTTAGGTACTGATACAATTGCTAGCAGAGTCAAGCTTATAAGGTCTCAATGGAATTCACAACAGGCAGGCTGGCGCAGTGGTAGGGAAGAGGTCTAGCAGCCTGGGGACCAGGGTTCAAAACCCAGCAGAGTCAATTCCTCACATTACCCCCGCTTCTATAGGTGCAGCCTCTGGATGCCCTATTACCTGGTTTAGCAGGGTACTGCACATGAAAAGACCGAAGGAGATCAGGAGCGTGAATATTGTCCACTGGTTCCCACGAACTCTCCTCCTCACCATAGCCTTTCCAGCGAACCAGATACTGAAGCTTGCCACGGAAGATCCTGGAGTCAAGAATTTTGTCCACTTCGTACTCATCCTCACCATCCACGAGGACTGGAGGTGGGGCAGGCAGGGCTCGGCCAGGGAAAGTGATTTCATGAAAAGGTTTAAGCAGTGCAACGTGAAACACTGGATGTATTTTCATGGAATTCGGGAGTTGTAAACGGAAAGTGACAGCATTGATCTGAGCAATGATCTCAAAAGGTCCCATGAACCTTTGACCCAATTTATGAGAAGGAATCCGAAGCTTGAGATTCCTTGTTGACAGCCACACCTTGTCACCAACGTGATAGACTGGGGCCTCCTTTCTATGCCTATCAGCAGCTCTTTTGTAACATTCCTGAGCCTCCAAAAGAGTCTCTTTCGACAGTGCTTGGGAATCACGTAAGGCCGTTAGCCGGTCAGCGACAGCAGGAATGGAATTAGTAATTGGGAGACTGACTAGAAAGGTCGGATGGTAACCATAGTTGGCAAAAAATGGGCTCAAAGAAGTGGAGCAGTGTTGGGCATTGTTATAGGCAAACTCCGCCGTGGGTAGAAAATCCAGCCAGTCATCCTGCAGGTAACTAATATAGCACCGCAAATATTGCTCCAAAGTCTGGTTGGTTCGCTCAGTCTGTCCATTACTTTGCGGATGAAAAGCTGACGACAGATTTACATTAATACCTAGATTAGACCAAAAATGTTTCCAAAAACGAGACGTAAACTGTACTCAACTGTCAGAAACGACTTCATCAGGCACTCCATGCAAGCGAAATATTTCCCGAATAATCAGGTCAGCCGTCTGTTTAGCTGAAAGGAAACCTCGAGCTGGTATGAAATGACCCATCTTAGTTAACCTGTCCACAACAACAAGAATGGTAGTGTGTTCCTTAGAGGGAGGTAGTTCCACAATAAAGTCCATGGATATAGATCCCCAGGGACGATGAGTAATCGGAAGAGGCTGAAGCAAGCCAACAGGGGATGAGCGAGGAGTCTTATGTCTGGCACACACATCACAAGAGGACACATACTTCTTAACATCCTCATGATACTTCGGCCACCAAAAGGATCGGGCAAGTAGCTCTTGTGTCTTTCGGATTCCTGGATGACCTGCTGGTTTTGAGTCATGGTAGAGACGTAAAAGGTCCAGTCGCACTGACTCCGGAGCAAACAGATGTTGTTGAAAAATCCAAAACCCATTACGCATCGTCATATGGAGGTCACGAGGAGGATCACGAAGAACTGGGTCTTCAGCGTAGCCCTTTTTAATGCAGGACATCAGATCAGAAGGAAATGTAACTCCTATAAATATATCCTCTGGCAAGATGGTGGTCTTGGCTACGGTAGTATGGAGGGGGTCAGCTATTCTAGACAAGGCATCTGCCTTACCATTCTTGGAGCCAGGACGGTATGTAACCAAAAAATTAAACCTTGAGAAGAATAGGGACCAGCGTGCTTGTCTGGCTGACAGTCTCTTAGCTGATCGAATACATTCCAGATTTTTGTGATCTGTGAGGACAGTAATTGGATGGGTAGCTCCCTCCAAGAGATGTCTCCATTCGGTGAAGGCAGCTTTTATAGCCAATAGTTCTTTATTCCCTATGTCATAGTTTCTTTCTGCTGGCACCATCTGGCGGGAATAGAAGGCACACGGATGTAACAGCATCTTAGGTCCAGTCCTTTGAGACAGTATAGCACCAACAGCTGAATCAGAAGCATCAACTTCCACAATAAATGGTAATTCCGGCTGAGGATGTACCAGGACAGGGGCAGAGGTAAACAGAGTCTTCAATCGGGAAAATGCGGTATCCGCCTTATCGGACCACTGAAAAGGAGTCCCTTTACGTGTGAGTTCAGTGATCGGTGTAATAACGGCAGAGAAATTCTTAATGAAACGCCTGTAAAAATTGGCAAACCCCCCAAATCTCTAAACATCTTTTTCATTCTTGGGGATGGGCCAGTCCAGCACAGCTTTAATTTTACTTGCGTCCATACTTAAACCTTTGGGAGTTATTACATACCCCAGGAATTGAATTTCTGTTTGTTCAAACTCACAATTTTCTAGTTTAATGTATAGGTGGTGGGTACGAAGGCGCTCTAGAACTATACGGACCTGTTTTCTGTGGTTTTCAAGATTATCAGAGAATATTAGGATATCATCCAATTATGCCACAACAAACTGATCCAGGAGAACTCGTAGTACATCATTGATAAGATGCTGGAAAGTTGCAGGGGTATTACACCGCCCAAAAGGCATTACTAGATATTCGTAATGCCCGTACCTGGTTCTGAAAGCTGTTTTCCATTCATCATTGGGTCTTATGCGAACCAGATTATATGCCCCCCGAAGATCAAGCTTCGTAAATATTTTAGCTGACCGGAGTCTCTCCAAAAGTTCAGGAATCAGAGGCAAGGGGTAGCGGTTTTTAACAGTGATGTTATTAATGTCCCTGTAATCAACGCATGGCCGTAGGCTGCCATCTTTCTTTTCTACAAAGAAAATAGGAGCTCCTGCTGGAGAAGTAGATGGTCGAATAAAGCCTTTGGCAAGATTTTCTTGTAGGTATTCACGAAGAGCTTTCAATTCAGGCTCAGAAAGGGAATATATACGGCCAAATGGGATAGCAGCCCCAGGCAACAGCTCTATTGGGCAATCATAAGGCCTGTGTGGTGGAAGCTGATCAGCATTCTTCTTATCACAGACATCTGCAAAATCCCGATATTGTAGAGGAAGCTTAGTCAAGTTTGTAGCAACCATTTCATTAATTGTTGTGGCAACAGGTGTTACCTTTGAGGGTTGACAATTCATGAAGCAGTGTTCTGAAGGAAAGGACAAAGTTCTGATCTTCCAATCAATCTGTGGGTTATGCAGAGCAAGCCAAGGTACCCCCCAAATCACTGGAAACTGTGTTGAGGAAATTAGGTGGAAAGAGATAGCCTCATGGTGATTTACTTCCACAGTCAACTTTAAGGGCACAGTCTCATGTGTAACCGGTCCTGACGTAAGTGGAGAACCATCAACTGTCTCCATTAACACAGGTGAAGAATTAGGGATAGACTGAATTCTATTTCCTGCTGCAAATTTAATGTCCATAAAGTTTCCGCCTGCTCCAGAATCTATCATAGCGGTAGTTGAAATTTTACGATCACCACATTGCAACGTGATAGGCACCACAAAATGAGGATGTTGAGTCAACATACCCTCTTCACCATGAGACAGAGAAAACAGGGGTTGTGTGACAGAATCCAGTTGATCCGAAATCTGGGATTGGTGTCGAATCTGTGCACCCTCAGCCGCCATAGCTATTGTTCTTTTGGATTTGCTAGGGCAATTGATGGCATAGTGCCCTGCACTACCACAATACAGGCATAAATTGTGAGTGCGTCGCCACTGTTTTTCTTCGTTGGATAATGGCCCTCTTATTAGATTTACCTGCATAGCCTCTGGCTCAGAGTCTGTAGGTGTTTGTGGGATCGGAGTAGAAGTTCTTGAATAGGAAATTGGAGTAGTACTAAAAGAGCCCTGTCTTTCCAATCTTCTTTCAGAAAGTCTCCGATCAATACGGATAGCCAAACGCACAAATTCATCAAAGTCAGCAGGAAGATCAACACGAGCTAGCTCATCTTTTATAGCTTCTGAGAGACCTTTTCTGAAGTGGAACCTCTGGGCTGATTGGTTCCAGGTAGTATCAGCAACCCACTGTCTGAATTCAGCAGCATATTCAGGCACCGAGCGCCTCCTTTGATGCAAATGAAGGAGAGTGGCTTCTGCTGTAGCACATCGATTGGGGTCATCAAAAACTAGGCACATGGCCTCAAGAAAGTCATTTAGATTACCCAAGACTGGACTGTCTTGTTCCAGAAGAGGGGAGCCCCAAGCCAGGGCTTCATCTTTGAATAAGGAAAAAATAAATCCCACCTTCTCTCTTTCAGATGGAAATTGGTGAGGTAACATCATGAAGTGCAAACGGCATTGATTTAGGAAACCCCTAAATTTTTTGCGATCTCCTCCAATCTTTTCTGGCAGGGGCAAGCGGGCCTCTTGAGTAGGTGTAACAGTAGCAGCCGCAGCATCACGTGCCCTGTAGCTGGTATACTCACTGTGCATTGACTAAAATTAATTTTGCAGTTCAGCTACCTGGTCCTGCAGCACTTGAATGGTCTGTGCCTGGGTCTGCACATTTCTTGCAAATAAAGCAACCTGCTGGGCCAATGCAGAATCTGTCCCGGCGGTCTCCATGAAAGTGCCAGATTATTCTGTAATGATATAGAAATCACAAAGTTGTGGAGACCAGTAGCCAAGGTCAGCAATAATCCAGTTCCGCAAACTTGTAGGTGAAAACAGGAACAAGGTTTATTGAAGTGATCAGAAACCACACAATAATCTGGCAAGGATCAATAGACAGGAAGTGCCTTATATAGGCCAAGGACCAGACACCTGACCAGACACAGCTGAAGAGACTTAGGTACTGATACTATTGCTAGCAGAGTCAAGCTTATAAGGTCTCAATGGAATTCACAAAGGTAAGCTGGCGCAGTGGTAGGGAAGAGGTATAGCAGCCTGGGGACCACGGTTAAAAACCCAGCAGAGTCAATTCCTCACAGTAGCGCAGTTCTAACTCCGTATTTAAAATAACAATTTAATGAAATAATGTGATTCAGGAAAATGCCAGATGAAATGCTAAAAGCTACAATTATTATCATTCCTAAAAAGATCAAGACCTACATAAATGTGCTAGTTATAGACCAATTTCATTGATGAACACTAATCTACTAGCTACTAGATTAGGAAAGATAGTAGACAATTTGATATCTACAGATCAAGCAGGCTTTATCCCGGGAAGACAAGGCTCTTACAATGTCAGGAAGCTTATGAATTTTATATCTATTTCTAAAAAATCATGTGCTCCCACCCTAATCATTTCCTTAGACGCTGAAAAAGCATTTGATAGGGTGGGAGTACATGAAACTGACACAGTCGGAAATGGGTCTGGGAAATTTTGGTTCTCATGCAATTGGGGCTCTTTAGCAGGAATTCATTTTAATTCCCATAGCTTTGAAGTTACGAACGGCATGCGGCAAGGATGTCCTCTCTCTCCCATTCTGTTTAACCTCCTAATAGAACCATTCGCAGAAGCGATTAGAAGAATTATCGGCATAAGCGGTGGAAGGGTGGGAGAGAGAGAACATAAGACTACCTTATTTGCAGACAATATTGTTCTGTCACTTACCAATCCCAGGGAACCATTAAGTAATGTAGAACATCTTATTACTAGATTTGGTTTTGTTTCCAACTACAAATTAAATGCTTTAAAATAAGAAATACTAATGATTAATATTTCCAATAAAATAAAAAAAAACTAGAGATAAAATATTCATTTAAGTGGAATTCAAATTAATTTAGCCATCTGGGTATCACATTGTGCATGGACATTAAACAGATGCCTTCTATTAATTCCAGTAAAGTTTTTGAGAAATGTGATAAAACCATAAAAGGTTGGAGTGACCTGTGAATGTATTTTACCGGAAGAATAGCTAGAATTAAAATGGTCATCCTACCGAGAATCAACTATATTCAATATTCTATACCTATTTGTTTCCCAGCTGTCTGGATTATACAATTTCAATCGTTAATCGATGAATTTATACAATTTGGTAAAAACTTTACTATGACGCTATAAGGTTATCACACATTCTGGAATGGTTGGATTATAGAAGTAGACATCCTTGGTAGCAGATCGAAAGTATGCTCATTCTTAGACAAGATCTGAATCCCCTAATCTTTTCTGAAAAATATCCTCTTAAAAACCTAAGGAAAGGTTCCGACATAGTTAGGATCAACTTAAAGTAATGGCAACATATTAATAAAAAACAAGGATATTTATCATTCCCAAGATTATTAACCCCAATTGGTACTATTTTTAATATAGTGCAAACAATTTCAAATACTAATTGTTTAACCAAGAATTTTCAGATGTTAGTTAATTTTTTTGTAAATAAAGACTTTCTTCTTGTTAACTTGGGAGAAAGATATTTGACAATCGTTTCCTTTAGAGATTTGGGGAAAAGCATTTACAAATGTTACAAATAAATGTATTAAAAGTGCTGCCCAAAGAGAAGTCTATTTCAAAAATCTAAATTGATGGTATATAGTTCCACTCAAAGTGTACCAAATTTCACATGACTCTAAGGATAAACTCTATTGGAGAAACTGTGGTAGTAGTGGAAATCAGCTCCACATATGGTGGGACTGATCCTTCATTAAAACCCTTATGGGTTGAATGCTTTAAATTGATTTAAATTGATAATACATTTGAAAAAGACAATTAATCCCACTTTATTTATTGCATATTTTGTGGGATCTTAAAAAAAGTGAAAGGGCTTTTATTATTCAGATTTGCACTACGGTTAAATCAGCCATTATTAGTAAATGGAAACAAGTTAATTCCCCTAGCTGGTCCGAAATTCTACAAAAAATGAATTATATTAGAGACTTGGAAAACGTATATGAAGGTGGTAGTATTATCAACCAAGATAAATCTACATGGACGATATTGAACTCCCATACTCAAACTTGACTGTTCAAAACATTTAATAATTTTGGGACTATTTATAGTCCCAACATAGATTTCCTTTCTTCTTTTTTCTTTTCGAGTAATCCCTAGATTTCTATATAGAAACGATTAAAATGGTAGGAATGGGGTATGAATGTTGTCACAATGTTTATTTGTATTACAGAGACTGATGTATTATCAATTCATGTATGTTGTTTATATAATTGTTAATAATTATTGCAGGCAGCTCTGTATGTATTTTGTACTATTTGTATCGGAAAAATTAAAAAAATTATAAGAAAAAAAAAAGATACTCTTGCCTTTCTAGTTTAGGTTCACCAGCTACAGAGAGTCTACCAACATCTTATGTATCCAACAAAGCCTCTTTTAAAAGTTACAGAAATACAGTATTCGAAACAGTGAAATGTTAACAGGTGACTTGTTACCATAATAAACAGTGTTATTCTAGGTTTTTGCTCACCTCACTGTTGTATATCCCTGCCTTCCATTTTCTTTGGTCTGTCTATGTGCCCTCTCTCCTTTCTGTAACTATTGCATGATGTGCCAGACAAATAGTGTTCTTCTAACAACAACACAAATATTCATGCAGTCAACTCCTAACCTCTACCCACACTCCCCTTGAGGATATCACTTTACAGAGCTAACATTTTAGTATATTGTCAAGCAATGTACAGCTGGACAGATGGCACAAACATACAGTTGTGCCCAAAAGTTTGCATACCCTGGCAGAAATTGTAAAATGTTGGCATTTATTTTGAAAATATGACTGATCATGCAAAAAAAAAAAATGTCTTTAATTGAAGGATAGTGATTATATGAAGCCATTTATTATCATACAGTTGTTTGGCTCTCTTTTAAATCATAATGATAACAGAACTCACACAAATGGCAATGATCAAACGTTTACATACTCTTGAATGTTTGACCTTGTTACAGACACACAAGGTGACACACATAGGTAAACATGGCAATTAAAGGTTAATTTCATTTAGTCAATTAGTTTGTTAGCTCTCACGTGGTTGCACTGCACAGGCTAGATACTGAGCCATGTGGAGCAGAAAAGAACTGTCAAAAGATCTGCGTAAGAAGGTAATGAAACTTCATGAAGATGAAAAATTATATAAAAAGATATCCAAAGCCTTGAAAATGTCAGTTATTACTGTTCAATTACGTATTAAGAAGTGGAAAATTCGGGGATCTCTTGATACCAAGCCATGGTCAGGTAGACCAAGAAAGATTTCAGCCACAACTGCCAGAAGAATTGTTCAGAATACAAAGAAAAACCCACAGGTAACCTCAGGAGAAATACAGGATGCTCTGGAAAAATATTGTGTGGTTATTTTACGGATCACAATACGACGATACTTGAACAAAAATGAGCTGCATGGTCGAGTTGCCAGAAAGAAGCCTTTAGTGTGCCAATGCCATAAAAAAACCTGACATACACCTTGAGAGGCCTCAAATCTACTGGCACACTAATTTGCATGTCACTACACAGAATTCTTAGTGGCAGTAGAAATGTTGTTCATTGAAAAATTCTGTTGGTAAATCAGGTATTTTGACCTGTGTGGAATATGAAAGCATTCTCAGAATGTTTATTTTCTTTCTTTACTGGTTGTGCAGTGGATGATATTTCAGTTTCTTTCTACCCACCATAACATACTTAGAGCCCCATTCAATTGTAAGCTCACAATTGCCTCCAAACTGAACTTCTGGCTTCGGGCCACATTTTTTCAACATTTAGATGTATTTAATCGTCTCTAACTCGCAACTGCCCTGTCACACGCAAACCATGCACTCATGAGTAGGATTTTGGGGGGCAAGATCATATAATCTGACAATATTTAAGCAAGCCCGTAATTTACTTCTTAAACACTTGCAATACTTTTTAGACACAACTAATAGTAAATTAGACGTCATCTTGACATGAGTAAAACATGGAGTTTATACTAAGATTAGTTAGTGTTTAGAAGTAAAATGTGTAATTGGACTCGTAATTGCGATTTGGGCAATTGAATCAGGCTCTTAATGTTTGCACAGGAAACAGGAGTCATGCAGGAAAACCATAGGTAGAAAAAAATGCATTTGACTAACATTAGCAGATATGGAAGCCATGATAATAATAGCATTCATTTTAGCAAACTTTGCTTATGTCAGTGGACCTGACAGAAGCCATTAAACCAAAACTGAATGCACATTAAAGGTTGTATTATTTTAACTTTCTAAAAGTTTTTTTCCTGTTCTCAAATTAATTAATAAAAGGAGTTTATTATAAATATGACACTTGAGAAGGAGTGCTGTCAGTAGCAAACCAATATATATGATGAAAAGAGACCAATCTACTAGCAGAGTTAAAGGTATATGCAATGAACTGGGTTTATAATTCATCTGATAGAGGAAAATTAGTAGTGCATGAAATACATTGTTTGCATGAAAAAATACCAAAATAAACCTCCTCCTGCCCCAGTGAATTACCCTGTGACCTCCCTCAGCCCAAGTGAATTGCCCCGTGACCTCCCCCAGCACCAGTGAATTGCCTCATCACCTGCTCCAGCCCTAGTGAATTGCCCTCCAGCCCCAGTAAATTACCCCATCACCTCCCCCAGCTCCAGCAAATTCCCGCCATCATCTGCCTCAGCCCCAGTGAATTGCCCCATTACCTACCCCAGGGACTTGCCCCATCACCTGCCCCAGCCCCAGTGAACTGCCCTCCAGCACCAGTGAATTGCCTCGTGATCTCCCACAGCCCAGTGAATTGCCCTATCACCTCCCGCAGCCCTAGTGAATTCTCCCCATCACTTGCTCCAGCACCAGTGAATTGCCCCATCTCCTACCCCAGCCCCCACACACACTCACTCACACAGACATACACACTCACTCACACAGACACTCACTCACACAGACACACTCACACAGACTCACTCACACAGACACACACACTCACTCACACAGACATACTCACACAGACACATACAATCATTCACACAGACATACACACTCACACAGACACACACACAGACATACGCACTCATTCACACAGACATACACACTTGTGCTTGTGATCCTTCATCTTCCCACACCTTCTCCCTCCTTCAGTAATGGCCTCCGAGTCCTCCGAACTCCGCTTGGAGATAATCGAAAGCATCGGTGACGTTACGGCTGATGTCACCACTCTTTGCTGATTAGCTGAAAAGCTGATTGGCTCATGCATTCCCAGTAATGTTGGGTACGGTTTTACAACGACAGACTCAATCTCACTCACAGACACACTCTCACTCACAGACTCACTCTCACAGACTCACTCACACAGACACTCACACAGACATACACACTCACTCACACAGACATACACACTCACTCACACAGACACACCCACACAGACATACAGACACACTCACACAGGCAGGCACATACACTTACTCACACAGACATACACACTCACTCACACAGGCACTTTTACACAGACACACTCACCCAGACACGCTTACACAGACATACACACTCAAGCTTACGGTCCGCCACCACCCCCTTCCTCCTCCAGTAATGGCCTCCGAATCCTCCGAGCTCAGCTTGGAGATACTCCAAAGCAGTGGTGACGTCAAGGCTGAGGTCACCACTCTTTGCTGAATGGCTGAAAAGCCAATCGGCTCGCGCATACCCAGCAAGGTTGTGTACGGTTTTACAAAATCAAACCCTATAGTGCAGAGGCTGTTTACAATTCTTTTTGCTAGGTGGGTTATAATGTTCCTCTACAAGATGCATTCATAACCCACCTCACTTGAATATGCCTTTAAGGATAGGGAGAAAACATGGTTCATCTCTTGGAACTTTAAACTCATAATCTGATGGAAAAATACTGTACAAAAATGCAGAAACAACGACAGACTTTGATATCACCAGATGGATTGCCCAGGAGTGGCCCCACTTCAAAGGGAACAATGCCTTCACTTTTTTCTTCATCTCCCCTTATAAAAGATCAACAGTATTTGTCTTCTTTCTGTTTTATTAAACATGTTTTTTTGTGGTTTTGTTTTATTAAGTAAACGTGGCTTTGGATAAAAGTGGCCCAAAGTATGTATTGCAGAGGGACTGAGTGGTAGTAATAATATACATGGTTATTAGGAAGTGAAAACACTAGGCGCCCAATTCAATGGAGCAATCGTAAGTTACTGGAACCCATAAGTGAGGCCATAAATTAATTTGCTTTCAATTGGTGTCTTCTTGTGGGCTCCAAATAGTTTACGTGTTACGGGCTTGAAAACTTTACGGTTGTTAAACCCAGGAATTTACAGCCTCCCGAAGCCTTTGATCTTTCCCGTTTGTTACGATCTCTATTCAAATCCCCAAGCCAGCAACTGTTTTCATACCCGTAAACAGCAAATGTAGGAGAAAATCCTACTAGTGCTAGAGAGGACCTGCAAGGTGGTCTAAGCCCTGTCCGTAGCACTGTAAAGGAAAATAAAAAAATCAATACTGCACTGTAAATGATGGGGAAGGCAATGAAATACATTAGAATTAATTGCACAACAGTCTCAAGCTCGCAAATCGGTAATGAAAATTTAATTTTATTATGTGTCGGTGTTATATCAATCTCGGGAATCAATCATTTAATACATATCAGACCACCCACATGGACTAAAACAGTATCGGCATTCACTTTTATTGTTTTGTATTTTGTGGTTTTGCAAGTCCGATTGCATATCGGACCCCTAAACGCTAATTGATTGAGATGTAACCTCCATGATGCCGGTCTAATTTTCTATTGGCTGTTTCGAAATGGGTGGTTACGGTCTTGCTAAATTGATCACATTTCCGCCTTGAACTGCTACGGACGAGTGCATAGTTTACAATTTCAGCTTTCGGCCCGTAACTTGCGGACTGGTTTAATTGAATAGCACCAGAATTGTAGCAGACTGTGAGCCCGCAGCAGGGCCACAGACATACAGGCTATATACCGGGCTTCAGATTGAATCTGGCTCTAGATATTGTTGGGATTAAACTAAAAACCCGAAAAACATTGGTTTTATAGCAAAGGGTTGTATTTAGATTTTATGCTGCCCTAGGCACACTCAGATTGATGCACCCTACATACATCCTTTACTACAGCTATTTTTCCCTTGCTATGCCCCTACCCTAAGATTACATGTACAAAAATACAAATTAATGTGTATCAAAGTATATATATAGCAAGAAAATATCAGCTACATATGGGCACACTGTTCAAACTGTGGTTACATGGCTCCCATAGGAACTACCAAAAAGCTACATTGCCCTTATGGGAGTTCCTAAGACAATTTACTGTGCTATTACCTTGTCCTTGTAGGCTAACTCATGTAGAAACATACATACTCCTAATCAAGGGATTTGTACATTAGGGAAAATAGTTTATGTGTACATGTAAGCAGTATGAAGCAGAGAGAAGCAATATATGTAGCAGACCCCATATTAACCCTAGTCAAATTAAAGTACCTCAGTAAATATTGCTACCTGGAGTCTATAAGTTACGTGTTTCCTATGGAAATGTTGACTAACCATGCTGCCGAAACAGAATTTTTGTGGATGGGGGTCTTAAATGTATTTGTAGGGCAGGTGGGAACGTGTTAACCCCTGGTGCTATGTATTAACCAAGGGTGACAGCATTACTTAGTGTTTAATTGTATGAGCTGTTATTTGCAATTCACTTTGTGATTTAGTTAATTGTTCTTTGTAGAGGGCTGTGTTAAACATTAGAATGTGGTTTAGGTGACTAAGCCTAATATTTGATTTTATTAGGGTCCTATAAAATGCAGTGGTAGCTGGTGACTTTCCAACTCGGTGGGGCAGAAAATAGAGAGCTGGCCCCTCCCCTTACATTGACTCCACCCAACAGTATACCACAACATGTACTGTATAGACCCCTCCTAGTGACACAGTCTCCACCAACAAAAGTGATCCCATAGCGAAAGACAGGGATAGATATAGAGGGGGGTGTAGCGAGAAAGGTGGATAGAGAGTTAAAGAGAGGGATACAGAGTAAGGGAGTGGGATAGAGAGAGAGAGGAAGGGATAGTGAGAGAGGAAGGGATAGAGAGAGGGATAGAAAGTTAGAGAGATAGATTCTATGCCTCTTCTTATATCCCTCTCTCTCCCTCTCTATCCATCGCTCGTTCTACCACTCTCCTACCTCCCTCAATACCCGCCCATCTTCATATATCCCTATCCCTTCCTCCCTCTCTCTATCTATCACACTGAGCCTAGGTCAGGTATTTTATGACTGAGCCAAAAATGATTGAGGCAGTTACTATGATAGCAGCAAATATACTGAGCGAGTAAAAATGCATAATTAAATAATTTCTTAAATTAGCAAATAGATTAATTAAACAAACAGAGACTAAACAATATGTGGGAGAAACATCTTGCACCTACAGAAGGACAGGGTGATAAATCACCAACAACTGACCAGAACAAGAAAGTTGCACCCCAAGTTGGTTCTGCATGACTCAGTACTGTTTTGTTTCTCCATCCATTTTAAACATTATTATCTTTTAAAAATACATTTGAATAAACCTATGTTTGTAAAAAATATAAAAAAAAATATTTAGTCCGTTTACAGGCTGCCTTTACATAATTAATATTAAGTTGCACAAAAACATATTTGAGTAGTTAATTAGCATATATTTCTAATTCTACTCCTTCACATACAGTACACACGTACATATATATATATATATATATATATATATATATAAAAAAAAATATATATATATATATATATATATATATTTATACACACACACATTATGTATATCTTACGATCTCCGCCAAAAGTAAGTATACCCTCTCCTTATAAATACATATATGGACATAGAGACTAAGACACAGAAACCCTTTTGGATTGCTACCTTGTCATGGTGAAGGGGCTTGTTACCTCAGTGAAGCTGTGAGCTATATCATGAAGGGTCACCCAATATGGGTGGTCATTTTAGAGCGGTCAGACAAAATACAGTCCACTGGAGTAGGAACTGGCAACCCACTCCAGTATCTTTGCCATGAAAACCATATGGATAAGCACAACCAGAAACACAGACAGATGTACCTGTTGTTCTGCATCCATTTGGTCACCGAGAGTAAAAATTGACTGAAGGACAGAACAACAACAGCAAGACACAGAGAGGGATATGGACTCACCTGAGCTCTGTAGCTGCTTCTGTCTGGAATAGGCAGGGATGGTGACAGGCAGGTCACAAGCTTGGTGTATGGAGCAGTGTAGTCAGAATCAATAAGACCACCAGAGTATTGAGAAAACTGAAGCTTTACACACAGCTCCTTCTATCTGCTTGCACTGTGAGCTGGGAGTTGTTGTTTTTTTGTTTCCAATACACTTTATTGAGATTGCACCAATGTATTCACTTCCAGGGGGACGGTGAGAGCTGCAGTCCCTGTATGATACAAGACTTTTCCATCCCAGTCATTCTGATAAGGTGATGCTGCATTTGACAGACATGCTCAGCTCTATCAGTTAGCGCACAGTTTGGGCATAGACAGCATTGTGACTGTCTTATTTTAATTCTCACATGTACCCTGATCTGTATCACTAGGTAAGTCACCAGCAGGGGGCTTGATGGGATAAGTCAGTGTGTTTAACTGCAGCACAGAGGGTTTTGAAAAGTAAAGTGACAGCAGCAGCTATTTAAAAAACAGAATATTGAACATATATTTTTTATTATATAAATTATACAATTAAGTAAGTGATGGGGGATTAAGTTAGTGCATTCATTTTGGGAGGGCGGTTGCCCATTTGCCCCTGTGCACCAGCCTCCCCTGGAAAATGCTCCTTTAGTCTTTTTTTTCTGGTACTGGGTTTTTATGGACACTTGTTTATTTCAAGTGTTCTCTTAAGGGGTTTAGCTGTTCTTGTGGAAGGTTAAGTTTACACATAAGGTTTTGGCTCATTCTGATCAGCCACAGACCTTCTGAAAAAACGTAACATTATATGTAAGCACTCATGAGAGCCATATAATTAAATTTGAGGTAAAGCTACATGTGAGCTTTTGAATCATAAGATTTCCTACTAGATCTGTGTGATTGAGCACTGTATTGGCAATTTGAGACAGGCTCCCTTCAAAATGTGTTGCCCTGGACCCGGACCCACATAGGCCTAGGCAAAAGCACGCCACTATCATGGAGGGAATAGGATAAAAAGCAATCTGATTTAAAATAATAGTTCTTTGTAAAGAAATTCAGAGCATTGCAAATCTGTAAGTTTCTTCTTAAAATGTAATGATGTTTGGAAAGCTCTACACTTTGTGAAGATCTACGAAGTTGGTCAATGAAAAAGGACTCACCACATCCAGTTTGGTATGCAAACATGTGCACTATAGTTGTTCATTATTTATTGCAAAGCTTTAAAAAATATATTTTAGAATGACCTATTAGTTTTAGCCTCTAACTGTGTGGGTATTTTTCCTGATACAGCACTTGAGTGAATTAATTTCATCACTAATGTTCAGTTAATTAGCATTGATGAAACTACAGTCCAGGGGCCTCATTAATCAACTGCTCATGAATAACAAGTAATACTTAATAGTACACTGTAATTCATTATTGAAGATACTAAAAATAACGGAATAGCATAAAAGCACTCAAGACTGTTATGATAATGGCCATAAAACCACAAAACAATAATTTTCAACTGCAGTAAAGGAATATTAATTCAGTAACCTAGAAAATAAAACAGGAAGACTATTGAAATTGGTACTGTATATAATGTATCATTATAACACATGTATAATTAATACTGCTGTCAAGTGTTTATGTAAAATAAAGAATGTTACAGTAAGATAAAAAAAAGTGCAAGACATTAATTTCACTAAACAAAAATAGAACAAGCAATGTATATACTACTTAAAATAATTGTAATAATAATGTATAGATGATGAATGGCACACAGAGTAATTTGTACATAGTAGCTATTATGATGATGTAAATGTATAAAAATGTTCCATGTTATTTTTTCAACTAGGTTAGTATATAGATTTATATGGATGTGTTAAAAATATGCTCTGACGACATAGCCCAAGGTGATTGAGGACTTGAGAGTGCTGTCAAGTCCAGTTGACCTTCCACTATACTTCAAAGGGAAGCATTTGACACACCATCATAATTTACCCGGGAACATGTTACTTTTTATAAGAGCTAATTTTTATTTTCAGAATATTACAATATACAGAAAAGGATATGATGTAGACCTATAGGGAACATCAATAACATTAATACATGCACATTAATAATGTCATGTTGACTCCCTAGAACTTGTTGTTTGGAGATTCCAGCACCAATCACAGCACTCCTTGGGATAACAATGTGGTGACCAGTCTACCAAAACTCTCCCCCACAATGTACCAATGTGGTGGGGATTCTACCAAAATTCTCACCCACTAGGTTCCTTTTGGCTTGTGGTATTTGTAACCAACTCTGATGAAACAAACAACACAAAAGTAATAATAATAATATAGCAAAGTTTATTATACTTAACTTCGGCTGTTCAATCACCCAAGGCTGAGGGACTCCACTGAATAAATAGTCTCAGCAGAATAGCAAGAGAAAGAGATGCACAACTCCTGGTAAAAATCTGTTCATGGATGAAGTTAGCCCAGCCTGATAAAGTACCCATATTTATAACAAATCATAAATACAAAGTTATAGCAAAGATTATTGCATATTTTTTGTTAAACAAGACTCACACCATTACACAGTGTGACAGTTAGACAAGTCACTTTCTTTGATACAAACTTATATTCCACTATTTGACTTGTCAACTGTAGACAAATCGCTATCACAGGCAAGTCTAATGGTTAAAGCCTGTTTTCTGCTCTAGCTGTCTGTTATTAGGTTTTTCATTTTTTGCCCCCTTATCTCCTAAAGTTCCCAATAAAATGGCTGCATCATATACTGTACTCTTTTTTTACTTCTGAACCACTGAGCATGGTGAACAAAGGAACTCTAAGATAATCAGGGTCAGATTGCACCAATTTTCATATCATAACAGGGGTAAATATGGACATGTCTGGCCCTTTCCAATCAACCATCACTTAACTGGTGGACTTAAAGTCACACCTGGAACCTATTATTATTATTATTATCGTTTATTTGTATTGCGCCAGAATATTCCATAGCGCTATACATAAGTTAAGTTACAGGCAATGACAAGTTCAAGATTCACACATTGCAATGAATGGAGGGCCCTGTCTTTGAGCTTGGAATCGGGTGTCCATAGTGCTTTCCCTAAAGCAACTTGCAGGATTGAAACTTGCAGACTTACAATCTAAAGGTTGAAGTTTGTATGTGGTACAGTAGGGAGAGAGTAGTGCTGAGCATGTTAGGAAGGAAGGTTATAGGCTTCTTTAAAGAGGTGCATTTTTATTGATGTTTTGAAGGATTTAAGGCAGGAGGATAGTCTGGTGAAGCGAGGAAAGGAGTTCCAGAGAATAGAGGCAGCACGAGAAAAGTCCTGGAGGCGGGAGTGAGAAGAGGTGACAAGAGTGGTAGAAAGAAGAAGGTCGTTAACAGAATTAGGAGGGTGTGTGGGGGAGTATTTGGAGATGAGAGCAGAGATGTATGGGGGTGCGCTGTTGTTGAGGGCTTTATAAGTTAGGGTCAAGATTTTAAATTTTATTCTGGAGGCTAAGGGAAGCCAGTGAAGTGATTGACAAAGAAGAGCTGCCGACACTGAACGATGTGTACGGAAGATGAGTCTGGCGGGGGCATTCATTATGGATTGAAGTGGGGAGAGGCGAGTGATGGGCAGGCCAACAAGGAGTGAGTTGCAATAGTCAAGACGAGAAATTATGAGAGAGTGTATTAGAATCTTAGTAGTGTCTTGTGTAAGGTAATGGCATATTTTGGATATGTTATTTAGATGGAAAAGACAGGATTTGTTTAGTATGTATGTGTGGGATTAAAGAAAGGGCAGGGTCCAGTAGATCCCCGAGACAACGGGCGTGGGAGCTGGGAGTGATGATGGCATTGTTGACAGAGAGAGAGATGTGAGGAATTGAAGCTGTAGTAGAGGGTGGGAAGATTAAGAGTTCAGTCTTAGACATGTTGAGTTTGAGATGGTGGGTGGACATCCAAGAGGATATACTAGCGAGGCAGTCGGAGACGTGTGCTAGAAGAGAGGGGGATAGATCTGGTGCTGAGAGGTAGATTTGGGTGTCATCTGCATGGAGATGGTACTGGAAACCAAAAGAGTTTATTAGGGTTTATTCCATGTGTAGATGGAGAAGAGGAGGGGGCCTGGGACTGATCCTTGGGGTACGCCAATAGACAGGGGGTGAGGAGAAGAAGATGTGCCGGAGAAGGAGAAGCTAAATGATCGTTCTTGGAGGTATGATGAGAACCACAAGAGCGCAGTGTCTCGAATGCCGAAGGAGGAGAGAATGTGGAGCAGAAGCGGATGCTCAACTGTGTCAAAGGTGGCAGAGAGATCCAGAAGAAGCAAAATGGAAAAGTGGCCTTTAGACTTCGCTGTGAGCAGGTCATTGGTGACTTTTATAAGGGCTGTCTCAGTGGAGTGTTGGGGCCGAAAGCCGGATTGGAAGGTGTCCAGAAGAGAGTTATAGGAGATGAAACTGGTAAGGCTGTTATAGACAAGCCGCTCCAGCAGTTTGGAAGCCAGGGGAAGTAGAGAGATAGGGCGATAGTTAGATGCAACGTTAGAATCGGATGAGGGTTTCTTGAGAGTGGGTGTAATTATGGCATGTTTTAGAGATGATGGAAACATGCCAGTGTTTAGGGAAAGGTTGAAGATGTGTGTGAGAGCTGGGATTAGAGTAGTAGAGAGGGGAGGGATGAGCTGAGATGGAATAGGATCCAAAGGACAGGTAGTGAGGTGAGAGGATGATATTAGGATGGAGACGTCATCCTCTGTTGCAGGGGTAAAGTAGTTCAACCATAGCCCATTTCCCTTAATCTAGTAATCTTTTCCCCTAAAGAGGTTCAAGAGGGTGGGTCAGTTAGATCAATGGGGAGTCTACATCTCCAATTCACTGCTTTAACTACATATTGCTCAAACTGTTCTTTAACATTTTGTTTCTATTTTTCCATTGTTCATACACATTCTCTATACAGAAATTTGCACCTGAGTGGTCAGTAATTCTGTGCGTATTGTCTAAATAGAAGCAGAAAACTCCTGTAAAGCCTGAAAAAGTATCCACCCAACAGTAGCATCACCCCAAATCTCTGCATTTTTCTAATTTAACTGCTGCATTCCTGGGCTTAGCAAGTAAAATTCCACATGTTTATTTCTGACATTCCTTAGATATGGGTTCCCATGAAGACAGTGGTTTAGGAAAGTCAATTTTGCCAAAATTGAATAGACACCACAAAACCAAATTCTGCGGACTACACCAAATGCAGCAATGTGGTTAGCTGGTGAGCCAAAACTCTTGCCCACAATGTACCAGTGTGGTGAGGATCGTACCAAAATACAACCCACTTTTGGCTTGTGGTGTATGTATCCTACTTTGACAAATCAAACAACACAAAATAAATAATAATTATACAGCAAAAGTGTATAATACTTAGCTTCAGTTGTTTAATTACACAAAGCTTGGGAACCCCACTGAATGATTCTGCTCAGCGGAATGGCAAGAGAAACGCACAGGGCCTGATCAAGGATGAAGTCTATGCAGCTATATATATATATATATATATATATATATATATATATATATACATATATATATATATATATATATAGTGTTGCTACTGGAACTACTGTGTTTATTGACTATTAATTGTTTGTTTTAGCTGCCTACATTATGCATAAGAACTTATATGCTCACACTAAAAGTGCTCCCCATGTAACTAATCACAGAAGCAATATTCAGTTTCAGAAAAAATAAGACCTCAGTTGGAAGAACTGAAAACAGCTTAGAACAGAACATATATCACTAAATAGTGGCAGGAGTTTGGATTGATATGTAATAGCAGTGACATATATCTAATCAAGAAACAATCAACTTCCTATATGGAAAAAGTTTAAATGTTCCTGATTAAATCTCTCCACCTCTCCCATATGACTGGTTCACCTAATTCCTTGAGGACATCTAATCAACTCTACACTTTTCGTATGAACCCAATAAAGATTTCCTTCCATGAACTGGTAACACTTTTTTTTCCTAGCAGAAACCAGCAACTACAACTTATCTCACACAGTGTACAAGCAACGCCAGGCCTAGACGTAGGTCAAACTGGCATTGGTTACAGTAGTGGCTCACAAACTTTTTGATCAGGGGGCCCACTGGTTGACTTGTACTTTACACTATTAACAGTACATTTTGCTTAACTTAATACATAATTTAATTGTGTTTAGGTTGTTAAACAACATGATATTATTATTATTATCCGTTATTTGTAACACACCAACATATTCCATATCGCTATACAGGGGTTGAGTACAAAGAAAAACACAATATTAAAAACACACTATTAACACACGGAAAACATGAAGGGCCTTGTGTTTGAGCTTAAAAGTTTAAGTGCATAGTGCTTTTTTTCTGAAAAGCACCTCCCAAGATTATAACTCTCAAATTTACAATCTATAGGGAGCGGGAGAGGTAGAAACAAGTTCTGGAATAGCAGTTGGGGATTTAAGGTGGCCAGAAGAGAGATTGACAGGTGGCATTGAGAAATTAGAAGAGAAGAAAATTCTGTTTCAGTCAGACGTTTAAAGTTTGCCCGGGTGGAAATGTGCAAAGGTGGGAGGACGTTTCCAATTTAGTGGGAGAGAGTAGTAAGGTATCCATGCTCTAGCACTGCAAGGATGTGTCGGAGTGACAGTAGTGAGAGAGAGAAGTTACAAATAGAAAGGGAGGAGGTATGGTAGGAGAGTAAAGAGTAATTAAATAAACTATGCCTGTAGCAGCTGTGTGAAATGCATGTTATAGAGCAGAGACCTGCACTATAAAATAACAAGAGTTATAGGTGGGTGGGAAAGTGGTTCCCGGTCAGAAATAGGAATATGAGGTGTGTCTGGCTCCTAGGTGTGTCTGGCAGCAAGTGGGTCCAGGTTAGAATCAGGAGATACTGAAGGTATTATTACTCTAATTATGCCATGATATGATTAATCATTGTGAGGCTTAGAAGGAGGTAGTTAATGTTCTCTATAAAGATATTTAGACTGTGACACCTACAGTTCAGACAGCACACCAGGTACATCTTCTCAGTCACTGCCCCTCTGAGCTCCATCAAGTTCATGTTCATTGCTTCAGTGACCTCATCTATCCATCTCCACCTCTGCTGTCCCCTTCTTCTTGTGCCTTCAATCTTTCCCAACTTGAGAGTCTTTTCTAGGTCCTGCCGTCTCATAATATGGCCAAAATATTTGAGTGTAGGTCTCACGATCATACCTTCTAGTGAACTGATCTATTGGATTGGCTTGCAGTCCAAGGGACTCTAAGCAGTCTTCTCCACCACCACAATTCAAAGGTGCCAATTCTACAGCGCTCAGACTTTTTTATGGTCCAGCTCTCACATCCGTATGTTACTACTGGGAATACCATAGCTCTAACCATGCAGAGATTTGTTTAACACCTTTACTTTTTGCAAGCTTGTCCACACCAGATGCAAAAGTCTTTTAATTTCATGACTACAGTCACCATCTGCAAAGATCTTGGAATCCAGGAAAATAAAATCTGTCACTGTCTCCACTTCTTCCCTGTCTGTTTGCCAAGAGCTGATATTGAAGTTTTATTCTCCAGTGGACCGTGATTTGTCTGACCTCTCTGCCATGACCTGCCCATCATGGCTGACCATACATGGTATAGCTCACAGCTTCATTGAATTACACAAGCATAAGGAATAATTACATATTGATTTAAATATTAAAAATTTGCTCTGTATTATGTATATTGCTCTTTTCCATCCATTGAAAGGCATATAGAAGCAAGTGACTGTGAAATGGTAGCTCTGGGTTGAAAGACCCTCACTGCTATTTGGTATATAATATTTTATTTTGGTTACAGTTTTATATGGGAGGGCATCAGTCATATATAAAATTGACAATTCTTGATCAATTAAAAATGTTTTAACTTTTCCACACAACTTTTCCATACAATTCTCCACCCACTGTCTTGATGGTGCAGAGCGTATATAGTGACCCAAGTGCCCCTTCAATGTTTAATTAGGATTGAAAGAATCTTCCAATGCAACCTGTTTGTATGTATAGACCACTTACAATCTCTTCTAGACTTCCTGTGGGTCCTCAAATTTATAGGAATAAATTTACAGCAGCTGTCATCAAAATGCAAGGGAATTTCACTGGTTAACAGATTAAGCAGTGCACATAACACGTCTTTTGCTTCAAGTGGGTAGTGTTTTTCTCTGATTAGCTCTTTAAGATTTCAGAGTCTTGTTCTATTTCTCAGACTGTTCTCTCCATGAACTCAGAATACTGATCTTCTCCATGCAGTCACTATACATTTGTCAATAGCAAGCAGTATTTATGACTCATTGTTGATATTCTGCATAACATAACAGGATGGAGAAGCTCCTGGGTGCAAATTTCTGATAAAAAAAAAAAAAAAAAACTAAAATTCAACATTGAAAGCATTGGGGTATATCAAATGGGGTAAATAAGAGAATAAGTGGTGTGAGCGAAATTAAAACATTAGGGATATGGAAAGTTTCTGGATTACACTAGGTATATAATATACCTGTGTATCTATTTACTTTTATGTACTTTAGTTTATTAAGAAGTTAGGAATGTTTAACTTTTTGGGCCTGTCCTCTGTAGCTTTTGCAGCTCATGAATACACAGACTGTAAAGTGCACCATTTCAAATGAGCCAATTAGTGACCTCTCTCAAGTATCATGTTGCAGTATGTTGCCACTTATTGGTCACTATGAAACAGAGCAACCACTGTACTTAGAAGTACACTGTCTTCATGAGATGCGGAGGGGAGAAACCAGTTAGGAACTATTTGTAAGATTTTAGGCAGACAAAAACAGCACTTCTTAATAAAATAAAGTACAAAAAAAGTAAAGAGATACATAGGTATATTTTATTCCTAGTGAAAGCCAGAAACTTCCCATGTCCCTTTAAATATGCCCACTTTCTCTATTTTCTATGATGCCTCATTTTCAGATGGGGATAAACTTTATCCTTGTTTGATAGTTATGCTCAACAGGAAACATAGGAAATGAGGATACTCAGCTGCAGTTTTTAATAAAAAGCAGCAACTTCTTGTAATGGTGAAGTTTACAGGCATTATTTAGATAAGGATAGGACTTCTGCAGTTTGTTAATACACAGAACAAGAAGATGAGCAGAAAATGGTAATACAGGCACAGCAGATGATCTGAGGTTTGGTGCTATGACTCAGGTAGGTAACAAAAACGCTGGTAAACTGGCACTGCAAGGTAACAGGAACAAAGATAACAATGGCACAATTAGGTAAGAAGTACATAGTATTACTGGTACAGTTAGAAAGCAGATGCAGCAAACTTGCAGAGCTAATCTCAAAACATACACAAGAACATTGGCCAGCGGCCTAGTACTACAGATTAGGGTACATGTGAGAATTTAAAAAGAAATGCTGTCTTTGTCCGGTTTGTGCTCTGTCTGTCAAATGCAGCATCACCGAATCAGTATGGCCAGGAGGGAAAGTCCCGGATCCTGCAGGCACAGCACCTCCCACAGTCCCCCCGGAAGTGAATACATTTGTGCAATACTGACAATCTCAATAAAGTTTATTAAAGGATAAAACAACAACTCCCAGTTCACAGTGCATGCTTCACCTTTGTCAATACTCTGATGGTCTTATTGATTCTGACTACCCTGCTCCACACACCAAGCTTATGTTGTGACCTGTCTGTCCCCACCCCGGCCTATACCAGACAGAAGCAGCTGCAGGTGAGTTCATATACCTCTCTGATTCTTCTTGTTGTTGTTCTGTGCTTCAGTCGTGTCTTGCTCTCAGTGTCTTTAAGAAAAGAGAAGGAAAGACACTCTTTATATCCAGCAAAAAAGTCCTCGTGAATAATTTGAAAAAAGAAACGGAAAACGTATACATTTATTTCTACATTTAAAAACAAATACTTTGTTATCAATTTTTTAAAACATATTTAAAAGGAGAAAACACAGTTGAACATCTAGATGCAGTTATTTATGAAAATCTATTATTTTATATTGATATATCTATATAGAATGTATATTTTAGTAATTATAGAAATTGAAACATTCTTATTTAGAGTAGTTTTTAAAAGATTAAGTGCTTTTAAACATATATATTAAAGTGCTAGTGCTATGCTGAAATAACTTTTTTTATAAAAAAAAGTGTGAGAAACATAGAAGATAACTTAATTTTAAGTCATTAGAGGGGGTGGTCCCTGAACTATCTTTTTTGATGAAACTGAGGACCTATCACTTGTCCCGTGCTCTAAGTGCAACTGAGTATACTAATCTAGTGAAAGAAGACTGTTTAATGTGATAGCCTGGGGGCCCACTAATTACCCCATAAACTAAAACATTGTGAAAACTAATCTACTCTATTTACCTTCATTTATCCACCCCCTCAATATTGATAATAAATACTGTATATAAGATTGCCCACTTTTTTGGTAGGGAAAGATATCTATACATATATCTATGTTAAATTATGTTAAATTATTCAATAGAGATAGCTTAATCATTTAAAACATAGAAATCACATAATATATATATGCAAAATACAATCATAATATTCAAAAAACAGTTTATGTGATTGGGATTCAAACTCCTTATCTTTAAATATGCGGTTCTCTAGTCCCGATGGATGTGGATTGAGACTGGCCGGGCCCTACCGTCTCACACTGCTCCAAATCGGCGGGTGACGTCACATCCAGGAAGTGCTACTGCTAAACACAGCTGACGCGCACCTTTCGCTGCTTGCTTTGTCAAGGCCTGGCTGAATCATAACGGAGGTAAGTATTTATGGTGGACGGGACTCCAATAGGTTTTTTAGCCTTTTGTTTATTCTTTTCAGAGTTCACAGACTCCTGAGGCAAGTCAGATTAAAAAGTGCTCAATATTGGCACACTATGAAGAGAAGAAGATAAATACATGTAATAATGCATGCATGTGACAGTGTTTTTAAATTAAGTATATAGAATGACATTTATATTTGTTTGTATGTATATAATAAAAATACTGTATATCTTAGATCAGATCAAGAAACTAGGGAGACAATGAAAAAAGAACAGTTTCCTTTTTTAGGGGTAGGCCATATCACCAGCAGAAGAACAAATATGAGGGAAGATCCCCCATTACCCAGAAATTAAAGGGACAGACAAAAATGGGGATATCACAAAAACACCCAGAGAGATGGGATCAGATATCTATTTAAATAAAAAAAGGCCTATCCTTTTCCCCTACCAAAAGCTTTAACATATTTTAAGTCATTAAGGATATACATTTGTATATAAGGACATTTCTAATTAAAATATTCTTCCTAACAAAGGAAAATTGGGAAAACAGGATACAAACTTCTGAAGAAATTATAATAGGATCTGAAATGAAGGAGGGCCATAGTCCCCCAATAGTATCCCTGATGAAACTAATGAATTTAATTCAGGCACTCATTCTGAAAGATCTTGTGAAAGCAATGAAGCTAATATTCATATCATTCATAGTAATGATGACTTCATTAAATCAAAATTGTATGTGAAATCTAATTTTAATCCCCCAATATCTAGCTGCTCAGCAGCTGAAATTTTTATCAAAATGGTAATTGAAGATCTTGAAAAATTACCAAAAATTGGTTTATGTAACTTAACGAAAGAAGAGAATTTAGTCATCAAAGATATGGCAAAATGAGAGGATGTCATTCTGAAACCTTCACACAAGGTATTATCTCTATCAGAGAACAAAACTTCTTGAAAGTAAGTAAACCAAAGATTGCCTCCCTGTATATATTACCTAAAAAATATTACAAAAACAAAGAAAACCCCACAGGAAGGCCGATTATATCTGGCAATGACAGCCTGGGGGAGAAAGCCAGTAAATACATAGACATAAATTTACACTCCATAGTTACAACTTTGCCGTCCTATATCAGGGATACTATGGATGCTTTAAGGAGGATTGAAGGAATAACTTTGAATGAAAATACCTACATAGCATCGGCTGATGTAGAATCACTATACACGTCCATAGGACATGACTATGGATGCGAAGCTTTGAAATACTTTTTGAGTATGGAAACAAATGCAAATAGTGACAAGAGCATGTTCATATTGAAACTACTCAAATTTATCTTAGAACACAATTTTTTTTGTGTTCAATGGAAGATATTATCTTCAAATTCAGGGAATAGCTATGGGGACGGCTTGCGCTCCCATCTATGCAAATATATATTTGGGTTGGTGGGGGCGTGAGCATGTCTTCTCAGAGGAAAATGCCACGTATACAGATAACATGGTTTTGTGGATACGCTATATAGATGATCTGTTTGTAATTTGGGAGGGCACCAGAGAAAATCTGCCATATTAAATAAAAATAATCTTAATTTAAAACTAATTTATCGGATTGAAACTAGTTCCATAGCATTTTTGGATCTAACAATTAGTAGGGGTTCCAATGGAATATTAAGCACAGCCATTTTTCGAAAATCTACAGCTACCAATAATATCTTACATTTTACAAGTTCACATTCATTACCTACAAAGAAAGCTATACCGATAGGCACATTTTTGAAAATACGCAGAAATTGTACCGATATAGAAACATTTAAATTTAGGTCAAGTGAACTGACATTAGTTTACTGAATAGAGGATATAGTCATCGAATTCTAAAAAAAGCCTATCACAAAGCTCTGCATACAAAAAGAGAGACCCTACTTATCCCTAAGAAAACAAACATGTTGGACAATTTTCAAAAAACAAGATTCATGACTAGTGATGTCGCGAACATCAAATTTTCGGTTCTCGAACCGCGGACGCGAATTCCATCAAATGTTCGCGAACTAACGAACATCGGCGAACCGCCATAGACTTCAATGGGCAGGCAAATTTCAAAACCCACAGGGACTCTTTCTGGCCACAATAGTGATGGGAAAGTTGTTTCAACGGGACTAACACCTGGACTGTGGCATGCCGGAGGGGGATCCATGGCAAAACTCCCACGGAAAATTACATAGTTGATGCAGAGTCTGGTTTTAAGCCATAAATCACCTAACATTCCTAAATTGTTTCGAATAACATGCTTTAAAACATCAGGTATGATGTATATCTCCCCGTTTAATGCACCGCAAACAACCGCAAACAGTCCCTTTGCACAACCGCAAACTCCCCATTTGCACAAGGTTGGATACCAAGCTAGCTATGTCCCGTTCCTTGTTCTCACTGATGTCATTGAAGGTGTCTTCCTCCACGCAGCCACCAAGGGTCCCCGAAAGGGGACAACAAGCCCCCTGGGACGCCTGCTGTGTTTGGTCTTCCACCTCCTCAAAGCCACCTTCCTCCTCTGACTCCTCTTCTTCAGACTCCCAGAGTCTGGGGGCTTCCACTGCCCAGCATGGAAGATTATACACAGGTCAGAGTCTGGGGGCTTCGACTGCCCAGCATGGAAGATTATACACAGGTCAGAGTCTGGGGGCTTCCACTGCCCAGCATGGAATATTATACACAGGTCAGAGTCTGGGCGCTTCCACTGCCCAGCATGGAATATTATACACAGGTCAGAGTCTGGGGGCTTCCACTGCACAGCATGGAAGATTATACGCGTTGCCTCTGTCTGCGTTATTATAAGGTGTGTACTGTTAAGTAGTACTATTCCTATTGGTTTAATCCCTGTTACGTCCACTATTAGGGAACGTGTATATGGCATGGATTTTTGTAACAGGGAGATGGAAAAAGATGCTTGGTCGGACCTCCTACTTCGAGTTTGGTACACTGCACGTGCAATCTAAGGTGCCACCAGATAGTAGAGGTGTATTAAGTTGTACTACTCATTCCTATCAGTTTAATACCTGTTACGTTACCTATCAGGGGACGTGTATATGGCATGGATTTTTGGAACAGGGAGATGGAAAAAGATGCTTGGTCGGACCTCCTACTTCGAATTTGGGGCACTGCACGTGCAATCTAAGGTGCCACCAGATGGGAGAGGTGTATTAAGTTGTACTACTCATTTCTATCAGTTTAATACCTGTTACGTTGCCTATCAGGGGACGTGTAAATGGCATGGATTTTTGGAACAGGGAGATGGAAAAAGATGCTTGGTCGGACCACCTACTTCGAATTTGGGGCACTGCACGTGCAATCTAAGGTGCCACCAGATGGGAGAGGTGTATTAAGTTGTACTACTCATTCCTATCAGTTTAATACCTGTTACGTTACCTATCATGGGACGTGTATATGGCATGGATTTTTGGAACAGGGAGATGGAAAAAGATGCTTGGTCGGACCTCCTACATCGAATTTGGGGCACTGCACGTGCAATCTAAGATGCCACCAGATAGGAGTGGTGTATTAAGTTGTACTATTCATTCCTATCAGTTTAATACCTGTTCCGTCACCTATCTTTCCTCCCAATAGCACATTCTATATGTCATCAACCGGCCTGTGTGAATTTAGAGAACCACACTTTAAGGCCCTTAACCTGGGACAAGGTGGCTTGGCGATCAGAATTGCCTCAGAGCCTTAAAAACTCGCCAAACCCCCTAATCAGACACTTACTATCATACTGGAAATGGGCCAAGAAACACACAGGTTTGTTCCCTGGATCCACCCAAATGACCCCAATTCTTGACCACCCTCAGGCCCCGAAACACATGAGCACAACATCACAACACTGGTGGAGGTCAAGGAAACTAGATAGACTGGGAGACTGGTAAGTAAAGGGCCAGATGCTCACCTATGAGGAACTGAGGGACAAGCATTAGCTACCGCTGTCAGAACAATTACTGTAGGCTGAGGCATTTCACACACTCCCTGACCCAGAAACAGGGGACACCGGTCTTAAATTGGTTCTCCAAAATTTGTAAAGATAAACCTCTATCAAGGGGGATCATTGGGTCTCTTTACAAATATAAAACATTTGTTACTGTTTGAAGTGACACTGGGGGAAGGACCGGAGTGGGGGAGCCCTGGAGACCCTTCATAAGCAACCGGCTGCAAAATCATCCCAGGAAAGGAGAGGTCGCTTACTGAAGCCTGCCCTAGGGTGACCCAAGGGTGATTGCCCAGGTTAGATATTGTAAATAATAAGCTAATACTGCTGGAGGGATAATAGCTAATAGGACTTTGGTGTTTCCTGCAGATATACTCTTTACTATTGTCTGTTTTACCATGTTTTAGGTATCTCTTAAATTGCAATCACAGTAAAAAATAAGAAAAATTATTAACCTAAAAAGTAAAAATAAGAACGAATATCCAGCTAACTTTCACAAAATGTCTCTATTGTAAATATGTATTTTTGCACAACTGTTATGCAAGACTGTTCAAAAATGCTTTATTTTTCATTACATGCTGTACGCCTTCTAAAATAAAATAATTTAAATGCAAAAATTAGGTATTGTTGCAGCTACCAAAATCATTGATGTTAGTTTGCCAGGCAGAAAGTGCCCTAAAACATTGCGTCTTGAACCCTAGTTGGTGGCGGATAAGTCACGCAAGTCATCCGGCATTCAGGGATAAAATACAGCAGCGTGTGGACCATTATTAGCTCAAGGCAGCTCATCTATCAGGCCTTTTTTAATTGAATGTATCGCCCACTGTCAGTCCCTTCGGGATCCATCCCTCATTCATCTTAATAAAGGTGAGGTAATCTAGACTTTTTTGACCTAGGCGACTTCTCTTAACAGTGACAAAACCTCCTGCTGCACTGAAGGTCCTTTCTGACAGGACACTTGAAGCGGGGCAGGACAGAAGTTCTATGGCAAATTGGGATAGCTCAGGCCACAGGGCAAGCGTGCACACCCAGTAGTCAAGGGGTTCATCGCTCCTCATAGTGTCGATATCTGTAGTTATGACGAGGTAGTCTGTTACATGACGGACGTGTCGTTCTCTGAGGGTGGACCCAGAAGGGCTGTGGCGATGCATAGGACTTAAAGAGCTCCGCATGTCCTCCATCAACATCACGTCTGTAAAGCGTCCTCTCCTTGCCGTCGTGGTCGTGGGAGTAGGAGAATTATGTTCACCTCTTCCACTGTTAGATTGCCTTTGTGCTGTGACATCACCCTTAAACGCTGTGTAAAGCATACTTTTTAATTTATTTTGGTAGTGCTGCATCCTTTCCGACTTGTGGTAATTCGGTAACATTTCAGGCACTTTCTGCTTATACCGGGGATCTAGTAGCGTGGACACCCAGTACAGGTCGTTCTCCTTCATCCTTTTTATACGAGGGTCCCTCAACAGGCACGACAGCATGAAAGACCCCATTTGCACAAGGTTGGATGCCGAGCTAGTCATGTCCCGTTCCTCGTCCTCAGTGATCTCACTGAAGGTATGTTCTTCCCCCCAGCCACGTACAAAACCACGGGTACCAGATAGGTGACAACGAGCACCCTGGGATGCCTGTTGTGGTTGGTCTTCCTCCTCCTCCTCAAAGCCACATTCCTCCTCTGACTCCTCTTCCTCACAATCCTCTTCCAGCGTTGCCGCAGGTCCAGCAAGCAATGCTGATAAGGCTGTTTCTGGCAGTGATGGTGACCACAACTCTTCCTCTTCCTCTTCAAGCTCATCTACGGCCTGATCCAGCACTCTTCGCAGGGCACACTCCAGGAAGAAAACAAATGGTATGATGTCGCTGATGGTGCCCTGGGTGCGACTGACCAGGTTTGTCACCTCCTCAAAAGGACGCATAAGCCTACAGGCATTGCGCATGAGCATCCAGTAACGTGGCAAAAAATCCCCAGCTCCGCAGAGGCTGTCCTAGCACCCCGGTCATACAAATACTCGTTAACAGCCTTTTCTTGTTGGAGCAGGCGGTCGAACATTAGGAGTGTTGAATTCCAACGTGTCGGGCTGTCTAAAATCAAGCGCCTCGCTGGCATGTTGTTTCGCCGCTGGATATCTGTAAAGTGCGCCATGGCCTGAAATGGGCACACACCTTCCTGGCCTGCTTCAGGACGTCCTGTAAGCCTGGGTGCTTATGCACAAAGCGTTGTACAATCAGATTACACACATGTGCCATGCACGGCACATGTGTCAACTTGCCCAAATTCAATGCTGCCAACAAATTTCTTCCGTTGTCACAAACCACTTTGCCGATCTCCAGTTGGTGCGCGTCAGCCACTGATCCACCTGTGCGTTCAGGGCGGACAGGAGTGCTGGTCCGGTGTGACTCTCTGCTTTCAGGGAAGTCAACCCCAAGATGGCGTGACACTGCCGTATCCGGGATGTGGAATAGTACCTGTGGAGCTGGGGCGGTGCCGTTGATGTGGAGCAAGACATAGCAGCAGCAGAAGAGGACTCAGTCGAGGAGGTTATGGAAGAGGATGGAGTAGGAGAAGTAGAGGAGGTGGCAGCAGGCCTGCCTGCAAGTCGTGGCGGTGTCACCAACTCCTCTGCAGAGCCACGTATTCCATGCTTGGCAGCCGTCACCAGGTTTACCCAATGCGCAGTGTAGGTGATATACCTGCCCTGACCATGCTTTGCAGACCAGGTATCCGTAGTCAGATGGACCATTGCCCCAACATTGTGTGCCAGAGATGCCATTACTTCCTTTTGCACAATCGAGTACAGGTTGGGGTTTGCCTTTTGTGCAAAGAAATTTCAGCCGGGTACCTTCCACTGCGGTGTCCCAATAGCTACAAATTTTTTGAACACCTCAGACTCCACCAGCTTGTATGGTAAAAGCTGGCGGGCTAAGAGTTCAGACAAGCCAGCTGTCAGTTGCCGGGCAAGGGGGTGACTTTGTGACATTGGCTTCTTACGCTCAAACATGTCTTTGACAGACACCTGACTGTGGGCAGATGAGCAGGGACTGCTCAGGGCGAGACACAGAGTGGCGGATGGTTGAGAGGGGGCAAGCAGGGCAGCAGTGGTTGACGTGGCTGAAGATGCTGGACCAGGAGGAGGATGGCGGCTTTGACTTTGTGTGCTGCTTTTACTGATGTGTTGATCCCATAGGCGTTTGTGATGTGACATCATGTGCCTTCGCAAAGAAGTTGTACCTAGGTGGGTGTTGGACTTCACAGGCAGACACACAAAAAAATTGCCACACTGCTGAGCTCTGCAATGACGGCATTCTGGTGGTGGCAAAAGCATGCGTTGACTGGCGTGCTGTCTGGCTGACCCCGGGTGCCGATGCATGCTGTCTGACTGTCCCAATAGCTACTTTTGACGACCTCCCGCTGCTTCCAACTCGTCTCCTCCTCCTCTCTGTCTCCCCATCTGAACTTTCCTCCTGTTCTTCTTCTCTTATAGCGGGCACCCACGTGACATCCACGGACGCATCGTCATCATCAACCGCTTCACTTGTATCTGACAACTCAACAAAGAAAGCAGCACCGGGTACAACATCATCATCATCATCACACCGTACGTCCATGTGTGTAATGCTGCCTGACTGGGACATATCCCTGTTATCTACATCCTCTGGCACTAATGTTTGTGCATCACTCATTTCTTCCAACGGATCTGTAAATAACTCTGCTGACGGATCAAGTGAAGCGGCTGTGGTGCTAGTGGTGGCGGCAGGCGGGCTTGGTGGTGGCGGCAGGCGGGCGAGTGGTAACTGGAGAGGTGCCTGAAGCTAAGCTGGAGGAGGATGGTGCGTCTAGGTTCCGAGCGGAAGCTGTAGAAGATTGGTGTCCTGTGTTAGCCAGTCAACCATGTCCTCAGAACTGTTTGAGTTCAGGGTACGTTGCCTCTGAAAACTGGGCATTATTCTAGGGTTAAAGGGAATCACAGCACCACGACCACGATGGTCCCTGCGGGGTGGCCTGCCTGTCATTTTTTTTACGATTAGTGGTACTATGCTTGCAAGCTACTGTGACACCAGGTAAGAGTGTCACTGTGCACTGGCAAAAGTTGGCAGAGTAGATGCAATAGGCCTCACACACACGCCTGTAGTCAGGCTACTGATATTCAATCGATTACAGTAAAAAAAAGGGTTGTTTTATTTCACTGCACACTACGGTTGCACTAGATATGAGTGTCACTGTGCACTGGCAAAAGTTGGCAGACTAGATGCAATAGGCCTCACACACACGCCTTTAGGCAGGCTACTGATATTCAATCGATTACAGTGAAAAAAGGGTTGTTTTATTTCACTGCACACTATGGTGGCACCAGATAAGAGTGTCACTGTGCACTGGCAAAAGTTGGCAGAGTAGATGCAATAGGCCTCACACACAAGCCTGTAGTCAGGCTACTGATATTCAATCGATTACAGTAAAAAAAAGGGTTGTTTTATTTCACTGCACACTACGGTTGCACTAGATATGAGTGTCACTGCGCACTGGCAAAAGTTGGCAGACTAGATGCATTAGGCCTCACACACACGCTTTTAGGCAGGCTACTGATATTCAATCGATTACAGTGAAAAAAGGGTTGTTTTATTTCACTGCACACTACGGTGGCACTAGATATGAGTGTCACTGTGCACTGGCAAAAGTTGGCAGACTAGATGCAATAGGCCTCACACACAAGCCTGTAGTCAGGCTACTGATATTCAATCGATTACAGTAAAAAAAAAGGGTTGTTTTATTTCACTGCACACTACGGTTGCACTAGATATGAGTGTCACTGTGCACTGGCAAAAGTTGGCAGACTAGATGCAATAGGCCTCACACACACGTCTTTAGGCAGGCTACTGATATTCAATCGATTACAGTAAAAAAAGGGTTGTTTTATTTCACTGCACACTACGGTGGCACTACATATGAGTGTCACTGTGCACTGGCAAAAGTTGGTAGACTAGATGCAATAGGCCTCACACACACGCCTTTAGGCAGGCTACTGATATTCAATCGATTACAGTAAAAAAAGGGTTGTTTTATTTCACTGCACACTACGGTTGCACTAGATATGAGTGTCACTGTGCACTGGCAAGAATTTGGCAGACTAGATGCAATAGGCCTCACACACACGCCTTTAGGCAGGCTACTGATATTCAATCGATTACAGTAAAAAAAAGGGTTGTTTTATTTTACTGCACACTACGGTGGCACTAGATATGAGTGTCACTGTGCACTGGCAAGAATTTGGCAGACTAGATACAATAGGCCTCACACACACGCCTTTAGGCAGGCTACTGATATTCAATTGATTACAGTAAAAAAAGGGTTGTTTTATTTCAATGCACACTACGGTGGCACTAGATATGAGTGTCACTGTGCACTGGCAAAAGTTGGCAGACTAGATGCAATAGGCCTCACACACACGCCTTTAGGCAGGCTACTGATATTCAATTGATTTCAGTAAAAAAAAGGGTTGTTTTATTTCACTGCACACTACAGTGACACCAGATATGAGTGTCACTGTGCACTGGCAAAAGTTGGCAGACTAGATGCAATAGGCCTCACACACACGCCTTTAGGCAGGCTACTAATATTCAATCGATTACAGTAAAAAAAGGGTTGTTTTATTTCGCTGCACACTATGGTTGCACTAGATATGAGTGTCACTGTGCACTGGCAAAAGTTGGCAGACTAGATGCAATAGGCCTCAAACACACGCCTTTAGGCAGGCTACTGATATTCAATCGATTACAGTAAAAAATGGATTGTTTTATTTCACTGCACACTACGGTGGCACTAGATATGAGTGTCACTGTGCACTGGCAAAAGTTGGCAGACTAGATGCAATAGGCCTCACACACACGCCTTTAGGCAGGCTACTGATATTCAATCGATTACAGTAAAAAAAGGGTTGTTTTATTTCACTGCACACTACGGTGGCACTAGATATGAGTGTCACTACGCACTGGCAAAAGTTGGCAGACTAGATGCAATAGGCCTCACACACACGCCTGTAGGCAGGCTACTGATATTCAATCGATTACAGTAAAAAAAGGGTTGTTTTATTTCACTGCACACTACGGTGACACCAGATATGAGTGTCACTGTGCACTGGCAAAAGTTGGCAGACTAGATGCAATAGGCCTCACACACACGCTAGCAGGCAGGCATATGCAATTAGATTACACAGAAAAAAATAATAAAATAAAGTAAAAAGGGCTTTTTGTGTTGCTGTCCTTGCAGCAGATATCAAAGGAGTCCTTCAGGTGTGTAGTTAAAGCTAAATACACAGCCTGGCTATCTATTTACCTATTAAATCAGCAGAAAAAAATAATAAAATAAAATAAATGATGTTCTAGCCCTGAAAAAGGGCTTTTTGGGTTGCTGTCCTTGCAGCAGATATCAAAGGAGTCCTTCAGGTGTGTAGTTAAAGCTAAATACACAGCCTGGCTATCTATTTCCCTATTAAATCAGCAGAAAAAAATAATAAAATAAAATAAATGATGTTCTAGCCCTAAAAAGGGCTTTTTGGGTTGCTGTCCTTGCAGCAGATATCAAAGGAGTCCTTCAGGTGTGTAGTTAAAGCTAAATACACAGCCTGGCTATCTATTTCCCTATAAAATCAGCAGAAAAAAATAATAAAATAAAATAAATGATGTTCTAGCCCTAAAAAGGGCTTTTTGGGTTGCTGTCCTTGCAGCAGATATCAAAGGAGTCCTTCAGGTGTGTAGTTAAAGCTAAATACACAGCCTGGCTATCTATTTCCCTATTAAATCAAGAGCAGGTAGAATATATCTCCTCTCTCAACGAATGCACCTACAGAATGATTCTAAAATGGAGGCTGTCATACAGATGGAAGGCTCTGGAAGGGAGTGTATGCTGCTGATTGGCTGGAATGTGTCTGCTGACTGTAAGGTGCAGGGTCAAAGTTTCCTCAATGATAAAGAATAGGGGGCGGACCGAAATGCGCATATGTTCGCCGTTCGTTGCAAACGCGAACATGCGAAAATCGCAGCGAATAGTTCTCCGGCGAAATGTTCGGGACATCACCATTCATGACATCTTTTAACCAACAGTGGAAAGAGATTTCCAATATTTTACATAACCATACTAATATCCTAAGGAAGGATGAACAGTTGAACACCATAATAGGTGAAAAAAATTATGTAGGGTGGAGAAGGTCTAAGACACTTAAAGACCATCTGTAAGAACACAAGGTTCATTGCCCAATGCAACATACAGTTGCGGTCATTGTAATTTTTTTCAATACATGGTCAAAGGACAAGAAATAAAGGATAGATTGTGAAATGTGATTAAAGTTATTGGCTTTTTTCAATTGCTCTAGTTCCAATGTTGTGTATTGTTTACAATGTTCCTGCAATTTAAAATACATTGGAATAACTACCAGAGAAGTAAGAAGACGATTGTGTGAACATTTGAGCAATATCAGAAATAGAAAAAGTGACCTAATTAGGAAAAAAATCTTTAACATCAGTGGCAAAGCACTTTCTTGCCCATCACAATTCAAACCCATCAATCAAATGTTCAATATTACAAAGAATAAATCTAGGACTAAAAAAAGGGGATGTAGAACATGAATTATTAAAAGCAGAAACACGTTGGATCATTATGCTTAACACCATCATTCCTTATGGTTTAAATGAAAACTTCATGGGTCCTCATTCAATTGCGATTTGGCCAATTGAATAGTGCTCTAAATAAGCACATAACATATATTTTTTAAAGAAGTCTTTGGTTAGTGAAATCCTTGCTTTTGGATAGATGTTTACTAACTAAAATTAATTGAGGGCAATGGTATATACTTGAATAACAGATTTCCAGTATCTATAATTTGTAGAATGGAACAAATTAAATTACACTTCTTCTGAAAATAAATAATTGATTTAAGAGCTTATTACTATTTATGAGAAAAATATTGATTAGCTCTGATGTCCTTTTAAGAATATCGAAAGGATAGAATTCCCCTTAAAGTGTTAATGAGGATATGCATTAAATGTATTTTATTTGATTGAATTATCTAAAAGTGTCTGTATAATCAAGAATTATTAAGCATAAAAAGTCCTCCTTTTATTATTAAAGGAAAATCTTCCAGTACATGAGTAATAATATATTGATTAAGGAAATCATGACAAAGAGTTATAAATGTAAAATGCAATCAAAAAGATTTTCTCTCCTGTGGAATTTCTTCTCTAAAAGAAATGACATTATTCCTCTATCTAAATGATACAATTAATCTAATTACATATCCATAGATATAAAATATGAAGAATAATAATGATATCTAAGTTAACATGTTGTGATGGAAACAAAAAAGTTTTTTATAACAAACTTTATTTCAGCATAGCACTAGAACTTTAATATATATGTTTAAAAGCACTTAATCTTTTAAAAACTACTCTATATAAGAATGTTTCAATTTCTATAATGACTAAAATATACATTCTATATAGATATATCCAATATAAAATAATAGATTTTCATAAATAACTGCATCTAGATGTCGGTTTAAGATAAACCTAGAAGATTTACTAATATGAGTGATATATATTAATTAGGCAATTATCATACTATCTGATACTTAATTATATCTTTGTCTCCAGGAAGTTGTTCAACTGTGTTTTCTCTTTTTAAATATGTTTTAAAAAATTGATAACAAAGTATTTGTTTTAAAATGTAGAAATAAATTTATAAGTTTTACATTTCTTTTTTCAAATTATTCATGAGGACTTTTTTGCTGGATGTAAGGGTGCCTTTCCTTCTCTTTTCTCAAAAGCAGTTATCTCCACAACTTTCTGGCAGTTGGTCATTAAAAATGTAATTAAAAGTATAGTATTTATACTTTACAATTAGGACCACAATCAGAACTCTGAGATATATAAATATTCCAAACATTCATTCAAAAAATGAATCTCAGTGTCGACATGGATGCAACACACCAGGTACATCTGTCTTTGTTTCTGGTTGTGCTTATCCATTTGGTTTTCATGGCAAAGATACAGGAGTGGGTTGCCAGTTCCTACTCCAATGCCTGTATTTTGTCTGACCTTCCCATCTTGGGTGATGATATAGCTTCATGATATAGCTCACATTCATTGAGTTAACAAACCCCTTCACCATAACAAGGTAACGATCCAGAAGGGGTCCTGTGTCTTCGTCTCTCTCTATGTCCATAATGAGAGGTTATACTTACTTTTGGTGGAGATCTTACTATTGCATGCATATGTGTGTATACATGTGTATACAGCATTGTGTAGGTCTACAATCTTGTCCCTGACATCCTTGGACAGCTCTTTGGATTGGAATCTGATTGATTGATTGCTTCTGTGGACAGGTCTTTTATAAAGGTAATGAGCTGAGATTGGGAGCACTCCCTTTAAGAGAGTGCTCCTAATCTCAGCTCGTTACCTGTATAAAAGACACCCGGGAGCCAGAAATCTTGCTGATTGATAGGGGATCAAATACTTATTTCCCTCACTGACATATTTGTATGACCCACTATGTGACAAATAACTGTATGTAGGGCCATGATAATGGCTAGCCATATACTAAAACATTGTTTTTGTTCTTATAATCCTCATATGCAAATGTGTCGGCTAAATCGCAGGATTATTTGAGAATGGTACATAGGTTAAAAAAGTGTGTAGACACACACTGTGTGAAAATAAAAAGAAACAGATAAAAGGAAGAGGTGGTGTGCAAAGAGTCTCAAAAATATATAAATCAGTCCAATATTATATGGAAGCAATTCTATATGAGGCAGGGTTATTAAGGCAAGTACATTTAATTCCATGCACATATATTGATTCTTGTGTTATTAAACCTGGGCATCAAGGGTTTTATTAATCAATGAATAAAGTGCATTTTTAATAATAAAGGCAATATTATGCCTAGTACTTGCGAGTTGTATTGAATCCGGTCTGCCAAGAAAAAAGGGTGAAGGCCCACTTGGGGTAGACTCAGCACATCCACTCCATCTAGTCCCTTGTCCCTACTCATGGGCTTATGAAGGTGGGCCCATACATGAGAATAAAACTATTAGCCTCTGAGCCCTTAAGCGCACAATGCTGCAGAGAAAACTAACTTCTAAGCAAAACTAAAAACAAATTATACACTTTCCATCAGGCCTTAACCAACTTCCCCACATTGTATGGTCTTTTTTAGACCTTTTGGACCAGATAACAGACAGATGAGGCAAGTTGCAGCCATGGGTGCATTACCAGTATCCATCTAACATCTGGATCAATACAAGATAGGAAGTGGGGAGTGCCAGTCGCTACCTTCTCCTTTGTCTGCTGTCAATACATATTCTTGGAACAATTTGATTGCACCTTCCACTGAAACTAAGGCCCTACCCCAGCTGTGAGCCATGATTGGCAGCTGAGACGAAGTGCGTGTATGAGCAGATATACAAATGGCCAATGATCTATCACCAAAGTACATGACCATCCAATTCTCCAAACCACATTCCAAGAAAATCCCATATGGCTGCTTCAGTGGCTGCTTTTTCTTAAAATGAGTGGGTACCAAGTTCTGATGCACAACAAGCCCAAACGCTACCCACGAGTCACCCATGTTTGGAGAATTGTAAGTATAGAAGAACCAATCCTATTTGAGTAAGTAAAGGTGCAAAACCAGCAAGGCGCTTGGTCCAAGAAAGCAGTAATACCACCAAAGGGGGGTGGGGGTTGGGGGGGGGCAATCAGTACGCCTGGTACACTTCTAACTTCCTCCCTTTAACAATCTTGGACCACCACAGCCACATCACCACATGATCACCATGGATCCCAAAACCAAGTACCTGAGGTCACCATATTTTGTCTGTTTACCAACCACTCTCTCGCTCCAAGCAGATCAGCAGGGAACAGAGATGGCTGCACAGAACTGTAAGGCTTCACGCTTATCAAAGACCTCTTTCCAGAACAGTAGTATCCACAGCCCCTGGGAAAAGGCTACCAGTTGCCTGCCGTCCCATTTTGCCTTACCTCCTGTTAAACCTGGAACCCCTTGCTTCACCAATCACTCCTTCTTCAGGTCCAATTAAATCGGCTAGTTTTTAGAAAAAGTCAAGGCTGCTACCTGACACCCCACCTTAGGGGGACAACTCTTCATGCCTTAGGTTAATGTATAATCCCCATCCTCATGCCATCCATGTCTACTCCACCTTGTATGGAAGCCAGGTAGATGAAGCCCAGGAATGCCTCACCAACCATGCTAATTCTCAGCTCTAGGTACCTAGACGTGTCCCAAGTGACCAGAACTGCCCATCCTACACTATGGCTAGCAGATAAGGTTCACACAATAAAAGGACCAGTCATCAATCTTGTGCATGGAACCTGGTACCTGCTTCCCCTTACACTGCACATTCCAATATTGGCACAAGCCCAAGTGTTTCAGCCATTGTAGTACTGAGAAGGACAATGCTAACAGGGAGTAAACATCCTGCACTATGGCCGTATTATCTGAACGAAAATTATCCTGCAAGCTGCCCCACTGACTAACAGTGCAGAAACTTTGAAAGATCTCCCAAGCAAAGTACCTAGAAACACTAGACACCTACTAGTATTCCTCCACTTGTGAATAAACAACTCCTAATGCAGAACCCGAAAAAAACACTCCCTTCAATACAGCTTATGATTCACCTTATAAGTCTATTGACAGAAATCTAACCATCCCTTCGAGTCACCTACATATAAGACGCACCCAATAGAGTGATGTGAAAGGGAATATTGACCACCACCAATGTAACACTGGAACAATTCAATCCTATAGGGATTATATAACCGGCACCGGAGATAAACCTAATAGGGAGTACCGACTCAGAATGACTGTCCGCCGCAGGACAAGAGTGAACCTCTCTGCACTACAACCACCATTATATTTGCTGGTAAATAACCCGACATCCACCATAATAAATCGCACTCACAGAAATAGAACAGCTGTATGAAAAAACTATTAAACTCCCGAATGGAACCAAAATGACAGGGAAGACAAACCAACAATTAACCACCGAAGGATACCTAACCTATGCAAAACTACCAGAAGAACATGCTGAATGATGAAAATGGGCACCATATGAATACCCACTATGAGGCAAGGACAACCTAGGATAGTCTCCGGCAATGCCTGGCATATGCATACCTGTACAAGAAATTACGAGGGGCAGATGAGGAGATACAGTATGACACAGAAAAACTTATCGAGAATCATAAATAAAAATACATATGCATCATGCCCCAAAAGAGGGTGCATCTGGACATTTTTTAGGGGTGGCAGGATAAACAAACTCTCGAAACCAATGGAACCCTTGATCATAAGTGCGATAAAATTGCCACCGCATATCCGTTACATTTTGGAAAAACTTGAGAGAAGCACTGCATGGACCCAATAGACTAGTGGAAACAGACTCTAAAATGTTGGAGGATCCTGCAGATGCATGAAGCATAGCCTGGAAACATGATTATTTCCCACAATCACAGCTGGTATGCCTACATGGCAACTAGAGGCCAGACAGCATAGACACACACATCCACTCATAGAAACACTCTACCTGGGATGCAAAGAGCGCATGAGGGGCGAAATATGAGCCAAATGGACTAGATACTAAAACACACTGCATAAAAGGACCCGCCAACACTGACAGGGAACAAAACTACCCCAACCGAACTACATGAAACTATATGCAATATATAACCAGGGAAAATGATACACAGGAAACCGAGCCAATGACCTGACAAAACTTGAAAAACAGGGGGGGGGGTTAGACTATATAAATAACAATATCTTCTATCATACGAAGGAAGACCCCACTCCCACAAGTGAAAAATATATACCGATACCCAACTCAAGGCACACACCATAAACTCACAGTCAAATGTTTTCCCTTCCGTGAAAAAAAACACATAAGGCGTGGGTCAAAGAGTCCCGTGTATGGGGTTCCCCAATGAACCATGCCAGGAGAAGTGACCATGATCACTGACCAAGATAGGTCAGATGCCTCTCCATCAGAAAAACACTTCCCCGGATGGATAATTAGTTACTACTCCACCAAAGATTATAATATAGAATCAAACATAAGTTGGTCGACAGAAACCTCCATGGCAGGACTCTGATGCCACGCCTGCCCTCCATTGAAGACTACTGCCCATTGCAATACCGGTATGCTCAATGCTGCAAGAACATTTGGGCCTGGCGCCACATCTTACTGTGCATCTTAACGACCTGCTGAAGCAAGAGGAACAATTACTGTACCACCCTTGCCTGTGCTTTGCTCTTGTAGTCCATAACCATTTTAAACATGGCTTCCTTTAAGCATCTGCCTGTATATTACATAGCTTGATCAAAGCTCAGAATGGATTATCCACTTTAACCACAGGCTACGAGTTCTACCACAAACAGGTGTTTTGAGGTTACTGCCTCTCAACAGCGTGGGGTTGGGGGGATCCCCCAGTGTATTGGTGTCAAGACCTCACACTATGTACACTCACTTTTTGTAATCCAAGCCCGGAGGACCGTAGAGGGACTCCAGCTCACCTTCTAAGCTGCTGATGCGCGTCTTGCTGCACCAACAGCTGCACCACCAGAAACATGGGCAGCAGCCTCCACATGATGACTCCCTGGCGTGCCACATCTAGAAGGCAGGCCAGGACCTCACGATCATCAGGATCAGCTATCAGGTGAGTGATGAGTTGGGAGAGATAAAAGAAGGCCGAAGAAATAAGAAACAAGAGAAAGAAAACAAAGATGACACCAAGCAGGGAATAGGATAGAGGAACAACTATCCTCACACATGGCTAGCACTGGGCATAATGGCACAGATGGTGGCAAAGAGCCTATAAACGGTGGACCTATCCTGTTATGTGCATGCACTGGAAGCGCGCCACCGACGTCCCGATGTAGCTGTCTATAAGTGGCCGGTAAGTGGTTAGGGGTTTTTGGGTTAGGTTTAGAGGGTTAGGGGCTTAGGGTTAAGAAGTTACTTTTAGGGGGTTAGGGTTAGGCTAAGAGGGTTAGGAGGTTATGGGTAGGGTTGGCAAGGGGTGTAAGGGGTTATGGGCTTAGGGTTAGGGGCTAGGTTTAGGGTTAGGGCCGGTAAGTTGTGTAGGGGGTTAGGATTAGGGCCGGCAAGGGGTGTAGGGGGTTAGGGGCTTGGGGATAGGATTAGGGGGTTAGGTTTAGGGTTAGGGCCAGTAACTGGTGTACGAGGTTAGGGTTCGGGCCGGAAAGGGGTGTAGGGGGTTAGGGTTAGGGGCTTAGGGAGTACATCGGGACGCGGGACGCGAGCGCTCCCTGCACCAGGAGGCTTCCCGTGCCGTGCATGCACATAAAAGGAGAGATCCTAAATGGCTCCACCCTACAGCTAGCCACTTCCAATCACCTCCAATCCTCTCAGGTCAAGTGGCCCCTGCCAACCCTAGGAGGCCTGGGATGGTCTACGGGGGCCCTTCATCCTGTGATTGTCAAGAGTGGTTACTCTTTGGTTGTGGGAACTGCTAGTTTAAGAATGTGCTGTCCTCCTTTTCTTTAACTTCTAAAGACATATTACAAGCATTATTCAGATAAAAGAAAATTGACCCATCAAATAGAGGATTAACCCATGACTTTGATTTCTGAGACTAGGTGCTATATTTTTAACTTTGTAAAGTTGTTAAGAAGAGTCTCTGAGATACTCTGACTGCAGTTCAAAAAATTCAAGAAATCTATTAACTATTCTTACTCTACAGGTTTGCAAGTGATGTGATCTATATAAATCACTAGCATAAACTGGTACTGTCTCATCTATAAAAGCACAGACCTGTTGGTTAGGCTCAACAGGAAATATAGGAAGTGAGGATATTCAGCTCATTTTTTTTATAAAAAGCAGCTGCTTCTTGTAATGGCGAATTTCACAGACCTTATTCAAATGAGGACAGGACTTCAGCAGCTTGTTGATACACAAACAAGAAGGCGTATAAGCAAGTCCTTATACGATCATATAAATTAACCCTGCCCTTCTGTAGAATGTGCTCTTTGCATTGCTACAGAAATAATAACACAAAAGTTCTGAAAGTTGGACCATTACAGTGGCCCATTACCTTAAAAAAACAGTAACTCCTTCAAACAAAAAAACAGAACAATGGGCAGTTCAGAGAATAGAGGGATGTGTTGAGAGAGGGAAGTAGACAATTTAACCTAAACTAGCAAAAATACATGCAAATAAATGCAACCACAACTCTAAGTATAAATTATAAGAAAACATTACAAAAAAAACAACATTTTAGTCTAACACAACTTTGTGGCTAACATTTATACAGTTCATTATAAAACCTGGAGGTCATTTTCTGTTAACCTGCATCTCATGCTTTTCAGCAATATTATACTAACTTGTCTGTTTTAGCTTATTCTCTGATTACATCAGTTAAGATGTCTTCTATGAAGTGACCCTGGCAAGATCCAATGGGCTTTAGAATAAATAAACACACTGAAACAGCGTTTCTTGGGAAAATTACGGGCCACAGCTTTATTAAAGCAACCATAAACCAATAACCAATTAACAGTGCTTTCCTAAGCATGCCCATGAGGCAGGGCAACGCCCACTTAAGCCCGTGGGCCTGTGCCTCACCTCCCGCCACAGAGCAGGCGATGGATACCTCCTGAGGCTGTGATCCCCCCCTCTTGCTCTTTTAATAAAGCCAAGGCCCGGCTAGCCCCATCCTTAAGCTCCAGGATAAACAGCTCTAATCCTATCTCCGTTAGATGGACCTTATCTGGGCGAAAGAAGTCATCGGCGCCTACGCCTTCAAATTCTTGGTGTCTAATGGTAATGAAACCCAAACTCCTTACAAAACTGGCCATCTGCTTGTTTATCTTTTGCCTTGCTCTATCCACCGAAACCGGATCCCTTGCATTCCGCCAAGATCTCCTTTTGATCATTTCAGACCACACTATGAACAAGCCTGGGAACCGTTCTAGCCAACACTCCACATCCCTCTTCATCTCTTTCAGCATTTTTCTAATAGGCATTACCCCCAAATCGTTGCCCCCGGCGTGTATAATTAAAATGTGTGGGCTACCGTGATGCTGAGCGTTGCTCTCCAACAGGCCATTCACCTGTGTCCATCTCAAGCCGCGAAACCCGAACCATCTTACTTGCATGCTCGTCTCCAGAAAGCCCAGTTGGACCTTGTCGCCAGTGACTGTGGCTAACCGGTGAGCCCAATACATGTAGGAATGGCCGACGATCCACAGCTGTTTAACTTCTGCAACACATAAAACAAATTCCAATTAGACAACCCTTTCTGGCCCTATGTATGACCTAAAACGATGCAACTCCCATCTCCCAATCCTTTTAACCATACTCTCGGGAAGACCTAGCCTTGCCGCCTCCGTAGCGGCTCCGATACGAAACGAATGTGTGCTGAAGTCGGCCGGGTCCAAGCCTAACTGCCATAAGGACTTCTTCAGCATCCCTTCGAATTGAAATCGTGACAAGGCCTGGCCATTGGCATGCAATAGCAGTGTGCCTGGCCCCGTTGGCCTTTTTTCCAAGTACAATCTCACACTTGCCTGGGGGCAACACTTCGTTCCAGTTTTGTATATGACCACTTCCCTTCCTTTTCCGGCCTGATCCGTTTTTGACCTCCTCAGCCATACCAACAATCTGTCACCTTCCAGACAGATGTCCTCCGCCAGCAGAAACCGTGCCTGTTTTCCGAGACCAGTTCCCCAATCCTGAAAGCACCAAAGAACGCTAAGGAAAAGGCCGTACGGAAAAGCAGGGATTCGAAGGAGTCCCTGCATAGCACACCCAATGCTTCCCCCAGGCGTTGTAACAAGGAGAAAGTGATCGGGCACCTCCTATCCATCCGGTGCTTCCCTTTGAACATGCCTTTTACCACCCGGCAAACCACAAACTCCTTTGTTAGGTCCTGCCAACCTGAACATAAATGCTAGGGCCATCAACTGCCGAGCCACCCTTGCCCTGGAAGCACCTTTCTCTGCGTTCCGAAGCAAAAACCACAGCAGAATTCCTATGGCTTTCTCTTCTGAACCCTCGCCACCGGCCTCCTCAACCATGTCGCTCCACATGTTCCACACCTTCCTGTAGGCCACCCACATCTTTAGCGCTACCGACTGCCTGATGTAACCAGCTCCCGTACCACTCCAAGCTCCCAGAGTTCTGAAGGTATGTCATCTCCTTGATCCTTCGCCGTCGTTGCGAGTGTACGAAACCGGGTTCCCTGTAACCGAGAAAGGGCATCAACCATCCCTACGTTAAGGCCAGGAATAAACTCCGCCCTCACCCAGATGTTAGCCCGCAGGCAACAAAGAACCAAGTGCTGTATGTCCCGTATCAACGGCCCAGATGCAGCCGTCAGGCTATTAAGTACCCGGACCGTTTTCGGGCTGCCTGATTGAAAAAGGACCTGCCGGTTCCTGAAGCCCCTGCCAGACAGATGAACCGCCGTGGTGATGCGAACGTCTCCAGAACCGTAGGATCTTCTGTAAGCCTTCCTTTGACCCATGATTCGGGCCATGGCGCTGCGCACCATGCGCCTCTAAAATAGGCTCACATTCCGACCACACCTGAACCCGCATAGAGGTTTAGCTGCCCATTCGTCACCCTGCTCGGCTGGATCAGGGTGCTCCCATTAAAGTTCCGTAGAAACGCTGTCCACACTCGTGCATCTTCCCTCATGGCCCCGGACACCTTTATAAAATGATGCGGCTGAGATATTCCGGCTGTAGCCAACGACATTCTTCTGCTGAATATACGGCCCATGGGAACGATCCTACACGCAAAATTCAGCTTTCCCAAGATGGATTGCAGCCGCCGCAGTGACACTCGCCTTGCGCCTTCCAGGGCCGCCAGTTCTGCAGACAGGTCCAACACCTTCTCCATCGGCAAGCTGCATTCCATCTTGTCCGAATTGATCCGAATCCCCAGGAAAGTCAGATCCGTGGTCGGTCCTTCTGTCTTCTTTTCTGCCAGTGGAACCCCGAAATCTTGACATATCCTTGCGAAGATCCACAGTATGAAGTCGCATGTGTCTAAGCCCGCCGGTCCCACGAAAAGGAAATCATCGCGGTAATGGAACGTACTGAAGGCTTCAAAGTAGAAACAAGAAAGAGAACATCCCATGGGGAGACACAGATCCACAAAGTACTGTCCGTCCACGAAGCACCCAAGGAACGGATGACTCTGAGGATGTACCGGCAGCAAACGAAACGCAGATATCAGTAAGGAAACAGTATTGCATTGGAGACTTTTACAGCTTTATTAAATTGTGATTTGTTAAATTTAAAAGGGCTCTATATAAGCACACAGCATATTTTTTACAGAAGTTTTTAGTTAGTGAACTTCTATCCAAAAGCAAGGTCTTCACTAACTAAAAACATCTGGAAAAAAATATGCTGTGTGCTTAAATAGTGCCCTTTTAAATTTACTGAATCACAATTTAATAAGGCTGTTAATTTAGAAGTTGATATAGGCACTAATGGATGGGACAGGAAATCTTTGAGTAGTGCTCAGCAAATGTATCATCTTAAGATCCCTTTGAGATTTCATTGCGTAAGCATGGTATTGACTGGCTGTTTCTTTGATAGATGGTGAAATAAACCTTTATTGCTGCTTTTGTCACATGTGTAAAGTTTCTGAAATGGGAAATGAGAGGCATTGCTGTGCAATAAAATACTATGTACATGTGCAAAAAATATATCAGTTTTAAACTGCATGTGAATAAATATTGGAAACTAATAAATTAGATGACAATTACATATTGACAACTAATTAACATTTCACAGTTGTCAACGCACTACCTAATTTTCAATAAATTAGAGTGGAAAAAGCTAAAGCACAATTAAGTCTGTGTATCTGTCAATTAGATACACATTTTAACATTGACAGTTACGTAATGATGAAGGACTGTGATTAATTAAGGTAACAGAAAATTGATTAAACCAAATCCTTTTAATCTAAAAAAATGTATATTATACAGAAGTGGCAAAATCATGACACTGAGACGTTATAAAATATACCATTGAAAAATCAATGATCACTATCTAAATATTATTCTACCACATAAAGAGAAGTAGAACCTTCAAACCAACACAGTTAGATCACGTAATATATATTGATATGTCTCTTGATAAATAAGAGAAGCAAGATCTCTGAAGCCATAATCTAGCAATCTATCGTGTGCTTCACAGACAGACCTCTAGAAAGTTGCATTGAATACACACATTATTCAAAGGTTGTTTCTTTGCTAGACTGCATTAAAAACTTAAATTTCAACATTTGTCAGATGTGCAAAGTGTGTGAAACAAGGCTCACTGTTCTGATATACATATACTTGATATTGGGCCAAGTGAGAGACTCAAGCTCTCAGTATGGTCATGGTTTAGTTGAGTTCTTTAACTGATTTCTTAATATGCCACATGAAAGCGTCACTGTACATTTTAAATATATATACAAATAATCGAACACCATGGAGGGGAGGAGGGAGGCAGTCACAGTTCATGATGTCGATCAGCCTGAGTACAATATCAGAGTGAAGTAATGTACCCAGTGGTGCGCAGGACTGGATTTGCATCTGAGGTGCAAAGATTTATCAGATGCTCCACCATAAATATATGTATTTTAATATTCAAGTTTTTTATAAATTAGTCCAGAAAATACTAAATGGGAAATGTAGGCATAGTATATATATATATATATATATATATATATATATATATATATATATATATATATATATACATATATAAAGATGACATACCCATGTCAGCACTCATAATTCTTTGCCTACATTGGAAAGATTGTATTTGTAATAGGCTGATAATACAATTTAGAGAGAAGCTTTGCTATTCCTACTGTGTAAATATCCAGGATTATTTTAGTACATTAAGTACATTTTTTTCTTCAAAAACATGGTGCCACCTACAATCAGAGGCCCATGGGCAGCTGCCTACTCTGCCTTATGGAAACTCCATCCCTGGTGGTGGGGCAGGGAACAACACTACATAGGACTTCAGAAATGATGAGGAGCAAAGTGCTTTATTGTTGTCAACCTTTCTTGATGAGTGTTGATGGAAGTCCACGTATTGAGGATGAAATGTTGATGACAATGAAAGGAATTGTTTGAGAAAAAAAACAAAAACATAAAATGTCTTTGAGACAGAAATATATATATGATATATTTGAGGGGTAATATGAGAAAGTGCTACTTTACAGATTTAATAGTAGTGTAATAATGTTACAGTGGAAGTGGAAGCATAAAACACACTTGCATCATTTAAGTCTTACTGGCATAAGAAGTAGGCTGCCTTGAGGCTATTTAAGCCAAACCTTTAGGTAGATATAACAGGCAGGTCATATGAGCCCTTTTTCATTCCTATTTTCTGTTAAATCTATGTTTATAAATGTTTCTGTGTTTGATGGAAGTTAACAACCAATAGGCCCATCTATCAGTTGAAATGTCCATATTTATTTCTCTGTCTTAAGTGTAATTGCTGCAAAGAAAGTAAGTCTTGGTCAGGATTAATGAGCTTAAATTAGTGCCAGCAGCAAATATGGAAACCTTAACCCCGGTCTACATCAAATTAATTAATCATGCTAAAAAGAAGTTGATTATGTATTGAACTGTGAACCCTGAGGTTAGCACTTAAGGATTACTGCAGTTCAAGAGAAAAAAGAGACTTGTTTTCCAAGTATGCTCTGAACAAATAATATTAACAGCTGTCTAAGCGATGAAATTAAACATGGGGGAAAAAATCATTATTTTTGAAGGCTTTGTTTATGAGAACCGGAATCCATTTTGTGTTTGTTACCACACTTCCTGAGGGGCATGTGTTTGTAGAGATCAGTGAAAGGAGATGATAAGTCTAGAGCTTTTTGTATGATAACTGGATTGAACTTGACACCACATCCCATCTCCCTCACTGGTCCAGAAGTAAACTGCTTGCAGGAGGTGCAACCACAGCTCTCCAGAAATGTTAGCACATCTCTGACACAACTTCTACTAATGTGTGGATCTCTCCGGGTCCTGCAGGCATCAACATTTATATTTTTCTAATAAAAAAATTGACTGTGTGACATTTTTCCTGCATAATTATGTTCTTGTGTGTGTGTTTGCGTGGCTCAGTCATGTCTGACTCTCTGTGACCTCAAGGGCCACAACACACCATGCTGATCCACTTGGTATTTATGGCAGAGCTACTGAAGTGGGTTGCCAGTTCCTTCTCCAAAGGACCACAGCATACAGGGAGCTCTGTATGGTCTTCCATCCAAGTACTGATTAGGCCAAACCCTGCATGGCTTCAGGGTGGTGTGACCTTTTGTTTCTCTGACTGGAATCGAACCAAGGTCTCAGCGGTGAAAGCACCAAATCCTAACAACTGGACAACCAGGGAACCCTAATTGTGCTCTTAGTCAGACTCAAAAGTTTTCAAACATATATTTGCTTTCTTTATACACCAGTGTTTAATATTCATCATAGTCGTGATTCAGCAAGTGATATTAGATTTAGCTGTCAGATATAGGTCAGAAAAATAAATTGTAGTAAAAACAATGTGACCTTTCTATTGTCAGTTGCTATTCTGTTAATGGAACCTTTTACCAACAAAAAAACATGAATTATTAGTATTTATCTTAACTTGATTTGGGTTCTGGAGTTAAATAAAATATTTAGCTTTTGTTAAAAATTGTTTTAGAATATGCTAATTGTTTAACTTAGCAGCATGTATCATGGTGTATACCTGGGGCCTCATTCAATTGCGATTTGGCCATTTGAATAGGGCTCTAAATAAGCACATAGCATATTTTTTTTAAAGAAGTTTTTAGTTAGTAAAGAGCTTGCTTTAGGATAGAAGTTCACTAACTAAAAAATTATTTTAAAAATATATGCTATGTGCTAATTTAGAGCCCTATTCAAATGGCCAAATCGCAATTGAATAAGGCCCCTGGAGCTTAGACAATATCTGCCACCTCCATTGGTATACAGTATCTTTTAGCTGAGTATAGGAGGATAGCAAACAGACTGCTCTGTGTGCAAAATAGAGATTAAATCCTAATATACATAGTATAGGTAAATACAATATCAAGCAAACAGGCAAGAAAAAGAGAGCACTGATGTCCCATCCACATATGACATGCCTATTGTCTCTAATACATTACCCACACATAGATTGTAAGCAAGATCACTGCTCTCTACTACTGCTGTACCAGTATGTATACGCTTGCTAGGCCTTGAATCCCTGCCACAAGAAACTGCAAAGATAATGGGTTCAGGTGACATCATAATTATTATATTTTCTTTATCACACAAGTAATCACTTCTGATACAAGATGTCATGAATTCCAATCCCATTGTTTTTGGTTCTACTAATTATTATAAATCATTATAGCACAGTTACCTTATACTCTTGTACTTTTACAGTTTATCTCTATTTATTTTATCAGCAACCTAAATAAAATGTTATTACTAAAAAGGTGAACTGGTGGGATTGGAACTCACAATCTTCCATAGCAGAGCAATTTGCTTTAATCACTGAGCCATCTTTTTGTATGGCCAACAACGTGTGACAAAAATAATAATATGACTAATATAGGACATACAGTATATCCCGTAAACTGTACAGCAGGTTCCAAGTAATGTCATTTTCTGCTCATTATATGTATGACCGATAGAGGGGTGGATACAAGCATGCTACAACCTCTATTTGCAAATGCTTATAACACAATCAATTTAGCAAAAACTTCATAAAGGAAGCACATTTTTACATTTTTAACCCTCTATCCGATGATGCAGAGCACATCTGGTGATTTCAGAAGCTCTTTAAAGGAATGCTTGGGGTAACAGTCTTTTTATACCTTATGTGATGATAATGCTGGGGCTGTGTGGGAAGTATGCAGCTAAATAGACTAGTCAGTGCGAGGGTGGAAAATCATGTGGAATATTTGTTTACATTTTTAAAATTGGCCAAGATTTGTCTTAGATATTGTCATTTTAGTTTAGCCACTGAAGCCATCCTACAAGAACCTGCATAATTAATAGGGCTGGAGTATGTAACTGTTACACATTGTATTATAGATTTAAACTGTATCTAAGAGTAGACTGTGGTGGTGCAGTAGTAAGTTCTTTGTTTTAAAGATTTTTTTTTTCCAATGGTAAGTTATTGATTTAATTTCCTTGCCTTCCACTTGTTTTTTGTTTAACTAATGTATGTATGTATTTAAACATATCAATCATATGTGTGATAAAAAATATATTAGTGAAATTGATTTGATTTAGGACCAATGACTTACTAATGAAACATTTTTTATGAAATACTAAACCAGCACACCCTGCATTAAAAAACTAAGTATAAAAGTTAAACTGAATTCATTATTTTAACTATACATATTCATTAATTACATGAACTAGTTATTTCAAAAATAATCCAACCCTAGCTTTGCTCAAAGCTGCTTGATACAGTGTGCATATGCTTAATGGAAACCATGTTTGATATGGTTATGGATTGTAAGAGCGAAGCCTTTGTAGGCACATTTGCATGTCCCTGCTAAGGTTCCCAGAGTGTCGTGTAATAACTGTATTTCTCAGAATTCTGGGCAGGAAAATGTGAACACAAATGTACTATTTATTTATTATTTAATTATTATTAAATAAATATATATATATATATATATATATATATATATATATATATATACTGTATATATGAATATGTTAAATAACTAGTTCACATATTTATTCAAATAATTATTTTATAAAATAAACAAAAATCTACAGTTACCTCATATTGACATATTTTATATTATTTAATCTAGAGCAGCGGTTATCAAACCTCTCCTCAGGACTCACCAGGCAGGCCATGATTTCGCTTTAAAACTGTGGGAAGACTGGAGGAACAATTAGTAGGCCCTCATTCAATTGCAATTTGGCCAATTGAATAGGGCTCAAAATAAGCACATAACATATTTTTTAAAATAAGTTTTTAGTTAGTAAGCATCTATCCAAAAGCAAGGTTTTCACTAACTAAAAACTTCTTTAAAAAAAAATACTATGTGCTTATTTAGATCCCTATTCAATTGGCCAAATCGCAATTGAATGAGGGCCTTAGTATTCAATAGTCTCTAATTGTCTCATCTGTATTCAAGCAGCGTTAAACTGAAATCATGGCCTGTCTGTTGGCTCTTGATAAGAGGTTTGAGAACCACTGATCTAAAGGACATATTTCTGATTTTTAAACAGTAAAGAAAAAAAGTGCCTTTGGTGGTGAGTGAACAGAGGTCTTTTTTTCACCAAAGACAGTAACATCCTACCTGAGTAGTTACAAGTAGATAAAATCACTTAACACTGTCTGATCTTCACTCAAAGCTGAATCTAATTAATATTCATTATGTTCCGTGTGGTACAGAGCTCATTACTCATTCAGGCAGAGGCAACAAAAAAATCAGCATCAATTTAAAAATTAAAAAACCTTTTGAACATGGTTTTTCACTCTCTTTCTTTGTAGATATGAGGACTTTTTTGTCCATTAAAATGTTAAAAATGGAAATAGGATTAAACAACTTCAAATATATGTATTTTTATATGCAATACTGGGGGGAGATGCTGAAAAGAGACACAGGTCATTCCCAAGCACAAAAGGCACTCCTGAGAGCCTTGTGAAGCGAGGTGAGCAGTTGAGGCATTGATGCACGCAGGACTTAGGCTGGAATGAGCAATTAAGCTCATTGCAGCCAGCGGCCCCGTCACACATGCGAGCTCAGGGAAAAAAATACGACCTCAGAAAAATATGAATTTGGCGGCCGACCCGTAGAATTCGGAAAACAAGAAAAATGATAAAAAAAAACATTAAAACACACTCACACACAGCACAGGGGGGAGAGCCAGGAAGCCTGGGAGTGAGGTTGCAAGCGATTTTGAGCCTTATTTGACGTGTTTCAACATCAAAAAAAAATCGGCTAAGCGAGAAAAAAATAGAGGACGAAAAACGTAAAAAAATCTGAAACTGGATGAAAACTAGGCTGAGCAAAGCCAAACACGCAGGACTTAGAAAATAAATGAGGGCAAAGACAGTAATACTTACACGAATAATGCCAGACACACAGGATTTAGAAAATACACAACGGCAAAGACACTAACACTAAATCCAATCTCGGAAAAATACAAATTTAACCCCCGAACAGCAGAAATCAAAAACCACGAAAAACAAGAAAAATAATAAAAGAAACATAAAAACAAACTCACAAACAGCACAGGGGGGAGCCAGGAGGCCTGGGAGTGAGGTTGCAATTGATTTTGAGCAAAGCCAGGCACGCAAAGACCCTAACACTTACACCTACAACGCCAGGCACGCAGGACTTTGAAAATAAAACAAACGGAAGTCAGAACTTGCAGGTTAATGAACCCTGCAATTAGTGGTTCGAACAGTAGGCGGGAGGAAAGATTCTTAATAAGCACAGAAGGTGCTCAGAGAAGCAAAAGCCTCACATTGTGTTGCAAACAGCATTCCCTGTCATTTTTTGACGGGCAATTCACTAGATAAAAAATATTTTTTTTAGCTGTTATTTCTGAATAATATCTATCAGGGGACTCAAGGGGTTTATACATATCATGAAACCCACATGAATTAGAACAGATGATCTAATGCATTTTATAGAGTGCTAGATTGTGATCCCAATCGTCAAATATTACTTATTGGCACTAATTCATTCCTAGCTTTCAATCGCAGATTACATCTTTCTGTGTTTTAATGAAGCCATGATGTCGGTCTCATTTACTATTGGCTGTGTCTAAGAAGTAAATTACGGGCTTGCTTAAATATTGTCAGATCATAGGATCACGCCATTAAGTCAATAGAATACATCTAAACATTTAGAGAAAAACACATCCGCAGCCAAATTTATGGGTACAAAGCATTTGTGAGTAGCTAATAGAATATGGCTCTATGATGGTACTTTTATTCTAGACTGTAGTTTAAGTTCAGAAAGTCTCTGCTGTCAGCATTTATAGAAAACTTAAGCTGTCCTGCTTTTACCTCCATAGTGTTGACAGCAGCTGTCAGTTCCTCTATGAGTTTAACAGGATTATTCATCTATGTCCGTCCTTTTCCACTTCACTCTATTATCCTAACAGAGATAAATTTCCATTGCTTGGTACTGTATGTCTTCAAAAGTTTCACTCAAAATGAAGCACTGAAGTTATAAAGCTGGACCTCTGGAACGTTTTAATTGCTGAAGTATATATTGACTGTAAAAACCTTTTAAAGGCAGCACAGGCTTATATTAAAATAAATGTTTTGTGTTATTTTATATCATACTAGGAAATTGCCCATCAAAAATGACAGAAATAAAACTGGCATTGCTGTTTGCCCCACAATGTGAGGCCTTTGCCCCTCTGAGCACCTTCGGCACTCATTGAAAGCCTCTCCCCCTGTGTACTTTATAGTCCTCACGCTTGAGCATCTTTGGTGCTCATCGAGAGCCTCTCCCACCCATGTAGCTGATTTGCAATTTGTGTTACAGCCTTGGCTTAAGTGTTACTGCCTTGGGTTAAGTGTTACTGCCTTGGTGTCAGTATTACTACCTTGGGTGAAATGTGATTCTGGCTTGGGTTAAGTGTTACTGGCTTCAGTCTGTTTTTTACTGCCTTCGTTTTCACCCTGTTATGTTTTTTCGGCCGCCATTTCTTTTCTCGCTTACGTGATTTTCGATCTGCAATGAGCACCTTTAGCTGCGCAACATTGCCTGAGCATTACCAATGGCCCGTAATACCACAATTATATATATAATATGATACCAACACCAGTTTTTATGAACAGGCCCATATAATAATATATATAGACACATTTAAACTTCAGTTGAAATATATATTTTTTGAAACAGAGAGGAGGTTCCAAATATGGTATATTACTAAAGGTGTAAATCAACTGATTGTTATTTTAAAAAATTAACTTTTTCCTAGCACAAACCAGTGGTGTAGATAGAGCTTTTGCCACCCGGGGCGGTCCCTTAGTTTGGCGGTCCCTTAGTTTGCTGCCCCTCTCAATACAAAAAAATGTGTGTCTCACGTCAGTGGTGGAGTTAGTGAATGGAGCTGTTATCTTGTGCTGTCACATTTAAAAGCTCTTTAGGCATTTTTTTGTTCTATATTTAAGATTCAACTAGGTGACTTAATTGAATTTATCATGCTCAGTGTAATTGTAATATAAAATGTTCACTTCACTTACTTCTAAGAAGCAAATACAGATTATCAGCCTGTGGAACTGTTCCTTCTCTTCCTGTTCCCTCTCTTGAAAGCTTACATCTTGTGACCTGAAAGGAAACGCACAATGGAGGGGCTTTAAACTAACAGTGTACCCACAATTGAGGGGCTTCAAACTCTCAGTGTAAGACTATTAGCAAACAAACAATGACATGCTGCATGCATCTACAGTGTATAGATGTCAGCCACATTGAGATAAAAAAGGAGAAGAGGATGTGGTTCCAGTCACGGTTAATCTTTATCTAAGACCATTAATTATCTCTAATATATAGACCCTTATTGGACTGAGGCGGGTCATTTTAATCTCATAAGGGGCTATATTGACCCCGTGAGTGATGGGGTTAATTTTAGGTGCTGGGGGGGTACATATAGTACCCCCGCAGCAGGGGTTAATTATTTTTATTTAGCGCTGGGCCTTTAAGGACCTTAAAAGTTCTTTCAGGACCCGCAAGGCAGGATTTTTACATTTTTAATGCATTTTTTATTTAGCGCGGGTCCTTTAAGGACCTTAAAGGTTCTTTCAGGACCCGCGAGACAGGATTTTTTCATTTTTAATGCTGTGGGGGTCCCCACAAGGGTTAATGTGGAGATCCTCCTAGGGTCCCGATGGGGTCCCCGCAGCATGGGAGGGTTAATGTTAGTTGCTGCAGGGTACTTATAGTACCCCCGCGGCATGTGGGTAACTATTTGTGTGCCGCTGGCCCTTTAAGGACCCACGGCGAGGAATTTGAAATATTTAAATGCTGCAGAGGGTACCGATCGGGACCCATGCAGCAAGGAGTTAATGTGGGGATTTTGCAGGGGTCCCGATCGGGAACCCTGCATTATGGGGTTAATATGGGGACCCTGCAGCAAGGGGGTTTGATTTGAGACCATTTGGGAGGATACATAAGGGCTGTGCAAGTAAGCTCAAGTTGGCTTTTTGCAATTTACGGGCTTGACGGGGTGGATCGGAAGGGGAATTAGGAGCATATGAATAGCGATTTGGGATTCGGGACCTGCGGCCTTGAAAGATCAAAGGCTTTTGGGGAAGTAACTAGCAATTTCTCAAATCCCAAGGGGTTGGTAGGGAATCGCAGGTGGGAGCACGTAACGCGATTGGAGCCGTGATTGGAAGTAAATTGAATAGCAAAAAACTGTGATCACCACTTACGGCCATGTTTCTCAAAAAAGTAGCAATAGAAGAAGGCCCATAGTTACATAGTAATTGCGGTTGAAAAAATACTTTTACTCCATCAAGTTTAACCTTTTTAGATCTGCGATATGCTGATTAATTGTTAATTGTTAATTGATCCAGAGGAAGGCAGACAAAATTTAAAAAAAACAGTGAAACTTTGCCAATTGTCTCAAAAGGGGAAACATATATAAAATTCCTTCCTGACCCCGGATACTGGCTATCGGACTACTCCCTGGATTAATACTGCCTCTCTAATAATCCAGGATAACCCTTAATGCCCTTTTTTTTTAAATATATATACAATCCCTTTTTAAAGTTATTTATCAAATCCTCTTTTGGTAGAGAATTCCACAGATTCACCACCCTTTTCTTTTTTTTAAATCTTTTTACTTCTAATCTCAAAGGATGTCCCCTCTTGGCACAAAAAGCTCACGTGACAAAGCCTTGTATTGACCCTGGATAGATTTATATAAGGTAATCATATACCCTCTTAATGCCTATTTTCTAGAGAAAATATGTTTAATTTGGTTAGTCTTTCTTCATAACTTAGGCACTCCATTCCCCTTATTAGATCTAAAATGTCCTTTTATGTCCTTAACTTGGCAGATGCTGCTTGGAATTGAGGACTGTTACCTAAGTGGTTGTCCACAAGTAGTGCCAAATCCCTTTCAATATCTAATACCCCTAGATTTGTTCCATTAAGATTATGAATTGCATGGCTATGTCTCTTTCCCAAGTGCACAACTTTACATTTATTCGTATTAAATCTCATCTATCATTTAGTCGCCCATTTCTTTAATTTATGCAAATCCCTTTTTTTAGGGAAAGGACATCATTATCTGATTTAATTACCTTGCACAGCTTAGTGTCATCAGCAAAAATGGAGACAATACTTTCCAATCCTAATTCTAAGTCATTAATAAACATGTTAAAAAGGAGAGGACCTAATACTGAACCCTGAGGAACCCCAGTTACCACATTAGTCCAATCAGAGAATGTTCCATTTACAACAACCCTTTGCTTCCTGTCTTTAAGCCAGCTCTCAATCAATGAGCAGATATTTACTGCAATTCCTGTATCCCTTAATTTGCTCAATAGTCTCCCATGTGGCACAATATCAAAAGCCTTTGCAAAATCTTTAAAGACAACATAAACCAGTAGGTGGGGGTGGGGGACGAGATAGAAGTAATGGGTAGAAAGTGTAGCGGGGGAAAGGAACGCATTAACTAGTCATGGGTGAAGGAGATGGGGGAGAGTTAGTACAGTCAATAGGGAGGTATTGCTAAGTAACTCAAGTACAGTGGCAGGCACTTCAGAACTACAGAATCATAGCATAAGGTGTATGCTCACTAATGCCAGAAGCTTGCCAGGAAAAATGGGAGAGTTAGAATTATTAGCAGTTAATGAGAAATGGGATTTAATAGGCATTACTGAAATGTTGTGGGACGAATCGCATGACTGGACTGTTAATCTGGATGGTTATAGCGGGTTTAGGAAAGATAGGGGCAATGGTAAAAGAGGAGGAGGGATTTGTCTGTATGTTAAGCCTGAAATTAAGTCTATAGTCAGAGAAGATATTTATGGTGGAACTAGCGGTAATGTTGAATGTTTGTGGGTAGAGTTAAATAGTTAAATTCTAAAAGAATATTAGTAGGAGTATGCTATAATCCCCCAAAGATAATTGAAAGTGAGGAAATGCAATTATTGAAACAGATGATTGGAAATGCAGCTAAGCATAGGCAAGTTCTAAAAATGGGAGATTTTAATTACCCTGAAATAAACTAAATAAATAAGGCCAGCAGTTCAGCAGTTCAAGGGGATCAGGTTCTTGAGTACACTCAGAGATAATTATATGGCCCGGGTTATACATGAGCCTACTAGAAATGAAGCTATCTTGGATTTAGTTATCACAAAAAATATTGATATAGTATCAAATGTTAAAATAGGGCAACCTTTGGGAAACAGTAATCACAACACAGTCTCATTTGAGATTTAATTAAAAAAACATAACTGTAAGAAGCAAACGAGAACTCTTGATTTTAAAAGGGCAGATTTTAACGGTCTAAGGGCAGCAATACAAATTATAGACTGGGACAGAGAACTGATAGGTAAAAACACTGAACATAAATGGACAACATTTAAATCCTTACTAAATATACAAACACATCGGCATATACCATGTGGGAATAAAAGTAAGAGGAGTAAATCACAACCGATGTGGTTTAACAATGAATTAAAGATGAAGATGAGGAGTGAAAAACAAGCTTTTAAATTATACGAACAAGAGGGGACAGAGACTCCCTTACGCAAGTACAAGGAAATCAACAAGGCTTGAAATAGGGCTATTAGACTGGCTAAAATCGAAAATGAAAAGTTAGTTGCAAAGGAAAGTAAGACTAACCCTAAAATATTTTTAAATATATTAATGGGAAAAATGCCAGGAAGGAAGCTAAAAGGAACATTACAATGTGACACAGGTCGTCTGATAATTAGTGACCAAGAAAAGGCAGCTAAATATGTTCTTTTCTTCGGCATACACAAAGGAGGTACCAGTGGTTGGGTCACTGCAACATAATGGGGCTACACTACCTTCACCAAATAACTGGTTAACGCAGAAAGAAATCCAAAAGAGGTTGGAAAACATAAATGTTAATAAAACCCCAGATCCTGATGGAATACATCCAAGGGTACTGAGGGAACTGGGTTCTGTAATAGCCAAGCCATTATATCTAATTTTTCAAGATTCACTCAATACAGGGTCTTTACCAGATGACTGGAGAAAGGCAGAGGTGATTCCTATATTTAAGAAGGGAGCAAGAGCAAATCCAGGGAATTATAGACCAGTGAGTCTAACTTCGGTAGTGGGAAAGCTTTTAGAATGGTTAACAAGTGATAATATACAAGAATATGTCGATTCAAGCAGGATTATCATGTCAAACAAACCTAATAAGTTTCTATGAGGAGGCTAGTTGGATCAAGGCAACTCAGTGGATGTAGTCTATTTGGATTTTGCAAAGGCTTTTGATACAGTGCCACATGGGAGACTATTGAGCAAACTAAGGGATACAGGAATTGCCATAAATATTTGCTTATGGATTGAGAACTGGCTAAAAGACAGGAAGCAAAGGGTTGTGGTAAATGGAACATACTCGGATTGGACAAATGTGGTAAGTGGGGTTCCTCAGGGTTCAGTATTAGGTCCCCTCCTTTTTAACATATTTATTAATGACTTGGAAGTGGGATTGGAGTGTGGTGTCTCCATTTTTGCTGATGACACAAAGTTGTGCAAGGTAATTAAATCAGAAAATTATGTACTTTCCATCCAAAGGGAATTGGCATCTAAGTGGCAGATGAGATTTAATACGAATACATGTAGAGCAAATCTAGGGGTATCAGATATTGAAAGGGATTTGGGAGTACTTGTTTACAACCAACTAGATAACAGTGCTTAATGCCAAGCAGCTGCTGCAAAGATAAGTAAAATATTAGCATGTATTAAGAAGGGTATAGAAGCAAATATAATTCTCCCACTATACAAATCCCTAGTACGTCCTCATTTGGAATATGGAGTACAATTTTTGGCACCGCTACATAAAAAGGACATTTTAGAGCTGGAAAAAGTATAGAGAAGGGCAACAAAGATAATAAAGGGAATGGAGGGGCTAAGTTATGAAGAAAGACTAACAAAATTAAACTTATTTACTGTAGAAAATAGGCGTCTAAGAGGGGCTATGATTACCTCAAATACATATATCAAGGGTCAATACAAGGCTTTGTCAAGGGAACTTTTTGTGCCAAGAGGTTTTCAACTGACAAGGGGACATCCTTTGAGATTAGAAGTAAAAAGATTTCACCTTAAAGAAAGAAAAGGGTTCTTCACAGTAAGGGTGGTTAATCTGTGGGATTCTCTACCAAAGGAGGTGGTGACAGCGGATTTAATAGATAACTTTAAAAAGGGATTGGATATATTTTAAAGTAAAATGGACATTAAGGGCTATCCAGGATAAATAGAGAGGGAGTTTTTATCCAGGGATGAATCCGATCACCAGTATGTGGGTTCAGAAAGGAATTTTATATTGTTTTCCCTGATGAGATTGTTTTTTGTTTTTTTTTCTGTTTGCCTTCCTCTGGATCAATTAACAATAAATCTGCGTATTGCAGATCAAAGGAGATCTAAAAAGGTTGAACTTGATGGACCAACATCTTTTTTCAACCTAAATTACTATGTAACTATGTATACATCCACTGAGTTGCCTTGATCCAGGTTCCTACTAACCTCCTCATAGAAACTAATTAGGTTTGTTTGACATGACCTATCCCTCCTACTTATAACCTTGTTTAAATAGACATATTCTTGTATACTATACCTTATTAACCCTTCTAAAAGCTTCCCCACTACAGAAGTGAGGCTCACTGGTCTATAATTCCCCGGATTTGCTCTTGCTCCCTTCTTAAATATAGGTATCACATCAGCTTTTCTCCAGTCATCTGGAAGAGACCCTGTATTGAGTGAATCTTGAAAAATTAGATTGAATGGTTTGGTTATTACAGAACCCAGTTCCCTCAGTACCCTTGGATGTATTCCATCAGGATCTGGGGCTTTAACCTTTATGTTTTCCAACCTCTTTTGGATTTCTTCCTGCGTTAACCAATTATTTGGTCAAGGTAGTGTAGCCCCATTATGTTGCGGTGTCCCAACCACTTGTACCTCCCTTGTGCATACCAAAGAAAAGAACCTATTTAGCTCATCTGCCTTTTCCTGGTCACTAATTGTCAGATGGCCTGTTTTACATTGTAATGTTCCAAAAGCTAAAAGATATTGCCTCATTGTGTTGTAGTCATTGAATAGGCTATCTCAGGTCATGACTAGTTGGGACTGGAAGGATTACCCAACAAATTTTATTTTGCCCTGGTACAAGAGATGCATTTTTTTACCTTTGCCAATTACCAGTGCTGAAACATGTCTGTGTTGAAATAAGGAAAATAATGTTTTGTAATAGCGTTGCTTTGTATTGTCTATGATTTATTGTGTGTATGTAAATTAGAATTGCTCATAGCTAGTTATCCCAGTTCCAAATCTACCCCATTAAAATCAACAGTAGGAATTGCTTTTTCCTGATAAGCTGTTCCCTTTTTATTTCACTGTGTATTACTTGAAATTCGAAGAACAGCTATTTTAGATACATATAACAGGGAAGTGGTTCAGCCAAAAGTAGTTAAGTTATTTTGAATGAAATAATTTCTCACGCAAATTTTCTTTTATTCCAACCAAGCAGGAAATATAATGGCTTTTAACAATGGCCTTATTGTCACAGAGTTTTATAATATAAAATTTGGAATTAGTGCTTCTCTGTTCGTTGTTTAATATTATCAGCAGAAATATGCAGCAATTCCACATGACATAATGACATGGTTGTTGTAATTGATGGAATGCATTCATGTTGATGAAGAACAATCTTTTTTAATATTGTTTTACTGGGTAATACAAATGTTATTTATTTTGATCCAAATGAAATCAATATAACATGCAATGCAATAATTGCTCATTGTTTTTCACGAGTAAAACACATTCCTTACTGATTGCAGTTAATCAGAATTACTTGTGAATCAATAGTCACTTTTATATATTAACCTGTTTGGCTGGTCTGTGGATATTATGTCCTACAGTGATTAATGAATTGAAAGAAAATGAACATATTTCTTTCAGCAACTGTAATTTATTTTCTTTGTTGTATCCACACTTACAGAAAAAAACTAAAAATTTTGCAATGTGGACTTCTCATAAGGCAATCAAAAGGCTCATAATGCTAGACCCCACATCCAAAGGGGCTATGTAACATGCACCCTTTAGACTTAAGTGACTACTGAAACTTAATTAAAGGACCACTGTACTTGTGAAGTGTGTAAAAAAAAAAAAACTCTAGCAGCAGGTATCCTTTTACAAAGACAGCAAAGACAAAGGGCCTTATTCAAATGTGATTTGGCCAATTGAATAGGGCTCTATATAAGCACATACAATTTTTTTTTACAGAAGTTTTTAGTTAGTGAAGACCTTGCTTTTGGATAAAAGTTCTCTAACTAAAAACTTCTGTAAAAAAATGTTATGTGCTTATATAGAGCCCTATTCAATTGGCCAAATCACATTTGAATTAGGCCCCAAGCATTTATCAGATATTAAAGCAAAACTTAATACAATAATTAAAATGTAAAGGCAGCAATAATCTATTAGGTCAAGTTCTTCAAAAGAGCAAACTATAAGTATTACACTGTACTGATCCATAGATTTGATAACAGGTGAGAACAAACAGGTGCAAATAGCCTGTTTAGTTATAGTTTATTCAAATGAAAGGGGCCTCAGCACACACATTCCTACGGCCGATTGCAAGCCATGCAATCGGCCGCTAGCTTTTGCGGGCTTGTACCTGATCGCGGGCGTTAGTGTTAGCCCGCAGATCAGAGTGCAAGCCCCTCCAAACTAAAAAGTCCAAAATAAATTCAACGCAGCACTGAACAGCGCTGTAAATGATAGGGGACACATTGGGGACACGAGGATGACATGTAGTACATTGGCTAGCTGGCACATGGGCGCTAGCCAATACTGTCATTTGTGGCCGCAGTCCGCGGGCTTGGAGATCGAGTTCCTGCCTTGGAGGTTATCCAAGCTCGGGACATACAGGCAGTAACATTAACCCCCAAACGGGACCCCCGGAGAGTCCCCACATTAACCCTTGCAGTGAGGGTCCCATCGGGACCACCGCTGCATTGAAAATTCTAATTTTGCGCCCTGCGCGGGTCCTGAAAGGACCTTAAAGGTCTTTAAAGAAATTGCGAGAAATAAAAAATTAACCCCTGCGGAACTATAAGTTTCCCCCCGGCACCTAAAATTAACCCCATCACTCATGGGGGCCAATATAGACACCCCCTGAGACCAAAATGAACCCCCTCAGTCCAATAGCGATCTATATAGACCCCTATAGGACAGTACTAACCCTTAGATTAACCCCATAAGTGCCATGAGGGTCCTCCAGGACCCTCATGACAAAGTCTAAGCACTACACTATTAACCCTAACTATACCCCATTAACCCCTTAACCCTAACTATACCCCATTAACCCATACTAAACCCTATTTAACCCTAACTGTACCTAATAACCCTAACTGGGCCTACTTAACCCTAACTGGGCCTATCTAGCCCAAAGCTGGTCCTTTTTTAACCCTAAATGTACCTTTTTAACCCTAACTAGACCTAATAACCCTAAATGGGCCTAATTAACCCCTCTAGACCTATTTAACAGTAACTGGTCCTATATAACCCTAACTGTACCTATTTAAACCTAACTGGGCCTATTTAACCCTAACTCGGCATATCTAACCCTAACTGTACCTATTTAAACCTAACCGGGCCTATTTAACCCTAACTGGGCCTATTTAACCCTAACTGTACCTATTTAAACCTAACTGGACCTATTTAACCCTAACTGGGCCAATTTAACCCTATCACTTATGGGGGTCTATACAGACCCCCATAAGCCTCCATCTAACCCCTTCACTTATGGGGGTCCATACAGACCCCCATAAGCCTCCATCTAACCCCATCACTTATGACAGTCATAAAGACCCCCATAAGCCTCCATCTAACCCCTTCACTTATAGGGTCTATACAGACCTCCATAAGGCTCCATCTAACCCCTTCACTTATGGGGGTACATACAGACCCCTATAAGCCTCCATCCAACCCCTTCACTTATGGGGGTCCCTAAAGACCCTCCATAAGCCCCTCTTTAACCCAATCAGTCCCATACGGGTCTATGAAGACCCTCATGGGACAATTACAACCCTAATATTAACCCCATAAGTGCCATGAGGGTCCTACAGGACCCTCATGACACTTAGTACAAACACTACACTACATTATCCTCCCCCAATAAACCACTAAATCTAAACTAACCCCTTCTACCCCAACCTATTAACACCTACACTACCTACCTACCCCCTATTAAACCCCCCACCCCACTAATAAATCAAAATAAAAAAAGCTAAGTTACAAAAGGTAAAAAAAGATCATTACAATGCCCTATTACAAAAAAGAACATTACAAACCCCCCACTACAAAAAATAAAAAAGAACATTGCAGACCCACCCCATTACAAAAAATAAAAAAAGAGCATTACAACCCCCACTACAAAAAATAAAATAAGAATGACACACCTGCAAAGAAAATACATACACATATATACATAACATTACAATAAAGCAATATATACATTACAAATATATACTATTAACTCCCTAACTACAATACATTTCCCCCTATCTACACTACATATCCCCCTGACTGCAAAATATTACCCCTATCTATAAAACATTACCCCTATCTATAATAAATTACTCCTATCTATAACACATAAACCCTATCTATAAAACATTACCCATATCTATAAAACATTACCCCCTATCTATTAAACATTACCCCTATCTACATAACATAACCCCCTATCTAAAATACATTTCCCCTATCTATAATACATTAAACCCTAAATCTAAGCTAAAATAGAATAAATAATACCACCTGCCATTGCAGATGTCCCTTCAGATTGCACTTCTAGGAAAATAGAAATATCAGATTAGTACAAAACTAAACACTACATAGAATAATTACACATTCTAAATACAGTATTAAACTTACCTTTCCAGCATGCCCCTGTCCATCTCCTTGTCTTCTCCAGCTTGGCCCCTGGAAAAAAGAAGCATCACATTAGTACACACATATAAAATTAAACACAACATAAATAAACAATAAACATAAATGTAAATTTAAAACTTACCTGTCCGCAATGTCCCCGTCCTCCTCCTCTTCTGCCCCAGCTGAGCCGTGGAAGAATCCACACTCTAAAAAAAAAACGTAAAAAAAACTAACAGAGCTCCTACTTTTAGGCTTCTAGGCCTAATTAGGCTTCTAGGCCGCCTTCTGGGGGGGGAAAACGGAATGTCGCCTTTTGGAAGGCTAAAATGGCTGTCAATCAAATTTCAACCAATCAGAAGGTGCCATGGTGTGAGCCAATGAGAACGAGATACACCCCTTTATCCATATATTCTGATTGGCTGATGGACCTGTCAATCTTTTTTAAACCAATCAGAAGGCACTATTGCCTTCAGCCAGTCACAATGGGATACACCCCACATGGTGATTGACTGAAGGCAACTGCCCCTTCTGATTGGCTGCAACAACAGCCAATAAGAAGATGCAGATGCTTGGAGCCAATCACAATGGGATGCACCTACACAGGTTCTATCTCTAATTGGCTGAAGGGAATAGCACCTTCTGATTAGCTGTTGCCCACTGTCAATCAGATAGAAGTCAAACAGAAGGTGCATATGCCTTCAGCCAATCACTCTGCGGGGGTGTATCCCATTCTGATTGGCTGAAGGCAATAGTGCCTTCTGATTGGTTTAAAATTGATTGACAGGTCCGTCAGCCAATCAGAATGGAATATAGGGGTGTATCCCATTCTGATTGGCTCACATCTTGGCGCCTTCTGATTGGTTGATATTGGATTGACAGCCATTTCAGTCAATCAGAAGGCGCCATTCCGTTTTTTTTTTTACCGGAAAAAGGCCTAGAAGCCTCATTAGCGTCGGGGAGTTCCTCCAGGGAGGAGCTCCGTTAGTTTTAAAAAATAATAATAATTTAGAGCGCAGATTCTTCAAGGGCCCAGCTGGGGCAGAAAAGGAGGAGGATGGGGACATCGCAAACAGGTAAGTTTTAAATTTAGAATGTTTATTGTTTATTTATGTTGTGTTTATTTGTTTCTTATTTTTTCCCGGGGCCGAGCCGGAGAAGACAAGAAGATTGATGGGGACATGCTGGAAAGGCGAGTTTAATACTGTATTCAGAATGTGCATTTATTCTGTAGTGCTTTATTCTGTACTAATCTGATGTTTCTTTTTTTTCTAGGGGTGCGGTTTGAAGTGACATCTGCAAAGGTAAGTGGTCTTATTTATTCAATGTTAGCTTAGATTTAGGGTTTAATGTATTATAGATAGGTGGAAATGTATTATAGATAGGGGTTATGTTATGTAGATAGGGGTAATGTTTAATAGATAGGGGTTAATGTCATGTAGATAGGATTAATGTTTAATAGATAGGGGGTAATGTTATGTAGATTGGGGTAATGCTTAAAAGAGAGGGGTAATGTTTTATAGATAGGGGGTTATGTGTTATAGATAGGGGGTAATGTTATGTAGATGCGGTTAATGTTTTATAGATAGGGTTAATGTTTAATAGATAGGGGGTAATGTTTTATAGATAGGGGTAATATTTTGTAGTCATGGGGATATGTAATGTAGATGGGGGAAATGTATTGTTGTTAGGGGGTTAATAGTATATATTTGCAATGTATATATTGCTGTATTGTAATATTATGTAAATATATTATCTTTATTTATATCGCGCCAACATATTCCGTAGCGCTGTACAGGGGTTGAGTACATGGCAAAAAACAAACTTAACACCTTATAAAGAATGGAGGGCCCTGGTTTTGAGCATAAAAGCAAATGTACTTAGAGCTTGTTTCCAAGGCACTGACACAAGATTGAAAACTCGCAAACTTACAATCTAAGGGTTTAGGTGTGATACAAGAGGGTGACAAATGCAAGATGGCAGTGTGAAAGCCATCTGTTTAGTCAAGTGGAGGTGTATGTGTGTTGTACTGTAGATTGTGGGTTTAAGTGTTATTAAGCTGTGGAGTGTGTAGTTGTACATGTTAAGGCTGAAGGTGATACGAGTTTTAAATAGGTGTGTTTTTAGTAGTTTTTTAAAGGTTTTGAGGCAGGAAGATAATCTAATGGAGCAGGGCAAGGAGTTCCAAATAGTAGGGGCAGCACGAGAAGTTGGAGTAAGAGGAGTTGATGAGAGAGGAAAGAAAAGATCGTTAGCAGAACTAAGGGGGTGGTTGGGAGAGTATTTTAAAACAAGAGCAAAGAAATAAGGGGGTGCACTGTTGTTGAGGGCTTTATATGTTAGGGTCATGATTTTAAATTTGATTTGGGAAGCTATGGGAAGCCAGTGGAGTGATTGACAGAGAGAAGCTGCAGACACTGATTGGTTGGTAATGAAGATGAGTTTAGCTGAGGCGTTCATTATGTATTGGAGGGGAGACAGACAAGAGATGTGTAGGCCAGCAAGGAGTGAATTGCAGTAGTCAAGATATGATGAGAGAGTGTAATAGAATTTGAGCTGTGCCTTCTGTAAGATAATGACAAATTTTGGAGATGTTTTTTAGGTGAAACTGACAAGATTTTGTTATTAATTGGAATAAAAGGGAGGGCGGGATCTAGTAGAACCCCAAGACAACGGGCCTGGGAGGGGGGAGTGATGATGGTGTTGTCAACAGTGAGAGATATTTGAGGAGTGGAAGCTGTAGTAGAGGGTGGAAAGATCAGCAGTTCAGTCTTAGACATGTTGAGTTTGAGTTGACGGGTGGACATCCAGGAGGATATGCTAGAGAGGCAGTTGGAAACTTGAGCTAAAAGGGAGGGGATAGATCTCGTGCAGAGAGGTAGATTTGAGTGTCATCTGCATAGAGATGATACTGAAATCCAAAGGATTTTATAAGGGTGCCAAGGGAGGAGGTGTAGAATAGAGAAGTGACCCTTTGATTTGGCGGTTAGCAAGTCATTGGTGACTTTTGTGAGGGCTGTTTCTGTAGAATGTTGGGCCTGGAAACCAGATTGGAAGGGGGTCAAGAAGGGAATTGGAGGAAAATAAATTGAGTGAGGTGATTGTAAACAAGCCGCTCAAGCAGTTTAGAAGCCAGGGGAAGTAGTGAGATAGGGGGATAGTTGGAGGCAGAAGCTGGGTCAGATGAGGGCTTCTTGAGAATGGTTGTAATTGTAGCGTGTTTCAAAGAGGATGGAAACTTGCCAGTGTTTAGGGAGAGGTTGAACAGATGTGTGAGAGTTGGGATAAGTGTGGTGGATAGGGAAGGGATTAGCTGTGATGGAATAGGATCATATGAACATGTTGTAAGATGAGAGGTTGATAGTAAAGTAGATACTTCATCCTCGGTTACAGAGTCAAAGGATAGGTTATATGGAGGCATATGGGGGTCTGTATAGATCCCCATAAGTGATGGGGCTAAATAGACCCAGTTAAGGTTAGATAGGTCCAGTTATAGTTAAATAGGTCTAGAGGGGTTAAATAGGCTCAATTAGGGTTAGATAGGTCTAGAAGGGTTAAATAGGCCAGTTAGGTTTAAACAGGTCCCGTTAGGGTTACATAGGCCCAGTTATGGTTAAATAGGTCTAGAGGGGTTAAATAGGCCCAGTTAGGTTTTAATAAGTCCGGTTAGGGTTAAATAGGCCCAGTTAGGGTTAGATAGGCCAGTTAGAATTAAAAAGGTCTAGAGGGGTTAAATAGGCCTAGTTAGGGTTAAGGGGGTAATGGGGTATAGTTAGGGTTCATAGTGTAGTGTAGTGCTTAGACTTTGTCATGAGGGTCCTGGAGGACCCTTGTTGCACTTGTAGGGTTAACCTAGGGGTTTATAGTGTCCTATAGGGGTCTATATAGACCCCTTTTGGACTAAGGGGTTAATTTTAGTCTCATGGGGCTCTATATTGACCCCCATGAGTGATGGGGTTAATTATAGGTGTTGGGTGTTCCTATAGTACCTCCGTGGCTTGGGGGTAACCATTAGCCCTTTAAGGACCCGCAACTCAAAATTCAATTTTAAATCCTTTAGATGCAGCGGGGGTTGAGATCGGCGACGATCGGGGCCCTCTACAGCAAGGCAAGGGGTTAATGTGGGGAGCCTGTAGGGGTCCCTATTGGGTTCCCTGCAGCAAGGGGTTAATGTGCTGAGCCTGCAGGGGTCCCGATTGGACTCCTGCAGCAAGGGTTAATGTGTGGACATTGCTGGGGTCTCAATTGGGACCCCTGCATGATAGGGTTAATGTACGTACACTGCAGGGGTCCCATTTGGACCTCTGCATTATAGGGTTAATGTTAGGACACTGCAGGGGTGCCGTTCAGACCCCTGCATTATAGAGTTAATGTGTGCACCCTGCAGGGGTCTCAATCGGACCCCTGCATTATAGGGGTGATGTAGGGACACTGTAGGGACACTGCAGGGGTCCAGATCGGGTCACGATCAGGTCCCTTGCAGCCAGCGGGGGGCTTAATTGGAGCAGCTGCAAGGGCTTCCCAGAGCCCTTGCAACAGCTCCAGGGTGCAAGTAAGCTGCAGCCATTTTTGGCCGTTTTGCGGACTTGGTGGTGGGGTGGCCGGAGCATTTGAATAGGGTGATAGGGAATCTCTTGTGGCCACGTGGGATCACAGACTTTCCCTGCAGTAAGCTGCTGCGGGGGTGGCCGCAAGGGAAAGCAGGGCATTGGTCGCAAGCCGGCCGGAGCTGTCGGCCACAAGGGAATAGAATAGCTAAGTAGCTTGCGGCCATCCCTTGCGGCCACGCAGCTCCTACGGCCATTAATAGAATGAGGCCCCATGGTCAAGAATGAGATGACAAGGTTGAACACAGATATCCTAGGAATTAGTGAACTTAAATGGACTGGAATGGGACATTTCATATCAGACAAGATCTTTTACTGTGGTCAAGAATTATACAGAAGAAATGGAGTAGCCCTCATAGTCAATCAAAGGGTGGCCAAAGCAGTGCTCGGTTAAAACGCAATACATTACATCACAGTGATCCAAGTCTATGCTCCAACCATTAATTTAGAACTTATGAAATGTTGCTGTTTTATACACAATATTTCAAAAATATATTCATTTTCTGCAGTATGATTTATTATATGTGATTGCTGAACATTCCTTTCTGTGGTCCTTTAAAGACAAAACAGCATAATTTTTCTTTAGATACATGTTTTCTTAAATATTACTTAAATATCAGAATTAAACTGAGATAACAGTCAAAATAGTATTTAATTATTAAATTACTTTTGTCCATCATTTATAATGCACTGGCATACAGCCGGTCAATTAAGTAGGGCCCTATATAAGCACATAGCATATTTTTTGTACAGACGTTTTTAGTTAGTGAAGACCTTGCTTTTGGATGGAAGCTCACTAACTAAAAACTTCTGTAAAAAAATACGCTATGTGCTTATATAGAGCCCTATTCAATTAGCCAAATTGCAATTTAATAAGGCTGATAATCTGCAGAGCCTTTAGGAAATCCACTAAAGAGTTCTGTTCTGACTAAAGAGTCAGAGAACTGAACAAAATGTATTTTATTCCAAAAATACAGATGGGCAACAAAACACAAACAAAAATAGAAAAAGACACCTACAGAGTGACTGTGAATATAATGTGATAGTTATCTGTTTACTGGAGTCTAGACTTGCGATGACTCAGTCACAGTCAGAATCAGTAACTATAGTAGAGACCAATGGCTCAAACTGCATCACTGTGTGCGATAGAAACTCATAAAAAGTCATTTCGCTGTTGCCTAGTCCTTGGAAAGCTGGTATTAGGACATTTTTAACTACTCTAGTCTCTTAGTTCTCAAACAAATAATCTATAAAGCCTGGTTTAGGTGATACCTAATAAAGAGAGATGAATGTACTAAGGAGGAATTGAGAGAATGGGGGCACTGTCTAGACATGATGATTTTATAAGTGTGAATGGTTTGTTTTTTTAAATATACCTGAAATTGGAAAAAGGGAATTGAATTTGATCATTCTAGTGTATAAGCCAGGAATTGGCATCAAAACAATATAAAAGTAATATTTATTCTTCCCATTATTGTCTATCAGGGTCACTAAGGTATTGCAAACACTCCTAGGTTGGAGGCAATCCATTGGGGATTACATGTATGTCCCCACCAAAGTAGGTTTGCCTGTTAGAATTAGGTATACATTGTAGGTTTTTTTAATGCAGCCTTGTTATCACAAATAATAATAAAGAGAAATTCCCATTTATTTTCTAACTAGCGACTTGCCCGTCAAAAAATGACGGTCAATAAAAGAAAGTGTTGAAATGCTGTTTGCCACACAATGGCCCTCATTCAATTGCGATTTGGCCAATTGAATAGTGCTTTAAATAAGCACATAACATATTGTTTTTAAATAAGTTTTTAGTTAGTGAAAACCTTGCTTTTGGATAGATGTTTACTAACTAAAAACTTCTTTAAAAAATATGTTATGTGCTTATTTAGACCCCAATTCAATTGGCCAAATTGCAATTGAATGAGGGCCCATGTGAGTGTACTGTGTGCCTCAACTATATAGACCCCTCTAACACACTAATGAACGCATGTAATAACACTATAAGTGCCATGAGGGTCATCCAGGACCGTCATGACCCAAAGTGTAAGCACTACACCATTTTAACACGGTCACTTATGGGGGTCTATCCAGACCCTCATAAGCCTCTATTTAACCCCATCAGTCCCATAAGGGTATATTATGACCATTATGGGCCTGTTACAACCCAACATTAACCAAATAAGTGCCATGACAGTCCTCAAGGACCATCATGACACTAAGTATAAACACTACACTGCACTATACCCCCCCCAATAAAACATTAAATATCAACTAAACACCCTCTACACTAAGCTATTAACACCTACACTACCTACCTACCTACCCCCTAATAACCCCATACCCACCACTGTAATTACAGAAATAAAAAAAAACTAAAGTCATCAAAAATCAAAAATCTACATTACATAAAATATAAAAACCTAAAATCACCAAAAATAAAAAATGTACATTACAAAAAAAAAAACTAAGTCACAAAAAATAAAAAAAGGAACATTACAGAAAATATAATTACATACAATACAATTACATACAATACAATTACATACAATACAATTTAATACAATACAATTTAATACAATACAATACACCCCTATCTAATATACATCCCCCATATCTAATATACAATACTATCTATCTAATATACATCCCCTATCTAATATACAATACTATCTATCTAATATACATCCCCCTATCTAATATACATCCCCCTATCTAATATACATCCCCCATATCTAATATACAATACTATCTATCTAATATACATCCCCCTATCTATCTAATATACAATAAATACTATCTATGTACTATACATCCCCCTATCTATCTAATATACAGTACATGCTATCTCTATATAGCAACCCTAATTCTAAGCTACAATAAAATAACTAAGACCAATTACCTTTGAGATGTTTCTTCAGATCACCAACCTAGGGTAAAAAAGATTTAAAAAAATAATACAACACGTTTACATAAAATAACTAAACATTCTAAATATTCTAATTATTCTACTCACCTTTCCAGCATGTCCCGTCCTTCATCTTTGCTTCTGCGGCGAGGCCCCTGTTAAAAAAAAACATTACATTAGCACACATACATAAACATGAAACCAAGTAAAATAAACACAATCTACATTGTACTTACCTCCCCGCGATGTCTCCGGCCTCCTCGTCTTCTGCCCCGGAAGCATCCGCGTTCTTTAAAAAAAAAAAAAAAACTCACATCCGCCCTGGCAGATGTCTCCGACGCTAATGACCTTCCTACGTAGTGTTCCAGAACAAAATGTGCAATGGCGGCTTCTGATTGGCTGAAAACGCTGTCTATCAAATTTAGCCAATGAGAAGACGCCAATTGTGAACCAATGAGACAGGGATATACCCCAAAATCCCACGCTGATTGGATAACGCACCTGTCAATCTTTATTTGCACCAATCCGAAGGCTTCGCGAGGGATGCAGTTCTTGCGAGCTCCCTTTGCGAGCTCGCAAAGCGTGATGACGAATCGTAGTTTGATAACTATTATGTGTGATATTAATTGAAGTTGTAAATATAGTTAAACTGCTCTTTTCAATACACAATAGAAAAAATATCTTGTTATAATACAAAACTTAAAACAAGCACATTAATATTCCTCTCACATGTGTCAAAACACAAATTTCACATTATATATTAGGAGGAGAGGTGTTCATCCCACTGTATACATTTGTGGAAAACTCGGCTGAATTTTATTTACATCCATACTACATTATATCATTTAAAAAAAAAAAACTTTTCCACATGTTTTTTAATCCTCTACATGAACCTCTATATTCATCTGCCCCTGTATTCTTCATCTCCAATATTAGGAAACAAAATGCTCTTATATTCATCCAAAAATTCAATATTAATCACAATATTTAAAAAAAAACAGACAAAAACAGACAGCATTGGGCAAACTCTTTGTTAAACCGAGTGCTAGTGAATCATCTGGAAAAGGACATCGATCCCCTTTGCTGCTCTTCATCTTCTGATATCATCGCTCCTCAGTAAAGGTAAAGTTATGGTTACATTTTTATTTATTTATATATCAGATTTGGGGCTGGGCATGGATTATTCCAATTTTACTTAATTCCTACGGGGGAAAAATTATCCTTTTCAGAATCCGCCCTTCCCTCAGGAACGAATTAATCAGAGTATAGAGGTTCCACTCAGTGGCGGAGCCATAGAATGGAGGGCCCTGGTGCAAAAAACTAATTTAGGCCCCCTAGAGCGGTTGTAAAAAATGTTGTGCACTGGACCCAGCTCCAGGGTGCGTATGCTACACACTCCTGTGACTCCCTCAACGGATATATATGTACACACACACACATATACTGTATATATATATCGCATATATAGTTTTGAGCAATACGCATTGCGCTCCTTGCGCTGGTGGAGATGAGCACCGTAGGCGCTCATCCCTACGACCCGGTACATCTTAGGCAAGGAGAGCCGAAGGAGCCTACTGCGCTGGTGGAGATAAGAGCCGTAGGCGCTCATCCCTACGGTCCCGTACATCTTAGGCAGGGAGCACTGAAGGCACTCACTGCGCTGGTGGAGATGAGCGCCGTAGGCGCTCATCCCTATGACCCCGCATGACTTGCACATCATACCTACAATCCGTGGAACACATCAACACAAAACTCAAATACACAATTCAAAGTGCGAGACCCGTTGCACTTTGAAAAAATCGCCTATACAAAATTACGGCCTGTAACACTTCCAAAAGAAAACCGCCACTTAGAAGAAAAAAAATTACGAGCAGCAAAAAATACAAACTTAACGGCCTTACCACGCAGAAAATAAAATAAAAAATACATACACAGCAAGGGGGGACAGCCAGGACGTCTGGGAATGAGGTTACACGCCAATTTAAATACAATTTAAAGATTTCGTCACTTGAAAATCCCCTATGCGAGAGAAAAAATGTCCGCCGAAAAAACAAAAACGAGGCTACAAGACCCCTAAACAAGCTAAACATTGCCAAGAACATATGCCTTTTACACAGACCAGTACAAGCTGCTAAATACACTAATATGAAGGACGCTAAATGCTCCACACCCGCCTAACACATACACGATCGCCGCCATTTTACACCACTAACTTGCACATACTAACATTCACATTACAAAATGAGGAACTACACAGCTAAACAAACGGTTTCGCCCTCGAGCACGCAGCCTATTTACACTACACACTGCACACATTGCCACCCCCTTTACCTCAGCTCAACAACAGTGCAAATCTACATTGTATGCTGCAGAAACATCAAAACTGATTGTTAGCTCTTCCGCACATTGCTTGCTGCATATATTAATTACAAATAAGTACAGTATATTTATTTAGAAATTTAGAAATTAATGAATTAACATTACAAAATACATACACAGAAAAAAATACCAGATTCACAATAAACGCTAAAGGCGATCAGTGCGCATGTCACAAGGAGCGACCAACGGTGTTTAGAGGAGCACAACCAGGGGAGAGGCTCGCAATGCGCGCCAAAAGGCCATCAGCGCAAACCTTGCAATGAGCGCCAAAGGAGCTCTCATAACCAAAAATACACCAACCAACAGGCTCGCAATGAGCGCCAAAGGTACTCACACAACCAAAAGACTTACTTTCTGTACCAAACAGCATTACCTGCCTTACAATTCTATCGCCATCATTTTTTCACAGGCAAGTCGCTAGTATATATACATATATACACAGATAACAAATACTCTGGTAGCCCTGGGCGGCAAAAAGCTCAAGCTACGCCACTGCATAGCGCCCAGTCGTTGTCTGCATCCATCCCTTCTCATGATCCATCCCTGCACAGCACCCAACACCTCTAAGCACCCATCTCACAACCCACCCCCCTGTACTTTGTAGCCCTTGCTGTCGTACCATCTTCCCTAATACACATTCCCAGCATGCTGAACTGCTCCACACTGCCACCTGTTGGAGCTTCAGTATAAACAACCTTGTGATTTTATACAGTCTTTTGAGTATAAAGCAAGCTCAGACAACATTTCCACATCTTTACACTTATAAATTCTCTATTGTTTTGTTATTCTTTATTATGGTTTTAGAGTTAATTTTCTTAAAATGAATGTATTTTTAATGCAAACATATTTTACAGTGTATATGGCATTCTCTTTGTGGTAAAATGTTAAGGCCATATTATCACAAAAATGTTTTTCAATGAGGGATAATAAACTGTAAGAAATAAAGAGGACAGCCTTATGGGTAAGTGATTAAGAACATGTGATGTAATTATGTGCATTATTGGTTAATTTAGAGATTACTGCTTATTTGATATCATGCTCAGTTAATTACAGATATACTGACACATTAATTAGGGATGTAAATAGCACAAAGCCCAATGATATTACATACTGCTATTAGTAAAAAATAAATTCTATATTTACTAATTTTTAAGCAGTTTTTAAATAGATAAATAATATGTAAGTTATAAAGCAACATGTTTTTTTATGAATACATACATTGTTTTAGCAAGCACTTATTAACATGTGAAGTCATTTCAATAGATATTTTGGAACTAATAAAGAATCTTTCTATTCAGTTTAAAGGACCATTGTAGTTTGTGAAAAACTTTACATGGTTACGAAGTATGTAAGAAATGAACAGCATCAGTAAACTAAATCCAGGAGGATAAACAACATTTTAGAGGAAATTTCACATTTAGGGCCTCATTCAAATGTGATTTGGCCAATTGAATAGAGCTCTATATAAGAACATAGCATATTTTTTTAAAGAAGTTTTAGTTAGTAAACATCTATCCAAAAGCAAGGTTTTCACTAACTAAAAACTTCTTAAAAAAATATGTTATGTGCTTATTTAGAGCACTATTCAATTGGCCAAATTGAAATTGAATGAGGCCCTTAGGCCCTCATTCAATTGCAATTTGGCCAATTGAATAGGGGTCAAAATAAGCACATAAAATGTTTTTTTTAAAGACATTTTTAGTTAGTAAACATCTATCTAAAAGCAAGATTTTCACTAACTAAAAACTTATTTAAAAAAAATGTGCTATGTGCTTATTTTGACCCCTATTCAATTGGCCAAATTGCAATTGAATGAGGGCCTCAGGCCCTCATTCAATTGCAATTTGGCCAATTGAATAGGGCTCTGTATAAGCACATCAAATTTTATTTTTTAAAGAAGTTTTTAGTTAGTAAGCATCTATCCAAAAGCAAGGTTTTCACTAACTAAAAACTTCTTTTTAAAAAAAATGTTATGTGCTTATTTAGAGCCATATTCAATTGGCCAAATCGCAATTGAATGAGGCCCTCAGTGTCTAGCATCTGCAAGAGAGTGTGCATTGCCATTTTGTTTTCTATTCAGTGATGATGGGAAGGATTTATGGCTGCACTTGTCATTTTTATCTGTAAATCAGTCTTTCCAATTCAAACATCATGCATGGGCTGTTATCTCATTTTTCAGTGTGTGCTAATTACTCATTTGCAGTTGTTTTTGAGCTAAAGCCATCTGACAGCAAGATGAATGATTTTTTATAGATCCCAGGGAGTAAATAGGCCAATTAGGCTAATTTAATAACTATTATATGCAGTTATGCTCCAGTGGGAGCAACTGTCATTACTTCTGTTAGCCTGGTGCAGGTGGGACAAGATTTTGAATGCAGAGAAGTTTCTAGCTGTTACAGTTGAACTGTAGAATGCTCTTTACCATTGTTTTCAGTAGACTAATCTAGCAAATCTAGAAAGTACACAGCAATGGTTGGCCACATTAGAGAATAATTCAATATAAAAATTTATAAATAATAATAATTATTAATAAAATATTTACAAGATATGGATTGCACTTTAATATAATTGATATGAGTTCAAACAGCACAATATGGCCCTCATTCAATTGCGATTTGGCCAATTGAATAGTGCTCTAAATAAGCACATAACATATTTTTTTAAATAAGTTTTGAGTTAGTAAACATCTATCCAAAAACAAGGTTTTCACTAACTAAAAACGTATTTTAAAAAAATATGTTATGTGCTTATTTAGAGCCCTATTCAATTCGGCCACATCACAATTGAATGAGGGCCATAATAGTGTTCTACCTCTATTACTAAATATAGTTAAATAGTCAAATATTTATATGATAACTAGCTAACACCCAACAACTAAGGCCCTCATTCAATTGCGATTTGGCCAATTGAATAGGGCCCTAAATAAGCACATAACATATTTTTTTTAAAGAAGTTTTTAGTTAGTGAAAACCTTCCTTTTGGATAGATGTTTACTAACTAAAAACTTTTAAAAATATATGTGTTATGTGCTTATTTAGACCCCTATTCAATTGGTCAAATTGCAATTGAATGAGAGCCATAGCATATATTTTTTAAATAAGTTTTTAGTTAGTAACATCTATCCAAAAGCAAGGTTTTCACCAACTAAAAACTTCTGTAAAAAAATATGTTATGTGCTTATTTAGAGCCCTATTCAAATGGCCAATTTGCAATTGAATGAGGGCCAAGGTTTTCACTAGCTAAAAACTTCTTTAAAAAAAAATGCTATGGGCCTCATTCAATTGCGATTTGGCCAATTGAATAGGGCTCTAAATAAGCACATAACATATTTTTTTATATAAGTTTTTAGTTTGTGAAAACCTTCCTTTTGGATAGATGTTTACTAACTAAAAACTTTTAAAAATATATGTGTTATGTGCTTATTTAGACCCCTATTCAATTGGTCAAATTGCAATTGAATGAGAGCCATAGCATATATTTTTTAAATAAGTTTTTAGTTAGTAACATCTATCCAAAAGCAAGGTTTTCACCAACTAAAAACATCTTGAAAAAAAATATGCTATGTGCTTATTTAGAGCCCTATTCAATTGGCCAAATCGCAATTGAATGAGGCCCCAAGGTCTTATTTAGAGACCTATTCAATTGGCCAAATCACAATTGAATGAGGGCCTAAGTGGCAGTAACATTTACACTCTCACAACTTTATTCAATCAATTTATGTGTTTAATTGAATAATGAAAGTGAATATTTAAGGGCTAATGTGGTCACAATTTTAAAATATACAATTTTGAAGAACTACACTTGAAAATAAGGAAAGTGATATACAATAAAAAATAAAATAATATAGCATGTAATGTATTGCTTTTTATACACCAGTTTGCAGCTGTGGGATCTGCTTTGATTGCACATGAGACTTTGATTCAAATTAAGCTCTATCTACACAATGGTGATCTGGCATCAGGTTTTGATTCACAAGAAGCACTATTTATAATAGGAAACTGGCATCAGATAGTGCCAGAGCTTTTAGCAGCATTGATCAGAATCCCATTAGTTGCAATGACAGACCCACTAGAAAAAGTAAAAGGCAGATTCAGTTGACTAATGAAAATGGATGCCTGAAGTAATGAGTAATTTGGTGTAAAACACAAAAAGGCAAAGGCTGTGTTTTTAAATAGAAGAGAAAGGTATGGTCTATATCTGTTATACCCTTGGGGCCTCATTCTATTATCGCCGTAGGAGATGCAGGGCCGCAAGGACCGGCCGCAAGCTTTCCGGCTATTCTATTCCCTTACGGCCGGGGATTCCGGCAGGCTTGCGGCCGGCGCCTTGCTATCCCTTGCGGCCGCTCGCGCCGGAGGAAAGCCTTTGATCTAAAACGGCTGCAAGAGTTTCGGCCGCAAGAAAATCCCGGTTGCTATTCAATTGCTCCGGGAACCCTCTCTGCAAGGCTTAAACCGAGCCGCAGCTTACTTGCAGCAAAAAGGTCCCGCTAGCACCAATTAAGCACATTATAAAGCCATAATAAAGCCATCCTGCACTCTTATGAGACTATAAAGTGATTGTAGGTGTTAGCAAAAATAGCACAACATTCCCCTACACTCAAATCCGTAAATATTTTTTTTTTTTATTTATGTCAAAAATCCATGTAAAAAGTCCAGAGGGCTTGGAGCACCTCAGACCCACGCTGCGGCCGGAAAATAAACAGTTAATGTAAACTCGGATTTGGGCTGATGTGCAAGCTTGAGAGGGGGTTGCTATTAATCCTCATGTCCCCCAATATGATCCCTAGCATTTACAGAGCTGTACAGTGCCGTCTTGAATTTATTTTTGCGTTTAAAGTTTTCTGAGCTTACGGCCGGTTGCAAGATATACGGCCGGCCGTAAGGGGAGATCCTTGCGGGGCCGTATAATTGAATTCCAAGATAACGGAACCCCCGCAAGGAATCGCAGCCTTGCGGCCATTTTACGGCCGATAATAGAATGAGGCCCTAGGTGCTTGACACCACTATTGTCTGAAAAATATAAATAACTTTAATGGGATATTTTTTATCCGGAAATAGCGCCGCTTAAAAGTAATCAAATAGGTGCGCAGTATAGAATAAATAAATTGTGTAAGAATGAGGATAGATCAGTATCACCACCAATATAGAGCTCTGGTCATGAAAAGTACCCTCAATAAAGGATTAATGTATTCAAAATGATCTTTTTCTAACTTATTTTATATTTTTTATGGAATATAAATTTTACTTAAGTAAAAATCTCCCTTTTTTTTTTTATTTCAACCAAGCACTTTAGATAGGCTTCAGACCTAATCATTCACCAATGTTCAATTTCTTTATTATCATTATAAAGAAATATAATAATTATTCACTTTTAGAGTTATATTTTATATTTTAGATTGACATAATAGGTTATCTTTTGTGTCACATCACTCACTAATTATTTCATGGCTCACTATTAGCCTAATAGGACTCGAGTTGTCCATTGTATAATGACAGTCATTTTAGATTACATATCACAATACTAAGCACAATCAGGAGCCACATTTCTTCTCTTTTTTCACTTTAGTTCCATGATTAATTGGGTATTTTATCTGAAATCCTGATCTCTAGATCCATATATTCAGTACACAATTGAATTTTGCTTTTGTTAGCCCCTGTCAAAATTGGGAACAAATAAAGTTAGCTGTCTTTTGAAAATGCCCACTGTCCGTTTAAATAAAGTTAAACAGTTGTATAATAGTGCAATGACGCAATTGCGCGAATGTAGTGACGTCATCGCGTCAAAGACGCAATTACGCAATACACATCATGAAACCCGGAAATAAACAGGCTTTATAAGCCAGAGAGTCCAGCATAGAACACAGCCTCAGAGAAAGTCCACGAGGATGGACGAAACGGCCCGTTGGCACTGATAGCAGCAGTTATAGAGGACAGAGACCACTGGAGGACAAACTAGACACAGTCAAATAACGGGACAAGCCATACTGATACACATGAAGCATAGCAATTGAACAGCAAGTATACTGGCAGCACCCTGGAACTGCCTAGTTACAGGAGCGTTTTGACCGGGCTGAGTGCTGGGTAGCTATTGGTCAAGTTAAATTTGTGGGTGGGGATTAGCAGGTTATATAGGGTGGGGATTTTCCCGCCTTGGGGCACTTAACTATTAATCAGAGAAGAGTTTACATCTGATGAACAATGTCAACCCCAAGCGTGGACACTTTTATTGCCCAACTCAGGAGCCAAGCATTAGAAAATGGCCAGGAATGGTTCCAGGAGCTGGTGGCTAGGCTGGGAGAGAGTGGCCCCGCCAGTGGCCCAGAAATTGATGCAGCACTGGACACTGGAAGTCCAGTTGGAGGGGGAGGGCGCCCATCAAGGGCAGCAAGGCCTCCCAATAGGCTCAGCCCTGATATGATGACCCCTAAGAAGAAGGGCAGAAGTGGACCCCTGAAGATGAGGGTCGCAGTGACAAGAGGGGCGCAGCCTACCCTGAAGACCCCTGGAAGGAAGAAGCATGGAAGAAAGGGACTTACCGGAGTCCTGCAGGCGTTTCCACAGGAACCAGAGAGCAGCTGCAGCACCAGGAAGCGTCCAGAAGGCCTGCGTCCACGGAGGAGGCGGCGGAGCACGCTGGAGCCGGTGAAGAGGCAGCGCAGATCATCGGGTAAGGAGCCGGCGCAGGCGTCTGACGGGAGGTCTGAGCAGGGAGCAGCCACAGCAATACGGTCAGCGTCGCTGAGGTCTGCAGGGCAAGCAATAAGCCCCAACAGGTGCCAGACAGGTGAGGAGGATGCACAAAAGAGGGGCAGCACAGAGGAGGCAGTGGAGGGGAAGCAGAGAGCAGGCATATCAAAGGCCAGGGGGAAGGGACTGACAGGCAGAGGGCAGTCAGAGCAGCATAGGAGGGTTCAGAGAAGTGTGCAGGGCAGCATAAGTAAAGGGGGTCCTAGAGCTACTAAGGATTTTTCAGCAACAGTGGAATTTATGGTAGAAGGAGGTAGAGAAGAGCTGTGGGACAACAGCAGGGAAGGGGAAGAAGTTAGCAGTATTTCTGGCAGCTTAGAACAAGCTAATAGTATGGAGGAAGTATAAAGTGGGAGTGAAGAGGAGGAGGAGTTACAGCCTGAAGTTGGGTTTGTGTCCACTGCTGCTGTTCCTGCTTTGTTGTGCCCTGTTTCCACATATGCTGATCCGGAGGAAGGAACATCCGCCAGGAGCAGGTCACGACCGGGTGTTGATCCGGGAAGAATGCAGAGCAGACAGCATCAGGAGTTTGTAAGGTCTTCAGTGGCGCCTGACCAGTTCCTATCGCCAGGCTCAAGGAGGCGGGTAGAAGCAACAAGAGGCAGAATGGACAAAGAAAGGCGTGCAGGTATACCATCTGAGTGCAGAGATAGGAGGTCGCCGGTGGGAACATATCAGCAGAGCAGAGGATATATTTCACCTACTCGGAACAGGGGAACAGGAACAGGGGAATGCCCTCCCCCAGGCGGAGGTCAAGGTCAAGGCAGCGGTCGCCACCGCTTTCTCGATATGGAGGTAAGCATGAAAGGGATGAAAGAGGGAGGCGATCTTTTTATCCTCGTTCCAGGTGCAACAGAGATACAACAGAACGAAAGGACCAGAGACTGCCTTCCGGGGAGGACCGGAGGGTAAAAAGGAGTGCAAGAAAGGAGGCGACACCAGACAGGAGCAAGTAACTTCCCTTCTCCAAACAAGCAGGAGAACGGAATGAGACGAACACGTCAGCGGCCCCCACAGCCTCTGCGTCAGCAACCGACAAGAGGCATACCACAGGTGAATTTATAGACATGCTAAACACACATCCTGACAATACACAAGTTAGCTTGGTAAAGGTGGTAGCTCACTTGCAGAATTTATTATCACAGATGGAAAAGAGGAAAAGCTTGGGACCAGGGGTAGCATGGGTAGGTCCCGATATGGTTATCAGTCAAGGGATAGGGGCGGTTCCATCAGGAGGTATTGCTGAAACGGGTACATGGATGGAGTCAGAGGTAACGGGAGGTGATGGAGTACAGGCTAAAGGCGTTTCCCCGGCAGGCATTAGGGTAGCTGACACAGTAATGAACAAATCAGCACTGTGTTCAATTGGTCCTATCGGGGAACACGTAGCTAAGGAGTTGAAGGAAAGTATTTGGAAACGAGAGTTTATAGAGATATTCTCGCTTCTCCCGCTGGATAATTTCATAGATGTTAAGGCAGATGAGAAGAAGGATGAGGGAAAGAAAGAGGAAGATGAGCGTAAGCGCAGATACAGGAAGATTCCAAAGACCTTTAGTAATTGGTTGCAGGCCTATGTTATATACGCCAGTATAGTTGGGGAGCGTAATCCTGAATTTTGTTCTGCATTGTTTTGTTACCTGGATGAAATTGAAGGCATTCATAGGACTTACGGACATAGTTTAAAGGGGGATTATCAGTATATCCTGACTTTTTCAGGTACATCAGTTTATTCTGATATATGAGGATTAATATCTTCATTGATCAGTTATTTTTTTGAATACGTTAACCCTTTATTGAGGGTACTTTTCATGACCAGAGCTCTATATTGGTGGTGATACTGATCTATCCTCATTCTTACACAATTTTTTTGTTCTATACTGTGCACCTATTTGATTGCTTTTAAGCGGCGCTATTTCTGGATAAAAAAAAAAAAAGGCTGTGTTTATTTTATTTTTTTACTTTCTATGAATGAGCTGTCAAATAAGTTTGCATAAAAACAGGATGTAGGTGGAGCTTGGATTTAACCATTTGTTAGTCTGCCAATTTCTTCAATTTAAGTTCTTAAAAAAAAAAATTAAGTTAAATGTCAAAACAAGTTTAAAATATTAATACATTAAATAATTTGCTTAGAAACATAAATCCCAAAGGACTGATGAATGTATAATGCCAAATGTGTGAAAACCCTCAGTTCAATAAACAGCATTAGTGACTTACTCTCATTCAGCAGGAGTAATCAGGGCGTCTACGTCCCCAGTGCTAATCACATTCCTAGTTCTTGTTATAAATGGTTATATCACTTTTTGATCTTGTGTTTGAAGCTGATATCATCACCGCTGGTTGTTTCTCGATTAGCATCATTCTCTGCATCTCAGAAGGCAGATTGGAATATGACATTTAGAAACATTATATGAGAAAATTACCCTAAATTTGAAGGAATCCATGGAAGTCAAATGAACTGCTGAAAATACTGTAATTATGAACAATGGCCTGAAATGAATGAAAAGGAAATGAAAAGTCATTAGACGTCAATGACAGTCTTCAGTTTCCTCAATTCCTCCGTTTACTGATTCACTCAAATGCCAGTTACACACTGATTTCCTCCTTTATTTCTTACTTTCCTTGATTGCTTATAAGGCTGGATTTTGGGTGAAAAAAAGGTGCAAAATGTATGTACAAATGTTATTATAAAATACTCATATTTCATTCATGGAATACTAGGTCATTGCCATATTGATGAGCTAAATGTAAAATGGAAACAAAAATAGTAATCTAAAGCTATAGCCAATAACAAGTACTTCTATTATATTAAGGTTATGCAAAAAATGCATTGTCTTACAGTGAAAATCATACAGCTAATCAGAAAACAAAAATACATTTAATGCCTTTGATGGAGGCTATCCATGAAATGTTGGGGGAAATTGTGAGGGGGGTACATTTCTGGAGTGCAGTACTTGCATTTCTTGATTCACACAGCCTGTACTGTGCCTGTGAGGGGGATGGAGTGTAGTGTCAGTTTAAGCCAGAATCAGTTATCTAACACACAGTTTGCTTAACAACATGATATATCAATCTTGAGAACGGGACTAGGGAAATAAAATAATAAAATATTCTAGTATCGGGAAATAACGATTTTTCCTCTTGGTGTGTAACACCTATTCTAATTCTACATGTATTCAATAAAGAACTAGAGAAAAAAGAAAAATAATAAAGTTTTATTTACATTATTAGAGAATAGAATAGATAAATAAATCACTAGAATAAACATGATTTCACTACATAATAGTTCCTTCATTAACATCTTTCATAAATTAAATCATATTAGATATATATACTAATTATAAAACATAGTAAAATAAAATAAATATATCCTGGGAATTTTGGGAGCTGTGAAGGAATATGTATTACTCTTTGCATCCTTTTATGATAAAAGGAAATATGAATATCATGAGAGATATTTCATCTTGACCTTGATATGAGCTGGTATCTATTCTATATCAGCATGAATACTTAATACCCAATAGATAAATACATTTATATATAAGGGAGCAATCAAGAATATAAATTATTGGACAATCAGAAAAATATATTTATGGACCATAAGAGATATAAATTAACATCAAGTACTACAAAATAGAATATCCTTGATTCTCTTATTCTAGATAAATAATTTTCAATATCACCAATAAAAATGACAAGGGGGATTATATTCTATTTGTTACCCCCATACTTACCTCTCACTTGCAAAGACATAGAAGGTAACCATAACAACCAACTTTATTATAAATAGGAGGCTCCGTCGAGGCCTTCCCCTTCCCCTTTGATAAGGTCACGCCCATGTGACGAAACGTAAGTCAGGGTTGCGTCTGACATCAGAGATTAGGCAGTGTTTCCAGGGTAGTTCCATGATCTATAGAGTCCTGTTACTTTATTAATGTCCTAATTCCTTTATGTAGGAGAGCCTGGTACCACATAAGAGTCTCACTTACTGGCATGTTATTGACTTACCTTATAATCCCTATTTTGAAAATTAGGAGGCTTTGTGATTGCGAAAGCCTCGGATGGGAACAGAAGGAACGCAATAAGTAGGATACCAATATGGAAGTGAGTGTAGGGGTAAACTGATTAAGAACAATTTCCCCTCCAGATATATACTTTGAATACTCCATACTGAAATACCAGTGCCAAGCCAAAAGGTATCTAGCTAAAATGTATTAAATGGCCTAATGTGTATGTACACTAAGAATACTATATACTATAATAGGGCATTGTAACACACAAAGTGCAAGTATTAACAGTGTGACTTAGGAACAAACATTTAAATTGCAACTATTAACAGTATGATCTAGTAACAACATTAAAGAATTCATAGCCCACGGATACAAAATAAAATATCTTTCAAAACTGATGGATATATATACATAAAAATCCTGGAAACTAAGCCAAGAAATTACCAAATATAGTTCAAGCACTGACTAAAGCAAATACGAGAAAATAAGGTAATTGACATTTGCTTCTCAGGGACCAATCTTAATAATGCATTTGCCTTAGGTGCAAAGAATACCAATGCTTTTAAGGAATTATTTCCTATCCCCCTGTTTTTAAAAGTTTTTAATCAACTTTTTCTCCAATAATGTAAATAAAACTTTATTTTTTTTTATTGAATACAATAAAATAATAACACAAATATTTGACAGTGGTGCTTTAAAAACACAATCAAGTTTGAACAGGGAACTTTTCCATGCCCCTCCTGTAAATGTGTCTGTTCCCAGACAAATACATTACGATGTTCCCACATCAGATGCTCTAGGGCAGTGGTAGTCAACCTGGTCCCTACCACCCACGAGTGGGCGATTCAAGCTTTCATAGTGGGCGGCGGGTAATCGCTAGATGGCATCGTTGACGAGTTACGTTACACGCCGGAGACCCGCAGCACCACACTTGGCTGGTTGGAGAGCTGGTAAGAGAGCCTAGGGACACCAGTCAGGACCGGATCACTATATAGCAAGTACAGGGCAATACATGGTTAGGGTCATATGATTTATGTAGCCAGAAATGTTTCAGGGTACATTGGGTTAATGCTGCACCTGTGGGAGGTAACAAAATGTTACCATCAAAAGTGAGCGGTAGATATTAAAATGCTGATGACCCATGGGGGTCATGTTGCTCTAGTACAATGGTTTCCAAACTTTTTATCCTGGACCACTTAGGGTACTTAGTATTTGTTGACGATTAACTGGGACCAATAATGGATTGTTCTGACTGTTGTTTACCATTTGTACAACACTGCATAGGTGTGTTTCTGTCTAGGCCTAGGGCAGCACATCTTCAGGGGACAGCATGCTACCTGATGATGCCAGTGCAGTGCCAGAGAATAATGTGTATACATGCACTGAAATATTTGAACAGTTATACCCCGTTTAACGCTATAGATAGCTTCCAGGCTATCGGAGTGCTAAGTGAAAAAGCTTTATTTTAACATAGGGTATATAGGTGGAACTCATGGAAAAAATACACAAAAGCTATTGAAATTTGAAAACACTCGTTTTTTTATGTGCGTTTAAGACGGGAGAGTAAACGCAAGGAACTCCTGGTGTAGATTATTTTCACTATAGAATGTCTAGATATATGTGAGCTCAATCTGTTGGTCTCTCACCTGACGAGACCTCAGGGGTATGAGGTATTAAAAGAAGATGTGTTGTATTCTTGGAAGTGGATCCTCCTGTCACTGTCTTGCTTTTAACGGTTCCCTTTAGACCCTTCTGATCTGCAGTTCTCCAGTACACGGTGAGCCAGTTGTCTCAGTTGGTATTCAGGTACAAGATAAATGATCACTATGTAAAGGCTAAGGTGCATCTAGGATGCGCCGTAGGGCTAACCAAGGCAAAAAAAGAAAAAACTGTAAATTAGAAAAAGGTTTATTATTCAAAATACAATGATGAAACGTGTTTCGCTGTTTCTTGTTACAGCTTCATCAGTGATATGTGTCCCTGTGTGGAAAGCACATAAGGAAAAACATCTATAAACAATTCCATTCTTTACAATAGGTAACAGTGTAGAAACAAGAGGAAAGTCTAAAATGGATTGTTTACTACAGAATTTTACACATATATAGATAAACAATGGGAAGTTGGCTAGAAATATAAATCGATACAATAAAATTATAAAATGCTAGTGCTTAAAATGGCATATATAGACTAGAAACATATATGCAAAAATATATAAAAATTATATATATATATATATATATATATATATATACCGTATATATATATATATATATATATATATATATATATATATATACAAAATGTGATATTGATGATCGTAATAGTAATCACAATGAATACAAATTAAATAAATCAATATATAAGTAGCTAGACAAAAAGCTTATATACAGATACTTTGCTTAGGATACAGGTGTCTTGTTCACAAACTGATTTTTTTTTATTTAAATAAGATGTAAAGAAACAGCAAACATTAACTAAACAGTCCACTTTAAATGGCAGATGGTTCGGGGCATAAAACCGGGTCTGGCGAGGAAAAAACAGAGTTACAGCAGGCATAGTGTTAAACAGGGATTGGCGGTCAAAAACAAAGCTATCCACTTCTGATATCTTCTGAGTTTACTGTAGTCTAATTAGTCTATAATAATAGTGTATTGGTCATTGATACAGCACCACAACTTTGCCTCCGCCACAGAAATGTAACTTAAGCTAGAAATATATATTTTGCACAATGCTTTAACCCAATATACCATCCAGTTTTTAAACTGGAGAAGAAACCACAATGCCTATCATGCAGTAACTGTACCAGCTGAATATAAAATAAAGGAATATAATATTCTTTTAAAGTAAAGAGTAATAATTACATATAAATAGAATCCATATTTAAGAATAATAAATAGATTGTAAAACACATTCATGAACTACAATTATGGCAGATATTACACATTAAATCACTGACATTTTAATAAATTAGAGGATTTTTGAGACACATTAAACATAAATGAAACATTTGTTGTCCACTGGAGTATATCATAATCAAAATGATGGCACATGAATCAGGATGACAGATGATCTTCTAGGAAACATTCACATTTTGTCAGATGTTCTATTCGCCTATGTAAATATATGGTACTAAGCCAGTGTTTCTAAGATTTGTATTTGAAATCACTAAGCACAGAAGCTTTTTGACATCTGGTTAATTATTTACAATTATTTAAGTGATCTACACATTTTTACACCTTATGCCTGCACCCATGTTCTGTACCTCCTTCCCAGAACAACCCTCACAGACCTAATATACATACTAAATCCCATCTATATCCTTATTCCTACATTCATGTTCAACTCCAGTCTTAAATGATCATTGAACATTCAGTCTTAAGTCAGATCTGATTGGGTGGATCTAATCAGCTGCGCAGCCATATTAACTCTTTCGATCCTCCTGGGGAGAAGAGCTTTAAAAAGTTGGAGGCTCACAAAAAACACTTTTAGCACTCGGCCACACATACCCCACCTCAGATCAACACCATGGGGTTGACCGACTTGAGCTGTGAGGCAGTGTATGCAGGACAATACATCCCCATTATCCTGTTGACTACCATCCCTGTGGATTTGTCCTTTCTCCTCTGCACTGGGGAGACTCTCTTGTAGCTTCTGAAGTTTATGCTCTTCCTGCTCTTTCAGTAACTTCTCCTTTATTTTAAGTAGGCAATTCTGGGCTCCAAAGCCATGGTGAAGGAGATGTCACTGTAGTTCCAGGTGTAAACTGCTGTTCACTTTCCAGCAAACTCTGCACACTGTGTAACAGCTCTCCTCTCCAGTCTTCTCCATTATCATGCGCATCCATCTTACTTTGTGCCATCTGCATCAATGAATTCTGCAATGAATGGTATGTTGTAGAGTCTCTTTATGACAAATATCCAGATGCTGATGACAGTCTTGAGAAGAGGTCTTGTTGTCACCTCAGAGACATAATCTTACAGCTCTCCTCCGGAATCATCTGTAACATGTTATGTAACTTTGCTGAATGTATATTCTCAATTGAGGAATTATACTTGTGCTGCCACATGTGCCACAAGGCTTCTTGGCTCTCTAGGCTGTCCCAAGTCCATCTCACAACCATGAAACGTCACTGGTATTCACTGGAAGCAGTATAAATGATAAAGTTATGCACATGCTCTTCCAGTTTCATGACCATTTCAGGGGCGTCCAAGGCACTCATCTCTATGAGACTCTTTGTGAAGCTTTGGGCTAGAGCATTTTGGTCATAAGGTTTCTTCTGCAGCTCCTCTGTTAGACTATTGATTGAGGCTTCCTGATTCGCTAGGCCACTGTGAAGCTTCTGCACCTCGCCTTGTTTTTTTTATCTCAGCTCTCACTCTCTATTTTCAGCTCTCACACTGCTGAGGACACCCTACGTCCTATAACACAACCAGATGGGGTTGTCCACTTCATAGTCCTGCAAACTTCTCTGAGACCATGGTTTGGAGGTACAGAAGACCTTGCTCAGGTGTCCCAAAAGGCTGGCTGATAATTCTCACAGAACTGTATCAGCTTCATATGCCCAACCTGCTTCATTATCCTTCACAGTCTCCACAAGCATGACTTTTCCCATGGCCACTGCTGGCTCTTCTAGAATCTGAACCTCCTTTGTCTCACCGTTCACAAAAGGCATCATTGGTACCACTGTACTTCCCATCCTGCAAGGTCTGTGACTTTTTATCTCTCCGAATTTTGGTTTTTGTGCAATGTACCCAACTGTTTAGCAACCTCAGACTCAAACTGAACACGGCACAAAGATGCCACAGCCATATTCTTCTTAATCTCAAATAGGACAAAATGCACAAAGAGGCTAGCACCCTTTTGAGCCTTCTGATATTTGGATTTCTAAAAAAATGTGATTTCAGACTTCTCCCACTTTTCTTCCTCTTTTAACCTCTTCTCTTCAGCTTTTTTTTGTTTTTCTTCTTGCTTTGACTCCAAGGCTTCCCACTTTTAATTTTTATTTTCTTTATTCAGCCACAGCTTTTATTCCCTGACAAATAGAAAACTTTCTGCAGACATAGTTCTGCACTCAGCGCAGCACCTTGTGTACGCCTGTCTTGGAGCTCAGGGCCAGGCTCTTCCTGACAAGCATCCCTCTGAGACAGTTGTGCCTCCAAATCAGAGTAATCGACCACCCTCTCCTCTTGTACAGTATGTAATAGTAGCCTTCTCTGTCAAAGTTGCTTCCTTCTGCTGCAGGGAATCTTCTGTCTCTTGTAGCTGGGATCTCTGCTTCTTTCTGAGACAAACAATTAGTGAGGAGAACCTGCTCCTCCTGTTGGCTCTTGTGCTGCAGCTCCTGCACATCTTTTAGCTTATTAATGGGATGACTCTCCCTCTGCTACAGGATAGACATATTTGTCTTCTTCTTGTAAGACACCTTGTTGCCCCCAAAGGTATGCTTGTTCCACAAGAAAATCTACTTTTTCAGTTTAAATGACTGGATAAGCCTTTTAAGAGGAAAGCATAGGCAAAGAACAAGCAACACAATCTTTCTTGAAGCCAATCAGATGTCAGCATAATTCTGGTCACCAACCAACCACAAAGCATCAATAGAGAAAGGGATTTAAAGTGGGTTTGAAAACTTTTCTTTTTAATTATAAAATGAAGGTTGATTTCTGTGTGACAATAATAACAACACAGGGACACATCACAATAACATGGTAACAGATGTGATGGAGGGGATGTGACATTGTTCCGGGAAAAATTGAGCAATGACATCACAGTTACAATTATTTGGTATAACAGACCACCCACCAGTCTCTCTGTTTGCATACTTGTATAAATACCAACCCAGTTGTCACTACTCCTTATTACTCCTTCTATACGTCAGCTATAAACCCAAATCATCAGTTTATGAGTGTTTATATTTGTGGTCAGGGCTTTCTCTCTAATAATGGTAGCTGGAGGTGTGGTATATTTAGCTACGTCGTCTCAGCCTTAATAGTAGGCTAGGCAGAGTGAAATGGAGCTAAAGAGAAGGGTGATGTGGATGGAGAGATGTCATGCGAGGAGAAAGTGGGTACTTATTGGCTGTTGGTAGAGATACAGTCTCTCCCACAATTTCTGCTTAATTAACCAGGCATATATCAGAAAGTGTAAGGTACACTTACAGACCGAAATATCACTACAAATAAGCATTTCTGTGCCTTTGCAAGCATTATTCTGTAGTACAGCACCGCATCTTCAGGCAGCCTGCTGCCCCTGAAGATTTGCTGCCTATGAGGTCTAGGCCTAAACACACCACTGGCATGTATAATAATATGCCCTAACACTTCCCACATTTGACTAGTATTCTCTACCACACAATGTACTCCTAGTATCATAACATTGATTTGTGTTATCACTACAGCACTGAAAGCCTGGATATTACAAATAGAAACATGCCACTGTGACAACTTACATTTCATATAAGTGGCATTGCTTTTAATGTACAATATAAGTGTACTGCACAAAAGGCTGGTAATATTGTGAGCAACAGGTGAGCAGTTCTGAACTACTCAAGGTGAGAGCATTTCTGAAAACAAATTAGAGTCTATGTTCATAAACAGAATCTTTATGTAGATATGAAATCAGAGTGCTCTACAATTTTGGAAGGATCAAATACTGTATTAGTCATCGTAAAAACTGCATTATACATCATTTAAGAAAATAAAGATCACTTAAAGTTTTCATAAAATGTGTTTCAATGACTCAGCTTAGACTTGCAATTTTCCTTTGTTAATATGGTAGTTTTTATGTGGCAACATTGCTTTGATTTGAAAATTACCTTAACTTACAGATCTATATTATTTACTATATTATGTTAAATGAACTATTATATATTCTGATGCTATTCACTGTTGTGTTTATGACTGTACATGATAACAAAATGTAACATTTTCTAATGGTATTCAAAAAAAGAGGCACTTATATGTCCCTTAACATACAGGATGGTTGAGATGAGATTTTCTATTTCTCATTGTAACATCATCTGCTATGTAAAGGTAGGCCCCCTGTTTTTATTATGTTCCTCCCTTTTGCTAGTAGTATTTTTTAGTAAAAGTTAATGATCTAACCTGTTATAGTTACGGCACCAGTCCCCTGCTGCAGTGCGGCGACCAACCCCCACAATGTCCCCACATTAACCCTTGCAGTGGAGGTCACAATTGTGTCCTCCACTTCATTTAAAATGTTTATATTCCCCGCCTTGGGTCGTTAAAGGGCCTGCGGGAAACTAATAGTTATGGCCGGCAGCGGGGGTACTGTAAGTAGACCCACCAGCACCTAAAATGAACTCCCCAATGCTGGGGATCCCCACCGGGACCCCCACATGGTCCCCACAGTAACCCCACATTAACCCTCGCAGTGGGGGTCCCCGCTGCATTCAAAATTCTAATTTCCCTCCTTGCGGGTCTTTAAAGGAGCGTAAAGGTCCTTAAAGGACAAGTGCTAAATAAAAATGAACCCTATCACTCATTGGGCTCTATACAGAGTCCACTAGGCCCCTAATTAACCCTGTCACTCATACAGGCCCCCATAAGCCCCATATTAACCCTAACAGTACCTATCTAACCCTAACGGGGCCTATTTAACCCTATCAGTACCTATTTAACCCTATCTGAACCAGTAACACTATCAAGGCCTATTTAACCCTAACTGAGCCTATCTAATCCTAACTGGGCCTATTAATCCCTAACTGGGCCTATTAAACCTTAACGGTACCTATTTAACCCTAACAGTACCTATTTAACCCTATCTGGACAAATTAACACTATCTAGGCCTATTTAACCGTAACTGGGTCTATTAAACCCTAACAGTACCTATTTATCTCTAACAGTACCTATCTAACCATAACTGGACCTATTTAACCCCATCTCTTATAAACCACTAAATCTAAACTAATCCCCTTCTACCCAAACCTATTAACACCTACACTACCTACCCAACCCCGTAGCTATTAAACTCCCAATCCAACTAATTACAAAACACTTTAAAAAGAAAATAAAAAAAGCTATGTTAAAAAAAAGAACATTACAACACCCCCCCCCCCCCCCCCATCCCCTACACTACAGGAAATAAAAAAGCAACAATACAAAAAAAAAAAATTACAACCCTGCCACTACAGAAAATAAAAAAGAATTACGCACCTGAAAAGCAAATACATACACATATATACATGACATTACAATACATTCAAAATATAAAACACTAATATACACAGTCAATACAGTTCAAATATACCTCTATCTACATACTATTTAACCCTATCTACATACATTAACCCTATCTAAAATACATTAAACCCTATCTACAATACAATAACCCCTATCTAAAATACATTCAACCCTATCTACAATAATTAAAAAAACTTAAATCTAACCTAAAATAGAATAAATAAGACCACTTACCTTGCCTAGATGTCCATTCAGTGATGATGGGTTTCATGGTGCAGGTCTCACCACTAGGGAAAAAAGAAGCATGAAATTAGTAAAAAAATCAACATTACATAGAAGAAATACACATTCTAAATATTCTAAATATTCAACTTACCATTCCAGCATGTCCCTGTCCGTTCTTATTGTCCTCTCCTGCTTGGACTCTGGAAATAAATCCACAAGATTTGCATGCCAAAGATACTAGAGTGGGTTGCCAGTTTCTTATTTAGTTGACTGTGATTTGTCTGACCTCTCTGCTATCACCTGTCCACCAACAGTGGCCCTACATGGTATAGCTCACAGCTTCATTCAGGCACACAAGCCCCTTCACCACCACCACCTTGCAAACCACAAGGGGACCAGGGGAACATACACCACACTAATCTACTCTAACTCATCAGGAGAGGCCGCAAAAACACATGAAGTTTGTGCAGATGCACGTGGAGCGACAGCTACGCCATCCATCATTGGTGGTGGCCATGTGCCAAGATGTATACCCATTCCCATTTGGTGACCTCCCATTATGTTTTGCTATTCATCAATTTACATTAGTGTTGTGTATGTTCCCCTGGTCCCCTTCTAGATTGCTAAGTGGTTGTGGTGAAGGGGCTTGTGTACCTGAATGATGCTGTGAATTATACCATGTAGGGCCTCTGTAGGTGGGCACGTCATAGCAGAGAGGTCAGACGAATCACAGTCCACTAGAGAAGTAACTGGCAACCCACTCAAGTATCACCTGTCATATTGTTATCAGGCCTTCAGGGGGATGTTGATACTCCACAGTATGACTAATTGGACTTTGCATGTGTATTAACCCTTTATTTTGATTATATATGATATATATGATTATACTAGCGACTTGCCTGTCAAATATAACAGCATAATAGAGTTTTATTAATTCTGTCTCTCTCCCCCCCTCTCCCTCCCCGTGTCTCTCCCCCCTCGTGTTTCTTCCCTCCCGTGTCTCTCCCCCCTCGTGTCTCTTCCCACCTCCCGTGTCTCTTCACCCTCTCCCTCCCCTGTGTTTCATCCCCCTCCCTCCCATCTCTTCCCCCTCCCTCCTCTGTGTCTTTCCCCCCTCTCCCTTCCCGTGTGTCTCGTTCCCCCCTCCCCTGTGCCTCCTTTCCCCCTCTCCCTCCCCTGTGCCTCTCTCCTCCTCTCTCTTCCATGTGTCTCTTTCCCCCTCTCCCTCCCCTGTGTCTCTTTCCCCCTCTCCCTCCCCTCTGTCTCTTCCGCCCCCCTCTCCCTCCCCTGTGTCCCTCTCCCTCCCCTGTGTCTCTTCCTCCCCCTCTCCCTCCCGTGTCTCCCCCCTCTCTCCCCTGTGTATCTCCCCCCCACTCCCTCCCCTGTATCTCTTCTACCCCTCCCCTGTTTCTCTCCTCCCCCCTCACCTGTCCAGAGGCTGCCCGCGGGGTGTGTTGCGGGCAGCCCGGGAAAATGTACTCCAGCAGGGCGCATAGGGAGCTGAGCAGGCAGTGGATGTGCTCCCGGTCCTGTACCGATGACAGGCTAGCTGAGCTGCTCATTGCCCATGTGCGCATGCACCTCCCGAGCACTCAGTGAGCGGCTTCATCGCTCATTGCACATGTTCAGCTTCGCCACCCATTGCCCATGTGCCTCCCGAGGCCCCCTCTACCTTATGGGCCTTACGGGCCTCACGATGATCGCCATCGGCACTCATTGCAGGTCCTGCAGTGAGCAGCTTTGCCACTCATTGCGCATGCGCAAGGCCACTGATTTTATCATTGCGTGACCAACATCGTAAATCGATGACAACTATTTTAGTTGATGATATTGAATGCTGTTATGACTATTATTATTGTTACTAGTGACCTGCCCGTCAAAAATAACGGGGCAATAATATTTTAAGCCATGGCAATGCTGTTTGCCACACAATGTAAGGCTTTTGCTCCTCTGTGGACCTTCAGCGCTCATTGCGAGCCTATCGTGTACTTTCAATTGGCTTTGCAACGATCAAAAAATGTGAGTACAGTGAATTAATAAAGTAATATGAATTAATAAATGAATATACTTTACCTATTTTTATTTAATATGCAGCAATCAATATCCTGAAGAGCTAACAATCTATTTGGATTTTCCTGCATCTGAAAATGTAGAGTTGTACTGTTGATCATGTTAGGAGAAAGTGTCAGCAATGTGGCAAGTGTGCAGAGTAAATAGGCTGCGTGCGCAAGGTCAAACGTTTGTTTACGCAGGTAAAGCAGCATTTTAAAATCCTAATGTTACAAGCTGTAAGTAAGTGTTGTAAAATGGCGTCTTTTTTCTAAGTGTTACTTGGCTTGCAAGTATTTTCCGTCCGTTGTAATGGTATATTTTCTATGTGCTACGTTCCTGGCTAACTCATATGTGCCTGGCAGTGATTTTCGCGGCTCTGTGTCCTTTAGCCTCGTTTTCATTTTTTTCGGCCGTCATTTTTCTTCTCGCTTAGCCGATTTTCAAGTGGTGAAACTTCTTAAATGCGACTTTAATTTGCGTGCAAGCCTCATTCCTAGACGTCCTGGCTGTCCCCCCGTGCTGTGTGCGATATTTGTTTTATGTGTTTTTTTTTGTTGTTGTGCTTTTGGTGTTTGTGGATGTGCGATGTTTGGCCATTCAAATTTTTGCAACCTTGTATTTTTTTTTCTACGTTCCGCGGGTTGTAATTGTTGTTTGGAAAAGTCGTACGTCCTTGTCTGTGTTTTCTGCTCTTCAGGGTTGTGAAGCCTCGTTTAAAAAATTTTTGTCCGCCATTTTTTTTCTTGCTTAGCCGATTTTCAGGTGGCGAAACACCTTAAATTCTACTTTAATTTGCATGCAACCTCACCCCAAGATGTCCTAGCTGTCTCCCTGTGCTGTGTGTGATGTTTTTGTTATGTTTTTATTTTTAAGTGTTTCTGTTGTTTTTTGATGTACGCGTTTCGACCGTTAACTTCGTATTTTTGTGACCTCGTATTTTTGATTTTTTTAAGTCCCGCAGGTCGTAATTTTTTAGTCTAAGTCCGTACTTCCTCATTGCACGCGAGGTCCGCATTTGCCGCAAATGTGGCCCCTCTCTCCACGAGGGTCCGCATTTGCGGCCTGCAATGAGCCGAAGGCTCATTGCTGCGGAAGTTGGAGCCTCCACCTCAGCAAATGCAGCGCCCTCGCTTCGTGAGGTCCGCTTTGAGAGGGACGCAGTTTGACAACTATTATATGTGATATGTAGTGATCTAGTGCATGTTAACTAGGGCTCATTAGTTTACATATATAGGAATGAGACACTAATGTTATGCATGTGGATGTTTTATAACCCCAACCATTGAAAACACACTGACACGGTTACAATGGTATAACAAAGCTTTAATTTCTACACAGAGCACAATCAGATATGGACAAGACTGTGCATTAATATCATGGGTGTGGTGTGGACGGATGGCGGGAGAGCAAGAGGCTTGTGGTAAAAAGGGCATACCTACTGGTAATGTGTCTAGAATAAGCATGATGCATAGCACCTACTAGGGTCACATGTGGTCACTACACCACTGCAACAGGAATCTGATTAAAAATAGGATCATCAGAAATCACTCCATTTAATTAAGGAAACCGTTAATGTACATAGCTCTTAAAACTTGTCTAGATCTGCTCAATTAAACAGACGATTCAACCTCTGGACTATGTTATCCAATCCAGTTTCACACATACAGTGTGGTGACAAAACAAAAATCGGAAAAAAAGTGGTCAACTAAAAAAAGGTGGTGGATAAAATAAATAATCAACATGCATGTACAGTACAGTGCTAAATACTGTAACTGTAACAATATACTAACTCACCTGATTTCAATCTGCAAGCATTACTAACTATTAGCTAGGTCTCTGGATAATCAGCAATATGGGAAAATACCCATTAATACGGAGATGACACAAAGGTCAGCAGCCAGAGTCACTGTTACTTACATAACCCAAGGATCTGTTCTCAGACTGGGAGGCAGCAGCACCTGCAGTGGTGGAGGCATGGTAGTAGGAGAGGAGGGGCCGGGCTGCGGGAAGCTGGGTGATGCCTCTGGGGTGAAGGAGGTGGCGCTGTGGACCATGGCCTCCGCGGTCACTCCCTGGAATGCACCCTGGAATGCACTCTGGTCTGCTTCCTTTCCTCCCTATTGCTCCTTGCCAGACTGCGCATTACCTCTGCATGATTGGCGGAGATGCTGGCCTGGATCCCCCGAAGACAATTCACTTGCTGACACATGAGGGTCAGCATCTCCGCCTGCGCAGAATGGCCTGATGTTGGGGATGTAGGTCCCAGGGGCGTGGCGCGGTGAGGAGGTGGCGGTGTGGGAGTGGGGAAGGTCTGGGGCCCGGCTGGAGGGAGTTGCAGTGTTGGCGGTGGTGTGGTTGGGCCCGGTGGTGGAGGTGACGGCTAGTCCAGCGCACTACTGTGGGTGATGGGGGGGAGTGGTGACTGGCTGCTGTCTTCATTGCTCCAGTGCCCAGGAATGATTTGTCAGCTTCATGGATTTAATGACACATCTATCTATCCCTTGTTAATTCCATGGAGCTGACATGTCAGTGTCCTTGTTGGTCATCATGTACATGTGTAGTGTGTGTGATGTACATGTGGTGGCATGTTCGTGTATGTGATATTCACCCAATATGAAGGCTGGGTGGCTTGCCCTTAGCCTCTTGCTCTCCCCACTGTGGATGGAGATCCTTGCCTCCCTGACCTGTCCCTGAGGGCTGTCCCTCCTCCGAACTACCCCCCCCCCTCTGATCCCGGATCAGGCCCCTTTCCCTCTTTTTCTCACCTGCTCAGGCCACCCTGACACCACCTACCTCCTCCTCTACACTCCCTTCCTCCTCCTCCTGCTACTCCGCTTCCTCCTCTCTGCCACTCCTCTCCTCCTTCTTCCCCTCCTCCCCCTCTCCACCACTCCTGTCCCCCCCCCACCACCACCACTCCTCTCCTCCTCCACTCCTCTCCTTCTCTCCAACACTACTCCCCGGGGCCAGCTCTCACTCCTCCTAGCCTCTCCTCTTCTCCTCCTCCCCACCTCTCCACTCCTCTCCCCTCTTCTCTCCTCCCTCTATCTCAATCCCAAAGATAATAGAACGCTAAATAAAAACAACTCTAACTGTAAATATATGAAGGGAAAAAAAATGTGTGTATTATGCGTAATTAATAACTATTGGGGGATGGGGTGTGGTGGAGGGGATGGGGGTGTGTGTATGAAGTGACCTAGCTCTATGTGTCGCTATGTGTGTTCTTTACATTATGTGTATTACAACTATGTTTAATCTGTAAGTACAGTATGTGTAATCAAGGATTAAGTGTAAAATATTAAATCGTAGAAGATAAATGAGCAAAACCGCAAATTACTGCTCTAAAATAACTCCTGCTCTCTCTCTCTCACTCTCAAAAGCCACCAACTCCGGGACCTGCGTGCTGCTTCGAAAGAAAATACAGTCAATACATGGTCGGGTGGAACCCAAATTTATAATCTCCCTTTGTCAATTATCTGCGGCTAGACTGCTTTCTATTGGCTGAGAGGCTGTGTAGCACTACGTTATACCGCGATTGTTTGTAATGGCCAATCGCATCTCAACCATCCCCCTAACAGTTTGCGGCTGCAGAAGGGATTTAGGGCTTGAGGCTTTGGCCCGTAATTCGCGCCCTTGCTCAATTGAATAGCATCGCAATCGGAGACGAATAGGAGCCGGCAACTCACCCACAGTCATACGGCCTACAGCGATCGAGTTGCGGGCTTGCAATTGCAAACAGGCATTCATAAGAGCATATAAAGGAAATGTATATACTGGAGAAGTCCAAAGAATGGAATAAACTTAACTACAATTCTGAGGCTTCAGGGAGGTAAATGGCAAATTTTATGAAGTAGCAGAGATTGTAAAAAATAGGAAACAGGTCCTTATTCAGGTCCATGTCCACATACTGAATTCCCTTGATTTAGGACATGTAGCTATATATTATGATAATTCCAGGACAATTCAAAAGGAGAAAATAGATACACTTTTATAATAGTTCAGTGTAATATATAAGCAACACACTGCATCAGGATCTACCCCTTTGGGGTTCGAGATCCACATCTTAGTGATTTCTTTCAGAGTTCCTACTAAGGACAAATATAACCTATTATGTTAACAGTTCTTGTAAAATTCGTGTGCCAGACACACATATACACTTAGGGCCTCATTCAATTGCGATTTGGCCAATTGAATAGGGCTCTAAATAAGCACATAGCATATATTTTTTAAAGAAGTTTTTGGTTAGTGAAAACCTTGCCTTTGGATAGATGCTTACTAACTAAAAACTTCTTTAAAAAAATATGTTATGTGCCTATTTGGAGCCCTATTCAATTGGCCAAATTGCAATTGAATGAGGCCCTTAAACAATAACACATGCTCGGAGATCCCACACATGGTCACATGCTCGCTATTACAAGCTTTCACATCCTCAGACATAAAAGCTCACAGGCATGCTGATAATCTGAGAGTCTCATTATTATTATCAATTAGGTACAATTTGTCAGCAAGTTGTGCAGAGCTGTACAGTGTGGATGAGTAAAATTACGATGTAAACACATATCATATGATCTCATTAGTGGTGTACCTAGATAACTAAACACATTAGTGGTGCACTTAAACCTGAACAACCCTTAGTGCTCCTGCATCATTCATTTTTAGAATGGCTCAGTTTAAATGTGATTGTGGGTGAAGTGCATTTACTTGCCACCAGTAATCGGAGGGCCTCTTGCATTTCTACATTTAGGAGACATACATAGTAGACATGTTCTGAATTTATCTATGTGAATAGCACAGATTGGAATAGTTTCAGACTAGTATATGACTTCTAAACCAATATGGGTATGTGTGTCCTGGTGCACTAGCTTGGGTGTCTAGAAATTTGTTAAAACGACTCTTCATCTTTAGTACTTATGTTAAACAGGTCCTTCTTCTGGGCTGCAAGTAGTAGTACTACAACACTCCTCCATTCTTGGCTCCCACTTCAGTCACTTTCTCCCTGCTAACCTGATGACTTACTTACCCTCATTTTGTTACAACAATAATCAACAGACCAAGTACCAATTGGAGGCTGTAGATCCAATATTTTATGATGTAGCAAACTTACAATTACTTATATATAATTTAATGAAGCACATTCCTTGCATTTAGCACACCCTTGTACACATATGTATTCAAGAACAATTAAATGATTGCCTTTGCTTGTGGATTAACACAATACCTTCCAGGCTTTTGATTATTTGTTAATAATTAAAAGTAAATTTGCTCTTCTATTCAATTTATTTTTCAATTAAATTTTATCAAGCCTATTTTTATGAGTAAATATGTAACATTTGTTTGTAGAGGATTAAATATTAAATAATCACATTTAATTCTTCATTTTGAGCAACAGTTGATTAAATGTTATTCTCTACTCTCTCTCTCGTTCTCTCTATGTCCCACCAGACACAAGATAAGTGACTTTTATTGGCTCCGTAGTTTTTTTGGATAATTGTGCTTCTAACTATTTGGACTCACTTTAATGTAAAGAATGAGAATGTTTTTTGCTAATAGAACAAATGATATTACAATGTGAAGATGTGCTTTCTATTGAGCAGTTTTGTCTTATTTGTTTTATGTATTAAGCATTGCCCTTTTATTTAGCACTATATGATATATCACTGCTAAATAAATCAATGATAATATGAAATTAAACTGTTGGTATAAATAGCATAGATATTACCTACAGCAATAGTTTCTATACTTTTATTTTCTATTAGGTCACCTTGAAAAATTGGATTGATACTACTGGTGCTTAGGTTATTATATGATAACTAGCGAATTGCCCGTCAAAAAATGACGGCAATGAAATAGTAAGGTAGCTAAATTAGTAAATGAATATATTGTACCTATTTTGAAGCATTGTGATGAAGAGCTTGCAATCTGTGTTGATGCTGCTGCAGCATTAGTGGTGTGGAGCTGCTGTATAAGCATGCTGAATGTGTGCAGTGTAACACTGTGCGTGCGCGAGACCAAACCGTTAGCGTAGTCGTGTACTTCCGCATTGGTGTAAAATGGCGAGTAATGTGTAGTATAGGTCTGTATCGGAATATCCGTAGGTGTTTTGTGGTGTTTTGCGAGTTTCTTGTGGTGTTTTGCGAGTTTAGAGTGCTGTAGCCTCGTTTTCGTTTTGTTCGGCGGCCATTTTTTCTCTCGCTTCGTTTTTTTTTTAGTCTCTAAACTGTTTTATTTCGAGTAAAATCGAGGTGTAAGTTGCATTTTTGAGGTCCTGGGTGCTCCCTCTTGGTGTAGGTAAGTTTTTTATGTATGTGCTGTGTGTATGTATTGTGTTTTAAATGTTTGTATGTCGGCGTGTTGCGTCCGATGTTTGCGAGGTCGTAATGTGTGGTAACGTGTTTCGTACGTTGTTTGCGTGCCTCGTAAAATTTAGCGAGTGTCGTAATTTGTGTGTCGTGTTTTTGGAGTAGCGACGTGAATTTTGCGAGGGTTTGAGGCCCTTGCCCAGTGACCTCGCCAGCAACTGAGTCCCTCGCTTCGCGAGGGGCCTCAGTTGCTGGCATGGAGCGCCTTCGGCGCTCCATGCCAGCAACTGAGACCCGTGCCCAGTGACCTCGCCAGCAACTGAGGCCCTCGCTTCGCGAGGGGCCTCAGTTGCTGGCATGGAGCGCCTTCGGCGCTCCATGCCAGCAACTGAGACCCGTGCCCAGTGACCTCGCCAGCAACTGAGGCCCTCGCTTCGCGAGGGGCCTCAGTTGCTGGCATGGAGCGCCTTCGGCGCTCCATGCCAGCAACTGAGGCCCTTGCCCAGTGACCTCGCTACGCGAGGGCCGCGGCTCGCTGCGCGAGCCGCGGCCCTCGCTTCGCGAGGCCCGCGGCTCGCTACGCGAGGGCCGCGGCTCGCTTCGCGAGCCACGGCCCTCGCTTCGCGAGGGCCGCGGGCTCGCTACGCGAGCCCGCAAGCGTGAGCAACGACTCGTACGCTCACAACTATATATGTGATTTAATGGGCCATTCTAGCGACCATTCAGTAGGGTATAATTTGTTTATTTAGTTATTTATTGGCAATAAATTCAGGTTTTAAATCTGGCATTTTAAATAAGCATCATTGTTTCCAGCTGATTTGCTTCTCTCAAACCCTTGAGGTGTGCAGGTGTGAAACAGGTTCTGTCCAGAAGGCTGTCCGAATTTTTTTCTGAACAGTATAGGTTTCCCTACAATAACCACTATAGGGAAGAAGGCAAGTAAACAATGCAATTTCCCCAACCAGATCCTCAGCTAACCCTCCACATCCCCTTTATCCCTGAAAGATGCCATCTTTTACATCTGTGTCCTAGCACATTGCATTCTGGGTGCTACACTAAATTGAGGCCACACACACATTGGTGGAACATCAAACTACTATTGTCTCATGCTGTAAAGACACTTTATACGGATAGTGTTTTCCGTTTTATTAACTAAAAAAAAAACAATTGTGAGAGGAAAATGTGAAAGTAAATAATGTTTAATTAAAAAGGAATAGGACAGGGTAAAAATAACAATATTGGGAGTTATTGGAAGAGGTTTTACTAAGCATAATTATACTGAGAAAAATAATACCGCTTCCTGCAATTATAATTTTTTGGGTCAATCATTGAATTATTTATAATAATAAAACATTGCAGGCCCAGCCTAGGGCAGCACTTTTCAGGGGGCGGCAGGCTGTCTGAATATTCAGTGCAGTACATTGAAATATGTTTGTATACGCATAGAAATGTCTATATGCAGTGATATTTCTGTCTGTAAGTGTACTGGGCACCGCCTGTATAGGTGGTGCAATGCATCAGGGCCCTGAACCTTTGAGGGGCCCAGTGTTTATGCTGCTGCAGCCCCAAGCATCACCTGCGGCCCTCTGGCATGCTGTGGCCCTTCCTCACCCCAGGAAGTGGAGTACCGGTATCTAGCAGGTAAGGAAATAGATATATATATATGGGTGTGTATGTATATCACGGGTGTAGGAGCCAGAATAATTCTGGGGGGGATACAGCTCATTACATACACAGGCTGTAAAATAGCTTATATATACAAACATACAAACATAGAAAATCTGGGGGGGATTTGTCCCCCCATCTCCCCCAGTTCCTACACCTATGATGTATGTATATATATATATATATATATATATATATATATATATATATATATATATATATATATATATATATATATATACATACATTATATACAGTATGTATACATGTATATCCAATTATTTTTTACTGTAGGGTTCCATTTTTTTTTTACCTCAGCTTATTCATTTTGAAACTTTCTCAAAACCCTTTAATTGTAGCTGATATATTCTCATTGTCCATATAGGAACTTCCTGTGCATTCAAAAGTTTCCTCCACCTCAGGAAGCTGATCAGCATGAATCAAAATAGATACATGCAGCATACTTATGTATAAAAGATAATAAATTAGAGCATGCATTATTCTTTTACCTACTTAAAACTTTTTTTTCCTATTTTCATGTGTGGTTTTTCAAAATAATATATTTTAAATATTTAATAACAGTGGCCCTTGTACAACCAATAGTATAGGGACATACAGCATGCAACAACCAATACAACATATTGGTTGCTGAGAAACTGAATAAATATGTGTAAAACATTTGATTATCACCTTGTCAAGTAAATGAGAACACCATGTCTGCACTGGGTGCTGATACAGCACTTTTTTTCTCAATTAGTTATCTATAAAAGAGTCATGTGGTATTGGAAGTGGCAAGGAACAACCATTATGTCCCAAATGATTTAATAGTATTACCAGGCTTAGTTCCAAAATTCTTTCTTTTTTGTCATAAATAGAGTAGCTCATTTTTCTGGATAAAGCAGATGCTCCAAACTGTCATGTCTTTTGGAGACTGGCTTTATAAATAGCAAATTAGGGAACTCACGAAACCTCTAAGGCCTCAGGCCTAATTCATCAAATGGTGTCATTTTACCTCGTGAGAAAATATATCACTTGGTGTTGGTTTTGCTGTGGGGTTGATTTAACAAGCAGTGAATTCTTAGACACTTTAAAAATAGTGTTCAATAGAATAATAACGCAATGTGTGATATATCCTGAAATGTTTCATATATGAAGGCCCAAATGTCTTACTCTATTATTGTCTCATTACAAGAATTCGCTAAGGTACCAGTGTATACTTCAGCAATAGAAAGAAAAATACCACATACTATGAACCTAAAATGAACCTAACAATAATAATATAATCATGTTTGACACTGGTGAAACAGTTCTCAGTAAACATCAGTCATAAAATCACAGTTTAGGTCAGGTAGATACAGTATTATGTTTGATAAATATGGTAAATATCAGGCCTAGAAATCTGAGGGACCTGTTGGTGCTGTGCATTAAATGCTGGTCTCATTGTTCTGCATCTGTGGACGTGAACTGCGTAATCATTGATAAAAATGATGAATTAAAGGGATTTGTTTCATAGGTAATCAGAGAACACTTTAAATGGTCTTCACTAATTAGGGACTTATCTAGGCAGGGATGAAGCAACCACTAGTGCAGGTAATGCAATGCACCGAGGCTCTCATCTGAACGGAGGGCTTGCACTGTCCAGGATTTATTAATTTTTTTGCATGGAGGGAGTTGTGAGTAGCAGGCGGGTTCAGGTCACAGAGGGTTGTTCGTCACTGCCTGTTCACATAGGCAGGAACAACAAGGAAGCTAAGAGATCTTGGGGGGTATTATGAGGGACTAGTGGCTGGGAGAGTGGGTCTTAGGGGAATGGGAGCTGTTTTGGAAAGAGGTCTTGAAGAGTATTAAAAGGGACCAGTGGCTTTGGGAGGGGTCTTTAGGGAGTGGGGTCTGCTTTAGTAAGGGGTGTTAGAGGGCATTGTGAGAGGTCAAAGGCTGGGGGAAGGGGTCTTATGGGAAAGAGAGCTGCTTTGGGAAGGGGTTTGGGGCAGGTAAGGAAATACAATGTTTTTTTGGGGGGGGAAGGGAGCTGTCTTAGGAAGAGGTATTTTGAGAGATGCGGTGTCTTGGGAGAGAAGGCACCTCTGAGTGAGCTGGCACCAGGGCCCTCCATTAATTTTCCTTCACTGTATATGGGAAGGTGTTTACTGGGTTTGATTTTGATGTCCTGAGCTAATTTTAGAGCTCTGTGAAGGATGTAATTGTGTCCTTCCATGGAACCCTAAGGTTCCATCCATACTTTTAAAGTCTAAATGTTATTTTATGGCTGTCCTTTTATGGCTGTATAGAAAACATTGCTGGAAAAATAATTAGATTTCTGGATTTATCTAATCAAAAGCATAACAGTCAGATCAAACTATCTTCTTTTACTATTTTTCTTGCACACAGGCAATTTTTATATATCTTCACATAATTATTTACAAAGACAAAAAATAATTTAATTTAACTCTAAACTGAAAAGTGTGTAATAATATTAATATGTTCAGCATTCTGCATCTAATGATAAGTCATTAATAGAATTATTGTGGGTAGGAAAACACTTCAGCATGTAATGCATTTAATGACAACACAATGCGTTAATTTTTGTCTCTAAATAACTTAATGAGATTTCACAAGGTTGTATTGAATTTTGTAAATGAGTATCTTAAATTAGGTGTTTTATGAACCTTAAAACTGTTGTGTTTTGTTATTCTCAATGGATTTAGTTGACATTGGGATATCTAACTTAGTTTTACTACAATATTAATATACGCCAACTCCAAAATATATAAGAAATAGCTGTTGCTAAACAATATCAGATATTAGATATGTTACTTATGAAAATAAGAAGGAATATTAGGAAGCAAAGGCTACAGTTGTACAGTTACCCTGAAGGTAAAAGGTTGTGGAAGATTAGATATAACAGGGGAGCTGTCAATATGAGTGATGAGATTTATTTTGAGTCTGGAAGGTCTTCTCAAGAGATCCAATTTGACAAAATAAAATATTATCATGCAATCTATGTGTAGGTAAGACAAGTTGGTTAGGTACTTTCTACACATCCCAAATGTGTAATTTATTAAAAAATATTACTGGCAGTTTATAATGCAATTTAATGCCGTGAAAAGTTACACTGAAATCAAACATTTAAAAGACAAGGTTTACCATTATAGTACTCCTCTTAAAGAAAGTTGTTGTTTTTTTTAAATCTAGAAATTCAGCTTTGAAGGAAAGTCAGAACTGCAACCTAATCCTTATTAAGGTGCACTGGGGCACTCAAGTGATGGTAAGGAGCTCTGTGGGGAAATATGTTACTCCAGGTAGACTTACTTTTTTTTTTTTTTCAGAAAGAGATAATGCCAATTTTTGCAAAAGGAGTTTGTACAAGTCTTAGACGTAAAAGTTTTTACAGTTTCGCTGAGTAGGCATGTTAAATATGTGTGACTTCTGTGTAACTCTAATGTAAAGAACAAAAATAAAGGCAGGTAAGTCTTTAAAGGTGCTCTTTATGTATTTTTTTTATATGAATGTTTAACTAGGTTAGTTAAGAAAAGTTGTTCTCCGCAATTTAATTATAATATAAAATTTACACTTTACTTATTTCTTATAAGCCCCAAGACTAAATTGTTCTGAAATCCCTTTAGATCTATCTATCAGGCACCACTCCACACCTGCTCCTTAAACGGTGAGTTAATTCAGCACAATTTGGACCACATCCCAACAAAGATCTTCTAAAAACATGTTGAAATATTTTTTGCTTTTTTGAGAAAATCAAACATACATTTTATCTGATGGTTTGTTGAGTTAAATTCCCAGCCCCCACTCTGCGTCACAGCTCAGACTGTGTGGTTGTTGTTGTTGTTGTTACTAAGTGACTTCCACCAATCAGGTTGCAGGGGTGTGTTTCTATTAAACTCTGTCCTTGTATTTTGACTGACAGGGACATCATGGATAGAGGCTGGACCTCTTGGCATGTATGTCAGCAACTATAAGTCTGTTTTCTGAAACACTTTAGAGAAGCCTTCCTACTCCACACCCCAATAATATATATATAAACATGCCTTGCAAAAGTATTCACCCCCCTTGACTTTTTACCTATTTTGTTACATTACAGCCTTAAGTTCAATGTTTTGTTAATCTGAATTTTATGTGATGGATCACAACACAATAGTCTAAGTTGGCGAAGTGAAATGAGAAAAATATATAAATAAAACTATTTTTTAGAAATAGAAAACAGAAAATTGTCATGTGCGTACGTATTCACTCCCTTTGTTATGAAGCCCATAAAAAGCTCAGTGCAACCAATTACCTTCAGAAGTCACATAATTAATAAAATTATGTCCACCTGTGTGCAATCTAAGTGTCACATGATCTGTCATTACATATACACACCTTTATTGAAAGACCTTAGAGGCTGCAACACCTATGCAAGAGGCACCACTAACCAAACAGCCCTGAAGACTAAGGAACTCTCCAAACAAGTAAGGGACAATGTTGTTGAGAAGTACAAGTCAGGGTTAGGTTATAAAAAAAATCCAAATCTTTGATGATCCCCAGGAGCACCATCAAATCTATTATAACCAAATGGAAAGAACATGGCACAGCAGCAAACCTGCCAAGAGACGGCCGCCCACCAAAACTCATGGACCGGGTGAGGAGGGCATTAATCAGAGAGGCAGCACAGAGACTTAAGATAACCCTGGAGGAGCTGCAGAGTTCCACAGCAGAGACTGGAGTATCTGTACATAGGGCGACAATAAGACGTACGCTCCATATAGTTGGGCTTTATGGCAGAGTGGCCAGAAGAAAGCCATTACTTTCAGCAAAAAACAAAATGGCACGTTTTGATTTTGCGAAAAGGCATGTGGGAGACTCCCAAAATGTATGGAAGAAGGTGCTCTGGTCTGATGAGACTAAAACTGAACTTTTCAGCCATCAAAGAAAACGCTATGTCTGGCGCAACACATTACATCAGCCAAAGAACACCATCCCCATGTTTTTCAGCAGCCGGGACTGGGAAACTGCTCAGAGTTGAGGGAAAGATGGATGGTGCTAAATACAGGGATATTCTTGAGCAAAACTTGTACCACTCTGTACGTGATTTGAGGCTAGGACGGAGGTTCACCTTCCAATGACCCCAAACACACTGCTAAAGCAACACTTGAGCGGTTTAAGGGGAAACATGTAAATGTGTTGGAATGGCCTAGTCAAAGCCCAGAACTCAACCCAATAGAAAATCTGTGGTCAGACTTAAAGATTGCTGTTCACAAGGGCAAACCATCCAACTTGAAGGAGCTGGAGCAGTTTTGCAAGGAGGAATGGGCAAAAATCCCAATTGTAAGATGTGGCAAGCTCATAGAGACTTATCCAAAGCGACTTGGAGCTGTAATAGCCGCAAGAGGTGGCTCTAAAAATTATTGACGTTAGGGGGGTGAATAGTTATGCACATTGAATTTTTTTGTTATTTTGTCCTATTTGTTGTTTGCTTCACAATAATAAAAAAAAAAACATCCTCAAAGTTGTTGGCATGTTCTGTAAATTAAATGATGTAAATCCTCAAACAATCCATGTTAATTCCAGGTTGCGAGGCATCAAAACACGAAAAATGCCAAAGGGGTGAATACTTTTGCAAGGCACTGTACATACATCTGCATACACACAGATTACATAAATAGATTGATAGATAGATAGATAGATAGATAGTGTACTATCTATTTCTGTTTTATTGGTGTTCTATATTTATTAATAATGGATTCAATTTATGCATTTTCTTACCTTTCTGCTCATTACTACAGGGTTATGATATAGAGCACAGGGTACACACAGCACAAAATAACTTGCAGTGTTGCTTTCTCACACAGAGCACATGCACACACACTGGCACACAGAGCGCTCATGCGCACAGACACACAAAGGCACACACACAACACAGATTCACTTGCAGTGTTATTTTCTGACACACAGCTTCCCCTGTGCCTTTGCTCTGCTTATGGGAGGGACAGAGGCTGCACTGCTCATTGGTCACATGGGATGATTGGCAGGACTCTGAAAGTCTAGATGTAGCAGCTTGTGTTGTGGGAAGATCCAAGAGTAACAGACTCCCCCCATAGACCTGTACTAAAGCAGCACTGGGAAGTGCAGTGCACTGATAGGCTGCAGGGAACACACCTTTAATGTAGGTGGTGGGTGTGACCAGGGGGGAAGGCTTACACATGTAAATAAACTAAGGCAAAAAAACATTATGTTGATAAGTAAATTAAACTGAATGAAGAAAACAACGTTTTTAAATTATAAACAGAGTGCTCTGTCACATGCAAAAGAGCACTATATGGGAGGTAACTGACCCTTTAATGCTTGTATGGAAACAGCCACCTTATCTTGGTGGAGATAAACACACCTTCCTTAATGACCTTATCAGGGTAGAGATTAAAAGGAGGATGATACCCAAGTTTTTAAATTTATTTAATATTGAATATTGCTATTATCAAAATATGAACTGCATTAAACGAACAATGCATAATTAAAATAACTAGCTCCTTTTGCTAGCACATTACAGTGATTTATTTAATGCAACATTTTGATAACTATATCATTGTCCCAGTACATTTCAAAATACTTATATATAATGTCATAGTTACATAGTTACATAGTTACATAGGGCCTCATTCTATTATTGGCCGTAAAACGACCGCAAGGCTGCGATTCCTTGCGGGGGTTCCGTTATCTTGCAATTCAATTAAACGGCCCGCAAGGATCTCCCCTTACGGCCGGCCGTATATCTTGCAACCGGCCGTAAGCTCAGAAATCTTTAAACGCAAAAATAAATTCAAGACGGCACTGTAAAGCTCTGTAAATGCTAGGGATCATAATGGGGGACATGAGGATTAATAGCAACCCCCTCTCAAGCTTGTACATCAGCCCAAATCCAAGATTACATTAACTGTTTATTTTCCGGCCGCAGCGTGGGCGGGTCTGAGGTGCTCCAAGCCCTCTAAACTTTTTACATGGATATGTGACATAAATTAAAAAAATATATATTTACGGATTTGAGTGTAGGGGAATGTTGTGCTATTAATGCTAACACCTACAATCACTTTATAGTCTCATAAGAGTGCAGGATGGCTTTATTATGGCTTTAAAATGTGCTTAATTGTGTGCCTGCGGGACCTTTTTTCTGCAAGTAAGCTGCGGCTCGGTTTTAGCCTTGCAGAGAGGGTTCCCAGAGCAATTCAATAGCAACCGGGGCTTTCTTGCGGCCGAAACTCTTGCAGCCGTTTAAGATCAAAGGCTTTCCTCCGGCGCGTGCGGCCGTAAGGGATAGCAAGGCGCCGGCCGCAAGCCTGCCGGAATCCCCGACCGGAAGGGAATAGAATAGGCAAATAGATTGCGGCCCCGCATCTCCTACGGCAGTTAATAGAATGAGGCCCATAGTATTTAAGGTTGAAAAAAGACTTTCAGTCCATCAAGTTCAACCTTTTAAGATCTCCTCTGATCTGCAATATGCGGATTAACTATTAATTCATTAGTTGTTAATTAATTATTAATCAATTATTTAATGTTTTTTTTTTTTTATTATTATTTTTAATTAGTCCAGAGGAAGGCAAATAGAAGAAAAAAAAAAAAAAACAAGCGAGACTTAGCCAATTGTCTCAAGGGGAAATGAAAAAATTTGGATCGTTACTGTCTCTCTAATTATCCATGATAACCCTGAATACCCTTTTTAATTATAAATAAATCTAGTCCCCTTTTAAAGTTATCTATCGAATCCGCTGTCACCACCTCCTCTGGTAGAGAATTCCACAGATTAACCACCCTTACTGTGAAGAACCCTTTTCTTTCTTTGAGGTGGAATCTTTTTACTTCTAACCTCAAGGGATGTCCTCTTGTCAGTTGAAAACCTCTTGGCACAAAAAGCTCCCCCAACAAATCTTTATACTGACCCTGGATGTATTTATATAAGGTAATCATATCTCCTCTTAGACGCCTTTTTTCTAGAGAAAATAAGTTTAATTTGGTTAGTCTTTCTTCATAACTTTGCGCCTCCATTCCCCTTATTAGTTTTGTTGCCCTTCTCTGTACCTTTTCCAGCTCTAAATTGTCCTTTTTATGAAGTGGTGCCCAAAATTGTACTCCATATTCCAAGTGAGGGCGTACTAGAGATTTGTATAGTGGCAGAATTATATTTGCTTCCCTGGCTTCTATACCCTTCTTAATACATGCTAATATTTTATTTGCCTTTGCAGCTGCTGCTTGGCTTTGAGCACTGTTACCTAGGTGGTTGTCCACAAGCAATCCCAAATCCCTTTCAATATCTGATACACCTAGATTTGCTCCATTAAGATTATAAATTGCATGGCTGTTTTTCCTTCCCAGATGCATAACCTTACATTTATTCGTAATAAATCTCATCTGCCATTTAGATGCCCATTCCTCAATTTTATGTAAATCCCCTTGGAGGGAAAGCACATCATTTTCTGATTTAATTATCTTGCACAACTTTGTGTCATCAGCGAAAATGGAGACCCCACACTCCAATCCTACCTCTAAGTCATTAATAAATATGTTAAAAAGGAGAGGACCTAATACTGAACCCTGAGGAACCCCACTTACCACATTAGTCCAATCGGAGTATGTTCCATTTACAACAACCCTTTGCTTCCTGTCTTTTAGCCAGCTCTCAATCCATGAGCAGATATTTACTGCAATTCCTGTATCCCTTAGTTTGCCCAATAGTCTCCCATGTGGCACTGTATCAAAAGCCTTTGCAAAATCCAAAAAGACTACATCCACTGAGTTGCCTTGATCCAAGTTCCTACTAACCTCCTCATAGAAACTAATTAGATTTGTTTGACATGACCTATCCCTCATAAACCCATGTTGACTCCTACTTATAATCCTGTTCAAATAGACATATTCTTGTATATTATCCCTTATTAACCCTTCTAAAAGCTTCGCCACTACAGAAGTGAGGCTCACTGGTCTATAATTCCCCGGATTTGCTCTTGCTTCCTTTTTAAATATAGGTATCACATCAGCTTTTCTCCAGTCATCTGGTAGAGACCCTGTGTTGAGTGAATCTTGAAAAATTTAATATAATGGTTTGGCTATTACAGAACCCAGTTCCCTTAGTACCCTTGGATGTATTCCATCAGGACCCGGGGCTTTATTAACATTTATTTTTTCCAACCTCTTTTGGATTACTTCCTGTGTTAACCAATTATTTGGCAAAGGTAGTGTAGCCCCATTATGTTGCAGTGTCCCAACCACTGGTACCTCCCTTGTGTATACCGAAGAAAAGAACCTATTTAGCTCATCTGCCTTTTCCTGGTCACTAGAATGTGAAACAGGCTGTCTGAAAATTAATGTTCCTATAGCTTCCTTCCTCGCCTTCTTCCCATTAATATACTTAAAAAATATTTTAGGGTTAGTCTTACTCTCTTTTGCAATTAATTTTTCATTTTCTATTTTAGCCAGTCTAATCACGCTTTTGCAAGCCTTTTTGATTTCCTTGTATTCCCGTAAAGCAGTCTCTGTCCCCTCTTGTTTGTATTATTTAAATGCCTGTTTTTTACTCCGTATCTTGATCTTTAAATCATTGTTAAGCCACATGGGTTGTGATTTACTCCTTTTACTTTTATTCCCACACGGTATATGCCGATGTGAATGTATATTTAGTAAGGATTTAAATGTTGTCCATTTATGTTCAGTATTTTTACCTATCAGTTCTCTGTCCCAGTCTATACTTTGTATTGCTGCCCTTAGACCGTTAAAATCTGCCCTTTTAAAATTAAGAGTTTTTGTTGGCCCCTTAAAATGTTGTTTTTTTAATTCAATCTCAAATGAGACTGTGTTGTGATCACTGTTTCCCAAAGGTTGCCCTATTTCAACATTTGATACAATATCAATATTATTTGTAATGAGTAAATCTAAGATAGCTTCATTTCTAGTAGGCTCCTGTATAACCTGTACTCAAGAACATGCTCCCCTTAGCTGAACTGCTGTTCTCATTTATCCAGTTTATTTCAGGGTAATTAAAATCTCCCATTATTAGAACTTGCCCGTGCTTAGCTGCATTTCCAATCTGTAACAATAATTGTATTTCCTCACTTTCAGCTATATTTGGGGGTTTATAGCATACTCCTACTAATATTCTTTTGGAATTTGCTGCTCCGCTATTTAACTCTACCCACAAACATTCAACTTTATCACTAGGTCCACCATAAATATCTTCTCTGACTATAGCCTTAAATTCAGGCTTAACATACAGACAAATCCCTCCTCCTCTTTTACCATTTCCCCTGTCTTTCCTAAATAGGTTATAACCATCCAGATTAACAGTCCAGTCATGAGATTCATCCCACCACGTTTCGGTAATGCCTATTAAATCCCATTTTTCATTAATTGCTAATAATTCTAACTCTCCCATTTTTCCTGGCAAGCTTCTGGCATTAGCAAGCATACACCTTATGTTATGAGTCTGTAGTTCTGAAGTGCCTGCCACTGAACTTGAATTACTTAGTACTACCTCCCTATTGACTGTACTACCCCTCCCCCCATCTCCTCCCCTATGAGTTATTAATTCATCCCTTATACCCTCTACACTTTCTACCCCATTACTTATATCTAGTCCCTCCCCCCCACCTACTAGTTTAAAAACTCCTCCAGCCTTTCTACCATCCTATCCCCTAGTACAAAAGCTCCCTCATCATTAAGGTGCAATCCATCCCTACTGTAGAGATTGTACCGAAGTGAGAAGTCAGCCCAGTGCTCTAAAAAGCCAAACCCCTCCTTAGTGCACCACATCTTTAGCCACGCATTAACCTCCCTAATCTCCTTCTGCCTCCCTGGGCTAGCACGTGGCACTGGTAGTATCTCAGAAAATACTACCTTGGAGGTCCTTGCCTTCAGCTTATTACCTAGTTCTCTAAAATCATTCTTTAGGACACTCCATCTTCCACTAACTTTGTCATTGGTACCAATATGTACCAAGACCGCCGGTTCATTTCCAGCCCCTCCCAATAATTTGTCTACCCGATCCACAACATGACGAACCCAAGCACCCGGGAGACAGCAAACTGTTCGATTGCTGGGATCTGGGTGACAAATCACCCTGTCTACCTTCCTAATAATATAGTCCCCTACACCAAAACCTGTCTGTTGTTCTGTCACTCTAGTAGAGCTGTTCGCCCGGCTGTTAGAGGGAACAGCTCTATCTGGCATTGCCATTCCTGAATGGACATCGCCAACAGTTTCACTCAATCTGGCAATTCTGTTGTTGTTTGCCAACTCAGAACTGGCCTGCCTCCTCCTGTTCCCCCTGCTTCCCCTTGTAACTTTAACCCAGCTGCCTATCTGGACATCCTCACTAGCCCCAGCTCCACCCTCCATGCTAGGCCCAGCTAAACTGTGCTCAGTGAGCACCAACCCCCTTTCCAGTGGAGCAATATCACTAAGTGCTGCAATTCTCCTCTCCAGATCTCCAATTTGAGCTTCCAGAGAGGCAACATGCTCACACCTCTCACAGAGGTATGGACCCTGGATTATCTGTTCCAGTATTGCATACATATGACAGGATGTACACTGAATAAGGTTGCCACTGGACTGACTCATAATTATTATTATTGTCTACGAAATTTCAGTGGGAAAAATAAAGAATATAAAATAATATATATATATAACGTTTTCCTCCTTTGCACTATAAATCTGCCCTCCCTTTTCTTTGAAGGCCCTCCTTTTATTTAAACTCCTAGGCTTTTACTAGAATTGCACTTGATACTGAAAATGTTCGCAAGCTCACAAGTTCCCCTTCTCCGGCTTATATTAACTTCTGCCTTCTCACCTGGGCACAATTAGTGCACTCTGTAATTTATCAGCCTTTACTTGTAAGGTAAATCCACTTGTAAACAAGCCCCAAACCAGCTCACAAATCCTTTATCCTAGTTTAACAGTCAAGCCACACCCCTCTCGCCTGGGCACAATTAGTGCACTCTGCAGTTTATCAGCCTTTACTTGGAAGGTAAATCCACTTGTAAACAGGCCCCAAACCAGCTCACAAACCTTTTATACAAGTTTAACAGTCAAGCCACACCCCTTTCACCTGGGCACAATTAGTGCACTCTGCAGTTTATCAGCCTTTACTTTTTAAGGTAAATCCACTTGTAAACAGACCCCAAACCAGCTCACAAACCTTTTATACAAGTTTAACAGTCAAGCCACACCCCTCTCACCTGGGCACAATTAGTGCACTCTGCAGTTTATCAGCCTTTACTTGTAAGGTAAATCCACTTGTCACTATAATAGTTATCAGTTTTGCGATGCTGGTGACGTTTGCCATGTTGGTCACACTTTTGCGACCCTCGCAAAGCGTGTTGAGGAACTTGGGACTTAGGCTGCAGTGACAGCCAAAGGCGCTCAATGCAGGGCTCGCGATGAGCACCAAAGGTGTCAGAGGGTCCTAGCAGTGACAGGCCCTGGTGAATCATACAGCCAGATCAGTGGGTATAATGCTGTGTGTCAGAATAACAACAGTGGCAGGCCCTGGCGAGTCATACAGACAGAAGAGTGGGTGTAATGCTGTGTGTCAGAGGATAACAACAGTGATAGGCCCTGGTCCGTCAGTGGGTATAATGCTGTGTGTCAGACGGTCCTAGCAGTGACAGACCCTGGTGAGTCATACAGACAGGGCAGTAGGTACAATGATGTGTGTCAGAGGGTCCTAGCAGTGACAGGCCCTGGCAAGTAATAGGACAATACCATGTATGATGGGACAGTGGGATACTGTGTGTGTGTCATCCCTTTCCCCCCTCTCCGTCCCGTATGTCTCTTCCCTCCTCACCCTCTCCTGTACCTCCCATCCTCCTCTCCCTTTACCCCCTCTCCCTCCCCGTGTCTCTTCCCTCCTCTCCCTCTCCTGTACCTCCTTTACTCCTCTCCCTTTCCCCCCTCTCCCTCCCCTGTGTCTCCTTTCCCCAATCTCCCTCCCCTGTGTCTCCTTTCCTTCCTCTCTCCCTCTCCTGTTCCTCCTTTTACCCTCTCCCTTTCCCCCCTCTCCCTCCCCTGTGTCTACTTTCCCCCATCTCCCTCCCCTCTGTCTCCTCCTCCCCCCCCTTGCCCCTCTCCCTCTCCTGTTCCACTAATCATACGACTCACCCAGGTCTGTAACTACTGGATCTACCAATACACGGTATGTATATGGTGACTGTCATGTTTGTATACTGTATACTGTGTCAGTGGATCATATAGTGACATGCCTTGGTAAGTCATAGGACCAGTCCATGAGAGATGGGACAGTGGGATACTGTGTGTGAGTCATACAAACATGAGAGTCACCATATACATACTAAGTATTTGTAGATCCAGTAGGTACAGACCTGGGTGAGTCATATGAGCAGCGTAACAGGAGAGGGAGGAGGGAGGAGACACAGGGGAGGGAGATGGGGGAAAGGAGACACAGGGGAGGGAGAGGGTAGAAAGGGGGACAGGGAAAGGAGAAGCAGGAGAGGGAGAGAGGGGGGAAAGGAGACATGGGAGGGAGATGGGGGAAAGGAGACACAGGGGAGGGAAAGGGTGAAAGGGATAGGAGGAAAGGAGGTACAGGAGAGGGAGAGGAGGGAAGAGACACAGGGGATGGAGAGGGGGGAGAGGGAGAGGGGGAAAGGTGGCACAGGAGAGGGAGAGGGGGAAAGGAGAAACAGGGGTGAAGGGAAGGAGACACATGTGAGGGAAAGGGGGGAAAGACACAGGGCAGTTTGGCCAAGACAAGTGACAAGAGGTGGGATGACCAAGGCCAGCAATAACAGCCCGTAAAGTAGACGGCGCTCATCGCGAGGCCCGCAAAGGGGAAAGGGCCAAGCATTGAGAAGACGCCAATTGTGAGCCAATGAGAAAGGGATACACCCCAAAATCCTACTCTGATTGGATAACGCACCTGTCAATCTTTATTTGAACCAATCTCAAGTCTTTATTGCCATCAGCAAATCACAATGGGATACACCCCCGCTGAAGACATCTCAGCCTTCCAATTGGCTGTAATACTGATTGACATTGACAACAGCCAATGAGAAGGTGCAAATGCCTTCAGCCAATCAGTACGTGGGGGTGTATTCCATTGTGATTGGCTATTGTCAGTGCAACCAATCAGAATGCGCCGATGCCTCCAGCCAATCACCCTGTGGGGGTGTATTCCATTATGATTGGCTGAAGGCATCTGCGCCTTGTGATTGGTTTAAATAAAGATTGACAGTTACATTATCCAATCAGAGTGGGATTTTAGGGTGTATCCCTTTCTGATTGTCTCACACATTGGCGCCTCCTGATTGGGTTAATTTGATAGACAGCGTTTTCAACCAATCAGAAGGCGCCATTGCCTATTTTCTTCCGGAGAATTCTCCGGGAGGCTCATTAGCATCGGGGATGTCCGCGAGTGCGAATGTCTGTTATATATATTTTTTTTTTAGAGCGCGGTTCCAGGGCGGGACAGAAGAGGAGGAGGATGGAGACATCGCGGGGAGGTAAGTACAATGTAGATTATGTTTATTTTATTTTGTTTTTATGCTTATGTATGTGTACTAATGTTATGTTTTTTTTAACATGGGCTGCACCGGAGAAGAAGAAAAGAAGGACGGGACATGCTGGAAAGGTGAGTAGAATATTTAGAATGTTTAGAATATTTAGAATGTTTATTTATTTACTGTAAACGTGTTGCACTAATTTTTTTTATTTTTTTTCCCTAGGTGGCTTATCTGAAGGGACATCTGCAAAGGTAAGTGGTTTTAAATATTTTATTTTAGCTTAGAATTAGATTATTTTATATATAGATAGCATTTATTGTATGTTAGCTAGGGATATGTGTTTTATATAGATAGCATAGCATGTATTGTATATTATATTGTGGTATTTATTTAGATAGATTGGGGGATGTATATTAGATAGATAGGATGTATATTAGATACATAGTATGTATTGTATATTAGATAGATTGGGTGATGTATATTAGATAGATTAGGGGGATGTATATTATATAGATAGGATGTATATTAGATTATAGTATTTATTTAGATAGATTGTGGGATGTATATTAGATAGATAGGATGTATTGTATATTAGATAGGGGTGTATTGTATTTTATTTCATTTTATTTGTATTGTATGTATTTGTATTGTATGTATTTCCTTTTCAGGTGTGTAATTTTTTTTATTTTCTGTAGTGAGGGGGGTTGTAATGTGTTTTTTTATTTTCTGTAATGTAGATTTTTTTTTTTGTGACTTTAGTTTTTTATATTTTCTGTAATTATAGTGGTGGGGGGTTATTAGGGGGTAGGTAGATAGTGTAGGTGTTAATAGGTTAGTGTAGAGGGTGTTTAGTTGATATTTAATGTTTTATTGGGGGGTATAGTGCAGTGTAGTGTTTATACTTAGTGTCATGATGGTCCTTGAGGACCGTCATGGCACTTATGTGGTTAATGTTAGGTTGTAACAGGCCCATAATTGGTCTTAATATGCCCTTATGGCACTGATGGGGTTAAATAGAGGCTTATGAGGGTCTGTATGAACCCCCATGAGTGAAAGGGTTAATTAGGGGTTTATGGGGGTCTGTTTTGACCCCCATGAGTGAGGTTGTTAAATAAGTGCTTATGGGGGTCTATATTGACCCCCATCAGTGACAGGGTTAATGAAGGGCTTATGGGGGTCTATATTGACCCCATGAGTGTCAGGGTTAATGAAGGGTTTATGGGGGTCTGTATTGACCCCCATGAGTGAGGGGTTTAATTAAGTGCTTATGGGGGTCTGCATTGACCCCCATGAGTGACCAGGTTAATGAAGGGCTTATGTGGGTCTGTATTGACCCCCATGAGTTACAGGGATAATGAAGGGCTTATGGGGGTCTGTATTGACCCCCATGAGTGACAGGGTTAATTAATGGCTTATGGGGGTCTATATTGATCCCCATGAGTGACGGGGTTAATGAAGGGCTTATGGGGGTCTGTATTGACCACCATGAGTGACAGAGTTAATTAAGGACTTGTGCGGGTCTATATTGACCCACATGAGTGAGGGGGTTAATTAAGTGCTTATGGGGGTCTGTATTGACCCCCATGAGTGACAGGGTTAATGAAGGGCTTATGGGGGTCTGTATTGACCCCCATGAGTGACAGGATTAATGAAGGGCTTATGGGGGTCTATATTGACCCCCATGAGTGAGGGGGTTAATGAAGTGCTTATGGGGGTCTGTATTGACTCCCATGAGTGACAGGGTTAATGAAGGGCTTATGGGGGTCTATATTGACCCCCATGATTGAGGGGGTTAATGAAGTGCTTATGGGGGTCTGTATTGACCCCCATGAGTGACAGAGTTAATGAAGGGTTTTTGCGGATGTATATTGACCCCCATGAGTGAGGGGATTAATGAAGTGCTTATGGGGGTCTGTATTGACCCCCATGAGTGACACAGTTAATGAAGGGCTTATGGGGGTCTGTATTGACCCCATGAATGACAGGGTTAATTAGGGGTTTATGGGGATCTGTATTGACCCCCATGAGTGAGGGGGTTAATTAAGTGCTTATGGGGGTCTGTATTGACCCCCATGAGTGACAGGGTTAATAAAGGGCTTATGGGGGTCTGTATTGACCCCCATGAGTGACAGGGTTAATGAAGGGCTTATGGGGGTCTATATTGACCCCCATGAGTTACAGGGTTAATTAATGGTTGATGGGGCTCTGTATAGAGCCCCATGCGTGATAGTATATATATATATTTTTTATAACAGGTCCTTTAAGGACCTTTACGGTCCTTTAAGGACCTGTAATGCGGGAATTTTGAATTTTCATTGCAGCAGGGGTCCTCGATTGCGTGGATGGTTAATGTGGACTTAATGCGGGTCTCCAAGCTTATCTCGGATCCCGTGGGTTTAATGGTGGTTTCCGAGGTTTTTTGTGCCAAGAGGTTTTCAACTGACAAGAGGACATCCTTTGAGGTTAGAACTAAAAAGATTCCACCTTAAAGAAAGAAAAGGTTTCTTCACAGTAAGGGTGGTTAATCTGTGGAATTCTCTACCAAGGGAGGTGGTGACAGCGGATTCAATAGATAACTTTAAAAAGGGATTGGATATACAGTATATTTAATTAAAAAGGGCATTCAGGGTTATCCTGGTTAATTAGAGAGGGTGTATTGATCCAGGGAGAAATTCGATTGCCAGTATCTGGGGTCAGGAATTCATTTATTTTCCCTTTTGAGATAATTGGCAAAGTTTCACTGGGGTTTTATTGTTTGCCTTCCTCTGGATCAATTAACAACTAATCCGCATATTGCAGATCAGAGGAGATCTTAAAAGGTTGAACTTGATGGACTAAAGGTATTTTTTCAACCTCAATTACTATGTAACTATGTAACTATGAATGTCTTGGTAGAGATGGACAACTTCAGCCTCTTCAGCATCCGTGGTTGGAGCATAGACTTAGATCACTGTGATATTAAATGACTTGCCTTGAATTCGAATTGAGATCATTCTGTCATTTATTAGGTTGCAACCAAGCACTGCTTTGGCCACTCTTTGATTGACTAGGAGGGCTACTCCATTTCTTCTCCGGGATTCTGGACCACAGTAGAAGATCTGGTGGTTATCTGATGTGGAATGTCCCATTCCAGTCCATTAAAGTTCACCAATTCCCAGGATATCAATGTTTAACCTTGGCATTTCATTCTTGACCACTAGTTTGCCTTGGTTCATAGTTCTAACAATTCAGGTTCCTATGCTGAATTGTTCTTTGCAGCATCAGACTTTCCTTTCCCTTCCAAAAACATCCACAGCTGGGTGCTCTTTCGGCTTTGGCCCAACCACTTCATTAGATCTGGTGTTACTTGTACTTGCCCTCTGCTCTTCCCCACCGGCACCTTCTAACCTGAGGGGCTCATCTTCCGGTGCCATATCGTTATGTTATTTTCTTAGCAAAGATACTGGAGTGGATTACCAGTTCTTCTCCAGTGGACTGAGATTTGTCTGACCTCTCTGAAGAGTACAAAATGAAGCAGGTCACAGATTAGTAGAATTGTGTCAAGATAATTCTCTGGTTGTAGCAAACACCCTCTTTCAACAGCATCTGAGACGACTCTACACATGGACATCACCAGATGGACAACATAGAAATCAGATTGACTATATACTTTGCAGCCAAAGATGGAGGAGCTCTATATAGTAGGCAAAAACAAGACCTGGAGCTGACTGCGGCTCAGACCATGAGATTCTTATTGCAAAGTTGAAAATTAAAATGAAGAAAAGAGGGAAAACCATCAGACCGAGTAGATACAAAATAAATAATATCCCTTGCGAATATGCAGTGGAAGTAATGACTAGATTTAAGGGACTAGACATGGAAGACAGAATGCCTGAAGAACTTTGCAAAACTATCCTGGAAACAGCAACAAAGAATATCCCTAAAAGAAAGATAAGTAAGAAGTCAAACTGGTTATCTTATGAGGCTTTGAAAGTAGCCCAGGAAGGAAGAACAGCAAAAGGAAGTGGAGATAGGAAAATATTTGTCCAACTAAATGCAGAATTCCAGAGGATAGCAAGAAGAGACAAGGAGACATTCTACAATGAGCGATGTAAAGAGATTGAAGAAGATGACCGAATAGGTAAATCAAGAGCACTTTTCATGCCAAAGTGGGCGTGATAAAAGATAAAAATGGTAGGGACGTAACAGAAGAAGATCAGATAAAGAAGAGGAGGCAGGAATACACTGAAGATCTATGCAGGAAGGATCTTAACAGCAGTGATAACCTCAGTAGTTTGTCCAATGAGATGGAGCCAGACATCTTGGAGAGCAAAGTGAGATGGGCCCTAGGATATTTTGCTGATAATAAGGCTGCATGAGGTGATGGAATCCCAATTGAACTATTCAAAATGCTACAGGATGATGCTGTGAAAGTGTTGCTTGCCTTATGCCAACACATGGAAAACTCAACAATGGCCAATAGACTGGAAAAGGTCAATCTACATCCCAATCGCAAAAAAAAGCAGTGCCAAAAAGTGCTCCAATTATCGAACAATTGCACTCATTTCACAAGTGTTGCTTAAGACTCTCAATCTCAATATATGGAACAGGAACAAGCAGATGTGCAAGCCGGGTCCCGCAGAGGAAGAGGCACAAGAGATTAAATTGCCAATGTCCGCTGGATAATAGAGCAAGCAAGAGAGTTCCAAAAAAACATTTACTTCTGCTTCATAGACTATTCTAAAGCCTTTGACTGTGTGGATCACAACAAAATGTGGCAGATCATCTCATCCTCCTCCTAAAGAATCTGTATGTCGACCAAGAAGCCCCAGTCAGAAGCGAACATGGAACAACAAAATGGTTCGAGATCGGAAAAATTGTGCAACAAGGTTGTATATTGTCACCTTATTCATTCAATTTATATGCAGAATACATCATGCGAAAGGCTGGACTGGATGAATCCAAAGCTGGAATCAATATTGCTGGAAGAAATATCAACAACCTCAGATACGCTGATGATACTACTTTGAAGGCTGAAAGTGAGGAGGAACTAAAGGACTTATTGATGAGGGTAAAAGAAGAGATTGCAAAAGTTGGCCTGCTGCTCAAAGTCAAAAAGACGAAGATCATGGAAAACGGCAATCTCACTTCCTGGCAAATAGACTGAAAAGAAGTACAGTAGAGGCAGTAACAGATTTTATTTTCCTTGGATCAAAGATCTCTGCAGATGGTGACTGTAGCCATGAAATAAAAAGATGTTTGCTTCTGGGGAGGAAAGCTATGGCAAGCTTGGACAAGATAGTAAAAAGTAAAGATATTAAACTATCAACAAAGGTCCGCATAGTTCGAAGTATGGTATTCCCAATAGTAACTTACGGATGTGAGAGCTGGACCATAAAGAAGTATGAGCGCAGTAGAATAGAGTCCCTTGGCTGCAAGAAGATCCAATAAAGCAATACTTCAGGAAATCAAGACAAACTGTTCACTAGAAGGTATGATCATAAGGCTGAAGCTCAAATATTTTACTCTGATGCTGGGAAAAATTTAAGGCACAAGAAGATGGAGGACGACAGAGGTGGAGAGGGATAGATGAGGTCACTGAAGCAATGAACATGAACTTGATGGAGCTCAGAAGGGCAGTGACAGAGATGCACCTAGCGTGCTGTGGTTCATAGAGTCATGAGGAGTCGGACACGACTGAATGACTAAACAAAAACAAATGTGCCACAATAAACATCACCACCTGCTAATATCCCCAAAATATCTACATTATATACCATATGATCACCATAAATACAATTGCCCTGAAGGGTACTAACTTCTATCAACAGAACTAGTCTGTCTTTATTTGAGTTCAATGGTTATATAAAATTGGTATATTCACACGGCAGCATAATTTTCTGTTTAATATAGCAATTAAGGCATATTGCAGTATAATGCAGTTAAGGCATATTATATATAATATATCAATAACTTTATTTAAAGATCACTCCAATATCGCAACCACATAGAATTAGTACATAATTCAGCACTGAACACCTGATACCTCCTCCTGCCAATACCCAGTCTATAACATAGACAATAAAACTTGGTATATCTCCTGTGATTGGCGGAGAAGCCAACAATGAATTCTCACTGTAAAGCAGAGCTGTCTGAGGAGGGCCCAGTAGGTTTCAAGCTAATTGAATATAGAGGAATGTCTCTTTATGTGTATATACAGTTAGCCATTTGATGTCTAGATCAGTGTATCTTTAATAAAGCTACAAAAGTGTTTGTAGTATTAAAGTATTTGTTATTAAGCAAAACCGAGACACAATACAGGGTACTTATGGGACATGGAGAACAGATGTTTTACATTAGTCAACTCTTCATGCACTAGTCACACTTTAATGCTCCATATAGCTGCAGAGGTCAATTATCCTTCTGGCAATGCTATTAATAAAACAAAACAGTCTTCAGGCACCAGAGGAACATGAGGGAATATAGAAGGCACACTGAGTTCCCCTTTAGTGACAGCCATTGGCACTGCCTCTTCAAGTGCCTCCTCCTGAGGCTCCCCAACTATAACTGCCTTGATCATCCATCCAAAAAATAATTGATTGGTACCTTTATAAATACATAAATATACATACAAGGACCCAAAACTGTAATTTGATTATATTTAATTATCATATGCATCCCTTATTATCACAGGAGAAAACGCTTTAAAGAACCCATATAGCCCCATATGTACATTATGCTGTGCTTGATAAAAACAATTTGCTTGAAAAAAGACTTTAAATTACTAATAATTATATGCCAGGATACTATAGTGGGAGCTGCCGTTTTTATTTCTATTTATCTTCTTCTTATAATATGAAGGGACCTTAAAAGTTTGAGTCTTACTAGGAGCATCATTGGGCATGGAAAATGTCATAAAATTGTAATTATAGGCTGCATATTCCAGAGGAATATTTGTACTTTACAAGGGGATAAGTGTCAACTACAAAATTGCTCCAATGATATATTAAACGACTCTCATCTCTCTCTCTCTCTCTTCTTTCCTCCCCATCAATGTCTTCACTGATTGATAAGCAATGAATTCATACAATCTCTTACAAGTTATCCTTCTTTGTAATTCTTTTATTTGTTAATTATTAATTAAACTGAAAAATAAATAAAAAATTGGAAAGCATTCTATGTACATTTGTGTAATTAAACCATTATGTTATAGCTAATTGCTGGGATGTAGTCTTAACACAAAAACCCAAAGGGCTTCCTGGCACTGGAAAGCTTTAAAACATTTTTTTTCATCCACGTGCAAAGGATTGTTTTGGACCTCCCTCTGACAAGTTTACTATTTCTAACTGCATATGTGTGTGAGCCTGTTATGAATTTCGGGACCTCTGATATATTTCAGGGTGTTCATCACACTAGGAATAGACTGGGTTATTGTCCATTGTTCAAGAGAGGCAGCAATCAGAAGCAGAGATCTTGGGTGTTGGAACTGGGGGGGACAGGGGGGACAAACACTCCCCCCCCCCCCCACACACACACAGATTTTTCCAATTGTGTGTTAATGTGTAGAGAAGCAGTTGTCTGTTATTTTTACACTATATGCGGTATCCCCCTACACATTTTCTTTAACTCCTACACCCATGTGGCAGATGTAAAGAAATCTGATTGACTGGTAGTACACATTACAAAATACATTAGAGACCAGAACCTGAAGCCAACAGACTGTTTCATAAAAGGAAGTTATTTAAAATATATCATCATGATTAAACTAACAAGGCTACCATTATATAAAAAATATAATCAAAAGTATTTAAAGTAAAATATATTAAGTCTGAAAATATTTTTTCAAAGGCTTTAAGGATTCTGAAGTATTCTGCGACTTCTCTGCACAGCCTCATTTTCTTTCCCCAAAGACCCAATGAAAATCATTCCAATGAGTATCACACAATAATTCCAACATGTTTTACATGTAACTCATCTAACTCAAATCTAGCTGGATGTTACAAAGAATGACAAAGGCTTTAGTAGTGTCCATGAACTCAAATTGCATTTAAGAAGGTCAAATTAAGGACATTTTCATATGGTAATCCTGTTCCATCCGTTTCTTTGATAAAAAAAAAAATCATTACAAAAGAATTAAGATGGACCTTGAAGAATACATAGTTGCTTGAAGTTACTGTGTCTCCCTTTAAATGTCTTAAAGGGACTCTGTTACCCTATTACCCTAACAGGAAATTGATTTCATATTAAATAGTACAAAGAAACTGGCTGTACGTGGTGCTGGCCTTTTTTATATAAAGTAAATTGTTCCTGGGGAATACAACTTTGTTTTTTCAGCAGATGCCCAACTCAGTATGCTAATTTGCAGCTCAGAGTACTTGATAAAGACGGGGAGGGGATCTAAGTAAATGACAACATTGGGGGATCAATGTTTTGACAGACAAGCAGACTGTGGTTCTAATTAGCATGTCAAATAATCAAATTAGTATTCGGGAAACACTAATTTGCACACAACTTCAGCACAAATTATAGTGGAGTTCTTGGATATGATCCACTTTGGAAACAAAATATCTAATACAACTTGATTTTGGGGTGATAGATCTTTTTTAATTTCCATTCAAAACTGCTCTCTAAAATGCATGTGTAACACTAGCTGGAACTCTATGGAAGAGTAAGCCTCCATTGGACAACCCTCAGCACTCATTCTGCAGGTAGATTAGCAGTCTAAATGTAATCCTCCATGAAACAAGTAAAGCCAGCTAAATACATGATTTTCTCAAAAAAATGTATGCTCCTGTCTTGCATACTATGCTCCAGTCTTTTGCTTAAGTTGTTATATTGTTGCACACTTTACATACATATAACTTTTTCCCCAAAGTAGAGTGGTCTTCTAACCCAGGGGTACCAGGGATTTGGGGTAGGGGGGCCCTACACATTAAAAAAAATAATAATATAAGAAATAGATTTACTGAACTCCCCCAGAGCGGGCCCCGATGTGTGGCAATGCCTACACCAGTGGGTGACTGTAGGGGCAAGTATTTGAATCTTCTGTAGTGAAGAAGAGTAAAACTAATTCTCTCTGCATTTAGATGTGGTCTAGATCAGTTACAAGTCATTGTTTCTTTATTAGTTTTATAATATATTCATAAAAATAATAAGGAGAGGAGAGCAAATGTCTAAATAGGAATAAGTATGTGGACTTTTAAAGATGACTTTGAGAGACAAGACATTTCATGTGCATTGATGGCTGTTTGTTGTTGGGTCCCCACTTAACAGTGAGTAACTATTAAAGTGACAAAGCTAAGGTTCCAAATATGCCATAATTTAAATCTATAGCTAATATCAAGTAACAGTTAAAGTCATATCCAAGTTTCATGGTTTAATACATTTCAGCAATCCTTAGGCAAAAAGCAGCTTATGTGTATGCAGCACATCTCATAAAGCATTTTATTTTTACTAATATCTAAAAATCCCTCTAATGATTATACCCACACCTCCAGGGAGTGTCTAGACAGGCATCTGCCTCCCCCCCCCCCCCCCCCCCATAAGCATGCAGCATCAGGGGAGCAAAATGAATTCATTATTTACCTGCTGTTGCTTGCTCAGCCAATCTCATTGCAGCTTCCAATAAATAGCACATATCAGTGATACACTACATATCCCAGTTAGCTTTGCAGTACAAACAGAAACCCCAGAGTTTAAATCAAATGTTTCAGCTAACTTGATTGGCCAAAACAAATAATTTTAAAATTGCTAATAATGTAGCCTGGGTTTGGAGGTTGTTAACCCTAATTTGCAACTGTCAGGAATTACAAGAGATTTTGCTGACTTCAAGGTAAGTGTTTAAATGTTTATTTTAGGATTTTTTTATGCCAAAACATGTTTTCATACACTACTAATTATCCTCTATCAGATGCATTCATAATTTAGCAAAACATAGTGGCTTGCAAAAGTATTCACGCCCTCTTTACTTTTTACCTATTTTGTAACATTACAGCCTTAAGTTCAATGTTTTGTTAATCTGAATTTTATGTGATGGATCAAAACACAGTAGTCTAAGTTAGTGAAGTGAAATGAGAAAAATATATACATAAAATTATTTTTTCAAAATAGAAAACAGAAAATTGGCATGTGTGTATATATTCACCCCCTTTCTTATGAAGCCCATAAAAGATCTGGTGAAAACAATTACCTTCAGAAGTCACATAATTAGTGAAATAATGTTCACCTGTTTGCAATCTAAGTGTCCCATGATCTGTCATTACAGATACACATCTTTTTTGAAAGGCCCAAGAGGCACCACTAACCAAACACTGCCACGAAGACCAAGGAACTCTCCAAACAAGTAAGGGACAATGTTGTTGAGAAGTACAAGTCAGGGTTAGGTTATAAAACAATATCCAAATCGTCAATGACCCCCAGGAGCACGATTCTATCACAACAATATAAAAAAAAACATGGCACAACAGCAAACCTGCCAAGAGACGGCCGCCCACCAAAACTCTTGAACCGGGCAAGGAGGGCATTAATCAGAGAGGCAGCACAGAGACTTAAGGTAACCCTGGAGGAGCTGCAGAGTTCCACAGCAGAGACTGGAGTATCTGTACATAGGACAACAATACGCTGCACAGATTTGGGCTTTATTGCAGAGTGGCCAGAAGAAAGCCATTACTTTCAGCAAAAAAACAAAATGGCACATTTTGAGTTTGCGAAAAGGCATGTGGGAGACTCCCAAAATGTATGGAGGAAGGTGCTCTGGTCTGATGAGACGAAAATTTAACTTTTTGGCAATCAAAGAAAACGCTATGGCTGGCTCATACCCAACACATCACATCACCCAAAGAACGTCATCCCCACAGTGAAACATGATGGTGGCAGCATCATGCTGTGTGGATGTTTTTCAGCAGCTGGGACTGGGAAACTGCTTAGAGTTGAGAGAGAGATGGATGGTGCTAAATATAGGGATATTCTTTAGCAAAACCTGTACCACTCTGTGCATGATTTGAGGCTAGGACGGAGGTTCACCTTCCAGCAGGACAATGACCCCAAACACACTGCTAAAGCAACACTTGAGTGTTTAAGAGGAAACATGTAAATGTGTTGGAATGGCCTAGTCAAAGCCCAGACCTCAATCCAATAGAAAATCAGTGGTCAGACTTAAAGATTGCTGTTCACAAGCACAAACCATCCAACTTGAAGGAGCTGGAGCAGTTTTGCAAGGAGGAAAGGGCAAAAATCCCAGTGGTAAGATGTGGCAAGCTCATAGAGACTTATCCAAAGCTACTTGGAGCTGTGATTGCGGCAAAAGGTGGCTCTACAAAGTATTCACTTAAGGGGGTGAATAGTTATGCACATTTACTTTTTCTGTTATTTTGTCCTATTTGTTGTTTGCTTCACAATAAAAAAAAACATCTTCAAAGATGTTGTGGGCATGTTCTGTAAATTAAATGATGAAAATCCTCAAACAATTCATATTAATTCCAGGTTGTGAGGCAACAAATCCCCAAAAAATGCCAAGGGGGGTGAATACTTTTGCAAGGCACTGTATGCCTTTAAGGGTAATTACTCCCTGGCTTAGCCGTTTGCGTGCAAATTTCTAGTGAACACAACTGGGCCTCCAGGTGTATTTAGCAATTATTTGCAATATATCTCCCAATAGCGAGAAATAAGACCCTTTGCTTGGTGGACAGATCAGAACGACAGGGAAAAATGGCAAACTTCAAAGTAAATTTACTTTCAGAAAATCCTATTTTATTAGCATGCAATTGATACAGTATTTGCTATTATTTACTGACTTAAATTACCCAATATTTGGAACTTCCACTGTGCCCTTTAGTCCCTGTCTATAACTAATTATATAAGCACAGTGATTTATAATATTTATTTTAGATGTTAGCATAAAGACTCAATAGTATACTTCTGGTTTACAGTCATTGCGGTTACATTAAATAAAACATGGATTTTTAGCTTTTGAAGCCCCTTTTTATTTAAGATTGATTTATAGATATGTACATTATGTTCCACAATATATTTTTGGCAAGATTCAAGGCCAAAGGAGAATCCAGTCTTGCAATTAATCACATGACAATGTCAGGAATCATGAAGTTAATTAAGAACTGTTTTATTTCCAAATACGTAATTCATTCCAAAAATGTGCCCTTGTGGAGATAACATAGTGGGTGGCCAGATTTCTCCAGCTCGTCTATGACTTGTTAAAGTGACATTGTTACTAATTAAAAAAGCATTATTAATGTGCAAATTAAATAAATAACTCTCCTACATGCTTGTTCTGGAATACCCTATTCAAGTATATATTTTCAAGATATGGAGGAGACGAAAAAAGTATTTAGTAGTGTGTGAGTGAATTGACATAACAACGGCAAGCATTGACTCCTCATTCCTAGTATTCCTGTTTCAACAAATTGGGAATATTAAACTTTTAAAACAAAAAAGAATAATATAGAACTTCAGTAGCATTTAGATTGTATATTATATACATAGTATAATAGTTAATAAATACATTAATGTATTTTTTCTTACTTTTTGAAAAAATATTTTGTCCTTCATCAAACCTAGTTCTTCAAAATCACAATCTTTCTTTAAAACATAATGAACCAGATTTAATTTAGCTTTCACAAGTTACTGAAGCCCGTAAGTGAGGTTGCAAGATAATTTGCTATTCAATTTGCGTCTTTTTGTGGGCTCCAAACAGGTTATGAGTTACGGCCTTGAAAACATTGTGATGGTTAAACCCGTAACTTACAGCCTTCCGAAGCCTTTGATCTTTCACTTTTGCAAGAGTTACGATGGCTAAAATCGCAAATCACTATTCAATTGGTCCAATTCCCCAAGCCCGTACATATTTCTTTACACCCGTAAATGGCAAATGAAGCAGAAAATCCTACGAGTGCTAGAGAGGATGGGGGTTAAACACCTGTTCGTTGCACTGTAAATGCAAATAAAAAATCAATCCTGCACTGTAAATAACGGGAAAAGCGATGATAGACATTAGAATTAATTGCACAACAGTCTCAAGCTCGCAAATCGGCAGAAAATAAAATGTATTTTTATGTTTAATTTCGGGGCTAAATCGATCTCAGGTATCTGATCGCATATATGACCCCCCAACCTAATTGATTGACATGTAACCTCCATGTTTTACTGCCGTAAAAATGAAGGTCACATTTTCTATTGGCTGATTCGAAATGGGAGGTTACGGGCTTGCTTAATTGATCATGTTTCCGCCTTGCACTGCTACGAACCAGTGCATGATTTACGGTTTTGGCTTTGGGGCAGTAACTTGCGGGCTTGAGCAATTGAATAGCATCGTAATCAGAGACGGCTTGCAATTGAATCAGGCCTAATATCATTTTTATACCAGACAGGATGGTAAATGCATGAGAAATCTCTTAGATAAATCCCTATCCTTCTCCAATTTTTGAAAAGCCTAAGGTTACCGTATATACTCAAGTATAAGCCGAGTTTTTCAGCCCTTTTTTAAGGCTGAAAAAGCCCCCCCTCGGCTTATACTCGAGTCACCATGTGTCTCTTCCCCCCCGTGTCTCTCCCCCCCATGTCTCTCCCACATCCTCCCATGTGTATCTTTCCCCCCTTTCTCTCGTGTCAACCCCCTTTCCCTCCCCTCCCTTATCATCCTCCTCATCCTCTCTCCTCAACCCCCTCCTCATCCTCCCTTTTCATCCTCAACCCCCCTCCTCATCCTCCCTCCTCATCCTCTCTCCTCAACCACCTCCTAATCTTCCCTTGTAATCCTCCCTCCTCAACCTACCCTCTTCATCCTCCCTTCTCATCCTCAACCTCTCTCCTCATCCTCCCTCCTCAACCACCCTCCTCAACCCCCCTCCTCATCCTCCCTCCTCATCACTTTACCACTCTCTAATTACCTCCCCCTCTCCCTTTCCCCTCTCTGACTTTCCATCAGCTGCGCATCAAGTCATTAGCATATGCCGGGTCCCGACACAGCCGGAAGACGCGCAGAGGAGCAGCTGATGGAAGATAAGAGAGGGGAAAGGGAGAGGGGGAGGTAATTAGAGAGGGGTAAAGTGATGACGACAGAGGATTATGAGGGGGGTTGAGGAGGGAGGATGATGAGGGGGGTTGAGGATGAGAAGGAGGGATGAGGAGGAGGGTTGAGGAGGGAGGATGAGGAGGGGGGTTGAGGAGAGAGGATGAGGAGGAAGGATGAGGAGGGGGCTGAGGAGGGAGGATGAGGAGGATGATAAGGGAGGGGGAGGGAAAGGGATATGAGGGAGAGGGGGGAGAGACACAGGGGAGGGAGAGGAGGGAAAGAGACACAGGGGAGGGAGAGGGGGGAAGAGACACAGGGGAGGGAGAAGGGGGGAAGAGGCACAGGGGAGAGAGAGGGGGGACACAAGAAAGGGGCACAGAGGGCACACAAGAGGAGGACACAGAGGGCCCAAGAGGGACACAGGGGGCAGCACATTTCCCACCCTCGGCTTAAACTCGAGTCACTAAGTTTCCCAGTATTTTGTGGTAAAATAGGTGCCTCGGCTTATACTCGGGTCGGCTTATACTCAAGTATATACGAGTACTTAAAAATGAAGAAATCTTAATGTGTACATATGAGCAAAATTTATAATTATTTTAATTCTCATGTACATTAAAAAAATTATGTTTAACTGCAAAGATTCAATATTTAAAGGAACCACTGCAGTTTAGGAAAAGCCCACATGTTTGCAGAGTAACTAACCACATTAGCACATGTGTTAGGTCATGAACAGAAAAGCATTTGATAGAAAATCTTAATGTTACCATGTTGTCTATCTACAGTACTTAATGATAGCATGGAACCTGAGGGCATATACAGATGTGCAAAGGCCTATTCAACATTTTTTCATCAGCGTGATATCTCAAACTGATAACCATCTCCATTGACTGGAACAGAATGGGAATGAGAAGTTGTTTAATTAACTCTGTAACATATTGTATAAAGTTTAGCACATCTATACTTACGGATTGAACAATGGAGGGAGGGTGGGGAGGAGGATTTGCTATAGAAATTAAGCTTTTAGCATTTGATACCTACCTCTGAGCTTTTTCTAATTAAAAAAATAGTTATATGACATTATTCCTGCCTAATTATTCTTTTAGCAATTGTTTCAAGCCTATTCATCTTTTTGTCATCATGTAGTGTGGTCATTTAAGATAACACAAATACAACATGCACATACTGATAAGCTTTATACATGAGTGCTTTTGCATATCATCCGAATTACATTAATGTATTTATGGAAAATCCCCAACTTGTGGCAGCCACCATGTGACTGTAACAGTAGAAGGAAAATACTATACAATTTAAGTAATGTATTTATAGGCCATACACAAACCACTTGCATATATGGTCAGAATAAACACAAAGTGCTTTTGAGTTAATTTGTTTGAAGTTGTGTGATCACTTAATTTATCACTTGGGGGAAAACATTTATACAAATAAGATATACACTCTGAAACATGATTTATGTTGTAAAAGTCCATGTATATTTCTGACTCACATTATACCCTAACAAATGCCTAGAAGCTTTAACAAAACCCAGTAGGAATTTGTAAGTAGTATTTGTTCAATGACTCATCTTAAATAGACATGGTACTCATATATTTGTCTAGTCGGAATTTAAAACTGCTGGTTTTAAGCACTGCAAAGGTTTTTTTTTTTGTGTGTGAAAAATTAGTTTCTAAAGATTAGGCTGCATTTAGCAAAATGAGGAATTAACTGCTTTTCCGATAGCATGCCCTGGCGCACCCTAATTTGACTTAGATAGAAAATGAGACTTGGTAGCACTTATTTTTGATGCAAAAATGTAAAGCCTTTTTAAATGGCAAAACATTTTTTATTTCATTTATATTAATTCACTGAATTATTAATAATTCATTCAAAGGTGAGGAAGTTCAAGGTCTTAAAGACAAAATGGAATGACTTCATGACTTTAATATACAGTATATAGCTTAGACCAGTGGCTATGAAATTTTCTCACTAAAGATAATTTTTTACAATATATTAGGATTTTTTTTTTTTTTTTACAACAATTTAGAAAAATAAGCAATCAAAATTACCATATATCAGTACATTTTTCAGATAAATTAAACAATACCAACAATATTGCCCACTGTTATTAGTAAAGATAGAATACATATCCAGTTATATATTGAAAATATACACATCCGTCAAATAGATCCTTCAAAGATATTACAGAAAAAGTGCAATTTGCCTCTAATTTCAGAATGTAAGTATATAAATTTCCTTATATTTTATAAGGAATTTTTAAAAAGCTTTACACCAATTAAAAAAGTAAACAATCAACATTGACATATATCTGTAAATTTTCCAGATGAAATAAACGATGCCATCATTATTGTACGGTGTTATTACAGAAAGATAGAATATATACATAAGAACATATACACATCCATAAAATAGCAGAATAAGCTTAAAAGTGCAATGTTCCTCTAATTCCAGAATGGTAGTATATAAATATCCTTTCTAAAGATAAGACAAAAAGAGATTTCAGCAAGGAGAAATTGTAATTTCAGCTTTCCATTACGCTAGCTCTCTGCCTCTGCACAGTCATAAATTAGGTTTTAAGCAGCAGTATTTCAGGGTTATTTTTAAATTGCATTTGGTATGTTATTATATCTGATCCTATGATCTTTGTATGGAAAGTCTCCAAATTGTAATCATTGGGCAAGTTACAGTATTATTTTTAATCTCTTTTGGAATCTTAGTTTTTGTGAACACTACTTTGTAAATTTTACCTAGGGGCAGAGCTACTGTCAGTGCAGGAAGTGCAATGTATCAGGGTCCTCACCCACAAGGAACCCGGTGCTGCCTTGCCTGGCTTAATTTTATTTATTTTTTTCTCTATGGGGCAGCTTTACATGTTATAATGTGTTTTTCTTATATTCTGTATCAAAGAGCTCCTTTCGTAGATGGGAATGGGATGTCTTGTACCCATCAAGGAGAAAAATGAGCTGCTGTGTGTCTTTTCCAAGAGACAGCTTACAGCAGATTCACTCAGAAAGCATATTTGGGGATTAAAAGTGGAGGAGAGAATGAAGGGTCTATGCCCACCTTCTCCCTCACCCCTGGTGCCATTACCATATGAACCCTTCCTAAAGCAGCTCACTTCCCCCCATGACTGTGCTGCCTCAGCCATTGGCCTGACTTTTTCAGTTTCCTTATCCCCCAATACATTTTTCCAAAGCTACTCTATTACCATAATTACCCCTTCCCTCAACCACCGGCTTCTCTAGGTACCCAGAAAGCCCTTCACAAAGCAGCTGCTCATAAATATCCTCCCACAACCACTGACAATCCTCCTAATACTCCAAGACCCATAGCACTCCCCCTGCTTCTTGCTCCTCCTCTAGGTGCTGAAGAAAACTTTACTCTGCGACCTTTGCACCCCCCAAAAATCAGGACAGAGCAGAATCCTTCAGATGTGGGCTCTGGTGCCTTCCACCTTCTGCCCTGATGGTAGCTCCACCAATGAATCTCAGCATCATCTTTTCAGTGTTTCATACAATCCTGCCTACATCTACACATACTCAGTCTCATTCTATTGCAGCGATTTTGGGATCCGGGCTCGCAAGTGGAGGTCGCAGGTTACTTTGCTATTCAAATGCCTTCCGTTTGCGGGTTCCGATTGGGTTACTTGCTGCGAGTTGCGATTCGTAAAATTGCATAATACTTCCCTACAAGCCTTTAATTTTTCACGGCCGCAACAGTTCAATTGCTCCGATATTCCTGCTCTAACCACTCTGTCAAGCCCAAAAATGGCAAAAATCGAACCACAGGTTACTGGGACAAAGGAGGTCTCGCAAAGGGTTTACTTACAAATTGGAGAACTTTAAATGCAAATATAAATTCAATACAGCACTGTAAATAATGGGGAACACAATGGGTGACATTATAAATAAAAGCACAACATTCTCAAGCTTGCACATCGCCAAAATAAACTACTTTATTTCATGTTTATTTTCTGTCCCAACCTCCAAGCCCGTAGGACTTTGGAATCCAACCTCCATTTTTTCTAAGTCCTACGAGCTTGAATAAGGAGTTACGGGCTTGGAGGTCATTCAAGACCGTAGGACTTTGGATGGAAATTAAACATGAAATAAAGTATTATATTTTGTCGATGTGCGAGCTTGAGAATGTTGTGCTTCTAATTCTAATGTCAACCATTGTGTTCGCAATCATTTACAGTGCTGTATTGAATTTATATTTGCATTTAAAGTGCTCTGATCCTAAGGGCTTGAACCACAAGTTACGTGTTTGCGTCCACGATCATGTTCAAGCCGGCAAATGCTACTGTCGAGAACATGGTTTCTGATTCTCGTGACCGGCGCCTAACTATCGGGCCCGGGCAATTGAATATCTGAGTAAAAGTAGACCTACTGGAGCCCGCAACTCAATCGCAGAAAATCAGCTATCTGCGATGGAGTTACGGCCCCGAATTGAATGAGGCTGTAGGACAACAAATCATCCACAAATGATTTTATCTATAGAATATCAAATTCAATGCAATTTAAGGCAAGACAAAATTTATTATAAAATGAAATTAGTATGTTCTCGATCAGAAGGATGATCAAAAATTAAGTTTATCTCAGGACTCACAAAGAGTCATCCTTCAGCACTCAGGAGAGGAAAACCCCCCTGTGGAGGAAATCTCTGGGGAACCATGGCATGAAAGATTGCCCTTCCCTCTGGCCATTAAGAGGTTAACACAAAGATTAGAAGTGTCTCATCCACTTTAAATAAAAACCCTATAATCATCTTTACTATTAACCTGTTAAAGCATATAATCACAAATATACATAGGGGAAGTTTAACACTTTCACTTGTTGATAGAGGGGCAATGAATTGCTGCTCCCTTAGGGCCTCATTCAATTGCAATTTGTCCAATTGAATAAGGCTCTATATAAGCACATAACATATTTTTTTAAAGACATTTTTAGTTAGTAAACATCTATCCAAAAGCAAGGTTTTCACTAACTAAAAACTTCTTTAAAAAAATATGCTATGTGCTTATTTAGAGCCCTATTCAATTGGCCAAATCGCAATTGAATGAGGCCCTTAGTCAGTGAAAGGGTTCAATACAGGATTATTTATTCATTTCCATAGTTTAGCCCCCCCCCCCACCCCCACCCAGGCCATACCAACCATCCACTGCTTGTAGGCTTCTTAGTGGAATCTGAGTTGATTGGTGCCTTTGGGAGGCATAGTTATCGCTAATCACCAATGAACACCATCGGAACCCTCACAAAGGCCCACATAAGGGGTAAGTTCTGGGGTGGCGGAAGCAGTGGCAGAGCTAGTGAATGGAGGGCCCCGGTGCAAAAAATATTTCTGTTGACCCCCTAGTGCCATATATATATATATATTATCTCCTCCTGTGGGCTGCTTATTTGGATTGATGGAATTCATTCTGGTTCTTCTTTCCTCCTTCACTTGTCTTTGTGTCTGGGTGTGATGTAATTCGGGATTCCCTGCCCAGACACAAAGAAACGCAGGCAGAAGAAAGAAGAACCAGAATTAATTCTCAAGATCTCCCAAAGCAACGAACAGGACAAGGGGCCCTGGCTGAGTCTAGAGAAGGGCCCAAGTGCACTGCACGGCCTGCACTGATAATATCTCTTCCCATGATGTTAGTGAATATTGGGGTGCTGTTTTTGCATTAAAAGTTTTATTTTTATATACTTTAATCAATATGCATAAACATATATATTCAAGTTTCTCTTTTTTACTTTTCCACTGAAGCTTTTAAAAATTGTTTACCAGTCCTTACAGATATCTTTGTCAGGTTACAGTTCATTTCTGTGCATGGTTGTGATGTTCTTCAGATCTAATTGGTATGGGTCTGGCATCTTTGCCAGTGAACTGACACTCTGTAACTCACTTTGACAGTCATTACAGATCTCTTTGCTGTTGTGCCAATGCTGTGTTGATGTTGGTGAACTGACAATGCAGAGAACTGACAATGCAGAGTTCACTATTAACTAATAACTATTAATTAATTTACCTACCTCATTTTAGGCTTACCTCTTTTCCAGGGTTACAATATGAGTTTCTCTCTCTCTTTAGTGTACAATGCTAATAAAGTGTGTGGAGTGCAGCTAAGGTGTGTGTCACACTGAAGGTGTATCAACTAATGTTAGAGTCCCATGTGAATGTTGTGTTATAGCTGTATGTGGCATGCATACATGCCAATGTTCACACTTTTAATAGGAAGATTACATTTTAAATATTATATATATATATATATATATATATATATATATATTATATTAAAATAGCATATACTGAATATACTCGAGTATAAGCTGAGTCACTAAAAAAAAACCCGCCCCCGTCCCCGCCCTGTGTCTCTCTAACCCCCCTGTGTCTCTCTAACCCCCCCGTGTCTCTCTAACCCACCCATGTCTGTCTAGCCCCCTGTGTCTCTCTAACCCCCCGTGTCTCTCTACCCCCCTGTGTCTCTCTAACCTCCCGTGTCTCTTTCCCTCCCCCCTCCTCATCCTCAACACCCCCTCCTCATCCTCAACCCCCCTCCTCACTTTCTCCCCTCTAAATACCTCCCCCTCACTAACCTGCTTCTTCTCCAGCCTCTGCTCCATCCGTCTTGACCCCTGCGCGTATGTGACGTCACATGCGCGCCGCGGCATTAGCATATACCGGGTGCCGGCAGGAGGATGGAGGATGATGATGGTGGGGTTGAGGAGTGAGGATGAGTGGGGAGGTTGAGGAGGTGGTTGAGGAGGGCGGATGAGGAGGGAGGTAGAGGAGGGGGTTAAAGATGAGGAGGGAGGTTGAGGATGAGGAGGGAGGTTGAGGAGGGGTTGAATATGAGGAGGGAGGTTGAGGATGAGGAGGGAGGTTGAAGTTATAGAGGGGGGTTGAGGTTGAGGAGGGTGTTGAGGATGGGGGGTTGAGGAGGGTGTTGAGGAGGAGGGGGTTGAGGAGGGAGGTTGAGGATGAGGAAGGAGGTTGAGGATGAGGAGTGGGGTTGAGGAGGGAGGTTGAGAATGAGGAGGGGGCTTGAGGAGGGTGATAAGGGAGGGGGAAGAGACATAGGGAATGCAGAGGGGAGAAGAGACACGGGAGAGAGAGGGGGGACACAGAGGGCACAAGAGGGACACGGGGCAGCACATTTCCCACCCTCGGCTTATACTCAAGTCACTCGTTTTACCCAGTATTTTGTGGTAAAATAGGTGCCTCGGCTTATACTCGGGTCAGCTTATACTCGAGTATATACGGTATATTAAAATAAACTGTTAGTCCATTTTAAAAGGTATGAAGCCTCATTCAATTGAGGCATAGTAAGTTAGTTAACGTTGGACTTACGTTTGTGGGCCTGCTACTGGCCAGAGTTAAGGTGCTATTCAATTGGCCGGGCCCCTGAATATCTGAAACTCACTTTGCCAGTCCTTACAGATCTCTTTGCCAGGTTACAGTTCCTTTTTCTGCAAGGTCATGATATTCTTCAGATATGGGACAAGCACACTGCAAATCTCTTTGCCAGTGAACTGACACTCTGCAACTCACTTTGACAGCCATTAGAGATCTCTTTGCTGTTGTGCCAATGCTCTGTTGATGTTGGAGAACTGACAATGCAGAGAACTGGCAATGCAGAGTTCACTATTAACTAATTTACCTACGTCCTTTTAGGCTTAACTCTTTTCCAGGGTTAAAATATGAGTAGCTCTCTTTTTAGTGTACAATACTAATAAAGTGTGTGGAGTGCAGCTAAGGTTTGTGTCACACTGGTGTATTAACTAATGTTAGAGTCCCATTTGAATGTTGTGTTATAGCTGTGTGTGAAAGAGTGCATACATGCCAATGTTCACACTTTGATAGGAAGAATACATTTTAAATATAATAATATATACAGTGGATATGAAAAGTCTACACACCCCTGTCAAAATGTCAGGATTCTGTGCTGTAAAAAATTAGACAAAGATAAATCATTTCAGAACTTTTTCCACCTTTAATGTGACCTATAAACTGTACAACTCAATTGAAAAACAAACTGAAATCTTTTAGGTTGAGGGAAAAAAAAAAAGAAAAGAAAAATAATGTGGTTGCACAAGTCTGCACACCCTCTTATAACTGGGGATGTAGCTGTGTTCAGAATTAAGCAATCACATTCCAAATCATGTTAAATAGCAGACAGCATACACCTTTTATCATTTAAAGTGCCTCTGATTAACCCCAAATAAACTTTAGCTGCTCTAGTTGGTCTTTCCTGAAATTTTCTTAGTCGCATCCCACAGCAAAAGCCATGGTCCACAGAGAGTTTCCAAAGCATCAGAGGGATCTCATTGTTAAAAGGTATCAGTCAGGAGAAGGGTACAAAAGAATTTCCAAGGCATTAGATATACCATGGAACACAGTGAAGACACAGTGAAGTCATCATCAAGTGGAGAAAATATGGCACAACAGTGACATTACCAAGAACTGGAGCTCCCTCCAAAATTGATGAAAGGACGAGAAGAAAACTGGTCTGGGAGGCTACCAAGAGGCCTACAGTAACATTAAAGGAGCTGCAGGAATATCTGGCAAGTACTGGCTGTGTGGTACATGTGACAACAATCTCCCGTATTCTTCATATGTCTGGGCTATGGGGTAGAGTGGCAAGACGAAAGCCTTTTCTTACAAAGAAAAACATCCAAGCCAGGCTACATTTTGCAAAAACACATCTGAAGTCTCCCAAAAGCATGTGGGAAAAGGTGTTATGGTCTGATGAAACCAATGTTGAACTTTTTGGCCATAATTCCAAAAGATATGTTTGGCGCAAAAACAACACTGCACATCACCAAAAGAACACCATACTCACAGTGAAGCATGGTGGTGGCAGCATCATGCTTTGGGCTGTTTTTCTTCAGCTGGAACTGGGGCCTTAGTTAAGATAGAGGGAATTATGAACAGTTCCAAATACCAGTCAATATTGGCACAGAACCTTCAGGCTTCTGTTAAAAAGCTGAACATGAAGAGGAACTTCCTCTTTCAGCATGACAACGACCCAAAGCATACATCCGAATCAACAAAGGAATGGCTTCACCAGTAGAAGATTAAAGTTTTGGAATGGCCCAGCCAGAGCCCAGACCTGAATCCGACTGAAAATCTGTGGGGTGATCTGAAGTGGGCTGTGCACAGGACATGCCCTCGCAATCTGACAGATTTGGAGTGTTTTTGCAAAGAAGAGTGGGCAAATCTTGCCAAGTCAAAATGTGCCACGCTGATAGACTCATACCCAAAAAGACTGAGTGCTGTAATAAAATCAAAAGGTGCTTCCACAAAGTATTAGTTTAAGGGTGTGCATACTTATGCAACCATATTATTTTATTTTTTATTTTTTATTCCCTCTACCTAAAAGATTTCAGTTTGTTTTTCAATTGAGTTGTACAGTTTATAGGTCACATTAAAGGTGGAAAAAGTTCTGAAATGATTTATCTTTGTCTCATTTTTTTACAGCACAGAAACCTGACATTTTAACAGGGGTGTGTAGACTTTTTATATCCACTGTATATATATATATATATACATATATTTATATATATAAAAGTACATTTTAAAACAAATGTAACCTCATTCAATTGAGGCATCGTAAGTTAGTTTTTTCATTTGTGGGCCTGCTGTGGGCACGAGTTAACGTGCTATTCAATTGGCCGCGCCCACAACTTAGGGGCCGGTTGTGAAAATCGGAAACCATTGCCGTTTAAGTAGCATTTGCGGGCTTTGGAGTAAGCCCGTAACTCCCGCTGCAGAAACAGCCAATGGAAACAGAGATCATCATCATGACCAACATCCAAGCCCGTAACTCGTAAGTGAAGGCAGTAGAACTTTGACATCCAACCTCCATTTTCAAAGTCCTACAAGCTTCAACCTCTAAGCCCATAGGGCTTTGAAAAAATGAAGGTTGAAGCCCTTAAGACTTAACATTGCCGTGCTCGATATAACACGAAAATTAAACATGAAATAAAGTATGGGAGAATGTTGTGCTATTAATTCTAAAACCTAACATCACCTTCACTCCTCATAAAATTACCGTTTTGATTTTTTATTTGCTTTTAAAGTGCTCCGAATTGTCATTAAGCACTATGAGAGCCCTCCTTGGTACCAGTAACTTGTGGTTAGATATTTGCAATTTGCTGGCTTGACGGGGTTGTTAGCTAGGGGGAATCAGTGCAATTGAATAGCGATTTGTGATTTTAGCGTTCGGGACTCTCACGGCCGTGAAGGATCAAAGGCTTGGAGGGCATCAACTTGCGATTTTACAAATCTCAATGGATCACAGCTCACAGCACGTAACTCAATCAAACGGAAGTCAATTGAATGAAAAAATAACTTGCGAACTCCTCTTGCGAGCCCGGATCTCAAAATCTGAGCAATTTAATAAGGGTCATGGTATTTTAGTGATCATTAATCACTGGTCTGGCACAACTACTTAAAGCTACATATAAATGTAAATAGATAGATAGATAGAGCTTTTAATTAGTAAAAACTATAAGTATAAAGAGCGTTTCATTTTATTGTGTGTAAAAACAAAAAAATCTTTTGTAATAAAACTAACACCCAAATTAGTTATATTCAAACATCTTTACCCTGGAGCTCCTTCCATCTTTTTCAGACTAGGACTTTCCTGGAGCTTTTCTGGTCCAGCACGAAGGAGTATACTGCACTCATTACTGCTGCAGGAAGCTCAAAAAACATCAACATCTTTAATTTCAGTATAATGAAAGATTATTTATCTTTACTACTTAAAAACTGGATCATTATAGTTGTCTTTTAAAAAAAACAACAGAGGTTCTATAATAATAAAGTGTATTAAGTGTATTAAAATGCATTTTATTACAGTAAACGTGCATTGAACTTTGCAATTTTACCTGTCAATCAACTATTTCACACAGCAAGGATGGTCTAATACCTTATGGGTGATTATTAACCAAAGAGTATATGCTGATTAGCGCAATCACTCACTGAGTTCTGCACATGCTAAATCTTGTCAAATTCATATGAGTAAATCAATACAGTCAGACCCCCTGAGTTTAATTAGTAATTATTCTCAATAATCACCCAAGAAAGCAATAAAAGACTATGCTTCATGGGTGAATCAAAACATCTGGATAAGATTTAAACATTTTAAACTTTATTTGTTTACTGTAAGCAAATGCATTTTAAAACATTGTACTTCTTATAGTTTAAAAGTATATGATATTTGGAACCTCCTCAATGTCACGCCATTACTATGTAATTATGTAATTGGGGTTCAAAAAAGAATTCTAGTTCATAAAGTTCTACCTTTTTATATCTCCTCAGATTTTTATAATATGTGGATAGTTATTTGATACAATGGAAGGCAATTAAAGATATTCAATTTTGAGCACATGTTCATTAATTAAATGATAGAGGCACTGATAACCCCAACTTTGCTCTGCATTCCTGGTCTCAGACGTTTACTAGAACTGAAATACAGTAAATTCAGATACATTTAGGTGTTATGCTGCCCTAAGCTCAGTCATGATGTGATTCCCCATCCAAACCAATTCTAACTAATTACTTGCATCCTGATTCCTCTTTCCTTTCCCTTCTTTTGGTCATACTTATCTTTGTTCCCTGCTGTCTTGTACCTCTTGTATACAAATGCTGAGGACCCTCAGTTCTAGCTTATTATCTGTTGCCTCTTAGAATGGGCTGTCTTATACTTGGGCCTGACTGTCCTATGCATAAAAACAGCACTGAACAGACTAATATGTTACATATATATGTTGTGTAAAATGTCAAAACTTCATAATCTGGAAAATGATGAATTTTGAGCTCTGGAGAATATCAGAAATGTATATCTTTATCTTGGTAATGTCAATAATATTCATCTGTTACATTATCACATCCACTTGTTAATAATTTATTATTGTTTTTCATACATTAAATGGCCCAAGTTACCTGTCCACCTATTTTATGTTCTCTTCTTCTGGCAGCTATCTAATTTGCTGCATTAACCTATCTTGTCTGTGCAACCACTAACACCACCCACATTCTCTCGACTCCTGCCTCTACCTTGCTGCATATGAGTGTGTTTCAGCCTATGCCCACAATGCCTAGGCCTGGGGCAGCACATTTCAGGGGGCAGTATGTTGTCTGAAGTTACCAAGGCCATACCATGGAATTTGCACAGAAATGTCTATATATAATGATATTTCTCTCTGTAAGTGTACATGGCACTTGCTGACATGCTGAATACTTACCAATACATATACATTTATTATTTCCTTTGTAGGTTTTAGATAAACATATGATAAAACAAGCAAGAAGCGAGGCGAGCAGTGAAGCCAATTAAACACTCCCCTGTGTCTCTCTTCCCCTCCTCCTCTCCTTACCCTGTGTCTCTATTCCCCTCCTCCTCTCCTTACCCTGTGTCTCTCTTTCCCTCCTCATCTCCTTACCCTGTGTCTCTCTTCTGCATGCAAGCCAAAATTACAAGCAGCGGAACTTAGAAAATAAAATACCAAAGGTCGTAAAACTATGCAGTAACCGCCCAAACAGCACAAACCCAAAACGCACACAAAAACACAATGAAACAAAAAAAACACTCACACACAGCACGGGGGACAGCTAGGACGTCTGGAAGTGAGGTTACACGCAATTTTAAGCCTAATTTTCACCGTTTCGGCACTCGAAAATCGGCTAAGCAAGAAAAAAAAATAATGAAAACGAGGATCCATGACCCCGAACCGCGCAATACACTGCCAGACACGTATAACTTACACATACACAAATATACAAATACACAAATAACCCCTTGCTGCGGGGGTCTGATTGGAGTGTGCCCACATTAAGCACATTAAGCATAAGGGACCCCCGCAATGTCCTGACATTAACCTTGATTGGCTGCAGTCTGATTGACAGTGACAACAGCCAATCAGAAGGCGCAGATGCCTTCAGCCAATCACCCTGTGGTGGTGTATCCTATTGTGATTGAAGGGAATAGCGCCTTCTGATTGGCTGTTGTCGCTGTGAATCAGACTGAGGCCAATCAAAAGGCGCAGATGCCTTCAGCCAATCACCCCATGGGGGTGTATCCCATTATGAGTGGCTGAAGGCAATTGAGCCTTCTGATTGGTTTAAAAAAGATTGACAGGTCCAATAGCCAATCAGAAGGTGATATAGGGGTGTATCCCATTCTGATTGGCTCACACCTTCGCACTTTCTGATTTGTTAACATTTAAATGACAGCCTTTTCAGCCAATCCGAAGGCGCCATTCCCAATTTTCTTGCAGAAGAGGCTCTAAGGGGCCTCATTAGCGTTGGGGAGCTCCGCAAGTGCGGAGCTCCATTCGTTTTTTGTTTTGTTGTTAGAGCACAGATTCTTCAAAGGCCCAGCCGGGGTAAAAGAGGAGGGGCATGGGGACATTGCGCAGAGGTAAGTTGAATGTATATTATGTTTATTCTATTTTATTTTGTGTGTGTATTCATGTGTCCTAATCTAATGTTTTTAAAAGGGACTGAGCCGGAGAAGCCAATAAGAAGGACGGGAACATGCTGGAAAGGTGAGTAGAATATTTAGAATACTTAGAATGTTTATTTATTCTATGTAGTGTTATGTACTAATTTGATGGGGGGGGGGGGGGGTTCCCACAGGGGCGACCTGAAGTGACATCTGCAAAGGTAAGTGGTCTTAATAATTCTATTTTAGGTTATATTTAGTGTTTGTGTATGTAGACAGGGTTTACTGTATGTTAGATAGGAGGGATGTATTTTAGATAGGGGGTATTGTATTTTAGATAGAGGGTATTGTATTTTGATAGGGGGTATTGTATTTTAGTTAGGGGATATTGTATTTAGATAGGGGGTATTGGATTTTAGATAGAGGGTATTGTATTTAGTTAGATGGTATTGTATTTAGATATAGGATATTGTATTTTATTTGTATTGTATTGCAATGTGATGTATATATTTTGTATGCATTTCCTTTTCAGGTGTGTAATACTTTTTTTATTTTCTGTAGTGGGGGGGGTTTGTAATGTAGCTTTTTTATTTTCTGTAATGTAGCTTTTTTTATTTTCTGTGACTTAGGTTTCATTGTTTTCTTTTTTTTTTGCAACAATGATTTTTAATCAGTTACATTTTGCATACAAATAATATATATTAATATATCAATATATTATTAGGTTTCATAGTTGAATAAATTATAGAAAAAATCATGTAAATGTATATAATTTGAACATATTTGTACTGGCTCCTTAATAATCTGTAATAAACATAACAATGTAAAAAGTTATAAACACGTATTCTTTACACTTAACCCAATATAATAATCGAATCCTATTTCTGCCTGAATATGCTTCACTAATACTAAAAAAAAACAATCAAATATCAATTACATGGGAATGTGGCAGTGACAACTGCTTTCAACAGGACTAATGCAAAGCTAATTTGTTTACAGGGACACACTCTACAAATACAGAAGGAGCAAGAACACAAGAGTAAAGAAAAGCACAGCCTGCAATAGAGAATAATTGTATATAAGAGTAAATAATGTCATTATTTTTTAATTTTCAAAAAAACAGTTGTTCATTTTCAAGTTTTGTTATTTAATGAACCACATAGTAAAAATTTAGATGGTCCTTAATATTCCCCTTTTTAGCTATAACACTTGTTTAAAGCCAAAGACGGCCACCTTGTCTGTCTATTCTATCAATGAAAACTACTTAGTTTAACCCAGATATGCTTAAATCCCTTGACTCATGCATCTTTTGAGACCTCTTACTGTGCTGCCACATCTTTGACCCTTTGGGACTCCTTGGGCCTCATTCTATTATCGGCCGTAGGAGATGCGGGGCCGCAAGGACCGGCCGCAAGCTATTCGGCTATTCTATTCCCCTCCGGCCGGGGATTCCGGCAGGCTTGCGGCCGGAGGAAAGCCTTTGATCTAAAACGGCCGCAAGAGTTTCGGCCGCAAGAAAATCCTGGTTGCTATTCAATTGCTCCGGGAACCTTCTCTGCAAGGCTAAAACCGAGCCGCAGCTTACTTGCAGAAAAAAGGTCCCGATAGCACCAATTAAGCACATTATAAAGCCGAAATAAAGCCATCCTGCACTCTGAGGAGACTATAAAGTGATTGTAGGTGTTAGCAAAAATAGCACAACATTCCCCTACACTCAAATCCGTAAATAAATTATTTTTTAATTTATGTCACATATCCATGTAAAAAGTCCCGAGGGCTTGGAGCACCTCAGACCCGCCCATGCTGCGGCCGGAGAAAATAAATAGTTAATGTAAACTCGGATTTGGGCTGATGTGCAAGCTTGAGAGGGGGTTGCTATTAATCCTCATGTCCCCCAATATGATCCCTAGCATTTACAGAGCTGTACAGTGCCGTCTTGAATATATTTTTGCGTTTAAAGATTTCTGAGCTTACGGCCAGTTGCAAGATATACGGCCGGCCGTAAGGGGAGATCCTTGCGGGGCCATATAATTGAATTGCAAGATAACGGAACCCCCGTAAGGAATCGCAGCCTTGCGGCCGTTTTACGGCCGATAATAGAATGAGGCCCCTATTATTTAAGTTTAACTAAGTTAAAAAGAAAAAAATAAATAAACTAATGTAAAAAACTCCAATGAAGATAGACAAAAAAAATACAAAAAGTAGAGCCAATAAAATAAAAAGAAAAAAAAAGAAGAGAAAGGTAAAACACAGAATAAATAAAAAATTAGCAGGATAAGGAAGAGGAGAGGGGGGAGCCCCTCTCCCCCCTCTCCTCTTCCTTATCCTGCTACTTTTTTCTTTATTCTGTGTTTTACTTTTCTCTTCTTTTTTTTATAGGGAAGCTATGAATAAACACTCTGGAAAAAGATTTATCCCTGTTAAATATACTTTTGATCCCATATTGTCCACTTTGTAAGAAACTCGTTTTACTAACTTTTATCAAGATTTCTGACCAAGTGGGAACTTTTTCTTGTTTCCAATATAAGGCAATGGAGGTTTTGGCTGCCATAAAAATCTGTGCCAAAAGAGCTTTTGTTTCTAACGTAACCTCTTTGGGAAAGATGTGAAATAGGGGTATTTCCTCATTGAAGGGACAATCTATCCCAAATGTTGATTTTATTTGAAAAAAGGATTCCGACCACCAATTTTGTAGTATTGGGCAATCCCACCAAGTGTGTATGTGTGTTCCTTTTTGTCCGCATTTTCGCCAACTAAATTTGGTGTCATTATTTTTATTTATCTGAAAAACTTTTAGCGGTACATAATACCACCTATAATGATCTTAAAATAAGTTTCTTTGTGAGATCCATTTTGCAAAAATGTATCGGTGGTAAGAAAAGCCTATGCTTATTTTTGATAATATTATGGCACTTGGCCATTAAATTAGATATATCATTGTCTAAAATTAATTTCTCACAGTCAGTCAACTTTCGGTGGTTTTCTAGGAGAAACCCCAGAGACCTCAGCTGATTACACATTCACTAATAATCTAGCCATAATGAATTGTGTAATTTATATTTAACAATTAGTTCCTTAAAGGGTCTAAAAGAACCATTTTGAAAGAGGTCTCTTAAATATACTGCCCCCTTTTTAACTAGAAATTCGAGATTGAGTGACCAGAGAGTGACCAGTGGGGTTATCGGACTGGGGAATGGAATTAAGGCAAATTTCAAATTCAATTTATCCCAATGTTTGAAATTATTACTTAGAGTTTCTCCCATAGATTCTGTTCTAATGGAATCAGAGATTTTTTTTTTTTTGAAAAAATTATATATTGTAATTCTTTTTTTGCTGACATTTTCTTTTCAATTTGGAACCAGTGCCCAGATTCCACTTGGTCATTCCATCTAATAATATGTGCTATGGTTATTGCATCTTGAAACTTCTGGATAGAGGGTTAAGCCATACCACCTTTTTGAAATGTATTAGTACGATTTACTGTTTTGATTCAAATTTTTTTACCTTTATGAATAAACTTATTGAGAATATTTTGAAGTGTTTTAATTTGGAAACTTGAGAGATGCTAGGGTATGCTTCTTATTAAGTATGTTATTTTGGTCACTAAGAACATTTTTGCAGCTATGATTCTTCCCGACCAAGAGTCGTAAAGGTTTCTCCACCTTTCAATGGAAACTTTCAGATTTATGACTGTCAGCCTAAAGTTATGGTCAATCATCTGTTTAAAATCTGATTGTAGTTCAATGCCCATTTGTTTTATGCTTTTTTGACATGTTTATAAAAAAATTGACTTTAAATATATACTTTCCTCTTCTTTCTGGTTTATCATCAATGCTTCAGATTTAGATAAATTTACCTACCCAGGTAGTTATTTTTAGAATAGATAAGTATATACACCAAACAACAAAACAAAATAAAACTAAGTACCCTTTAGTAGGGAACATATCCCTCTCACCCATGACTACCCACCTAAAAGAGAAAAAAGCGGTGGGGATCTGGGGGGGGGGGGGGGGGGGGGGAATGTGGTGCAAATTCCTAAGTAACCTAGGACCAATCATAACATATATTTAAAAAAATTGATGTCACTGCCATAAAAAATAATTTAAACAAATCCTGACTTCTTTAACTGTCCTTTCTAATTCTTAAGATGCCTATATCTCCTTTTTCTAATTGCTTCTGTTAAAAAAAAAAAAAAACATTCAAGGGGAAAAATCTTTAATTTTCTCTTACTTTCTATCTACTCATGTAAGTATTTAGTTGACATTATGTGTCCTAATATCTTTTCTCATATCCCAAAGGAGTATTAACTTACATAATCCAACATTAATTGTTTAACCCCTTAATTCTTATTTAGAGACAACTGTTTATATATAAGTAAAGTTTTTTTTTATCTCCCTTACTTCATCTCTACTCTCTTTTACCTTTAAGGCTATACAATTTAAAAATACTAATTTTCTAAAAAAAAAAATATTTTCCTTCTTATAGTGAATTTAAACTTTATGTTTACATAATTATTTTAATATAACCTAATGTGAGAATTTTATGTTACATAAAGGGCTATTTCCAATTATTTATAAATCTTTATCAGTGATACAAAATTAAATAATTATCTTAATCTTTAGATTATTCTACATGATAAATTTAACAAATTACCATACTTTTTTTGTTCCCTTTTTTTTCTATCCCTTTCTTTTTTCCTTCCCCTCCCCTTTCCCTCTTTTTTCTTTCCCTTTTCCCTTTCCTTTTCTTGTTTCTTTTCCCTTTAATCACCCTTTATATTAATTGTTTATTGAATCATTCTCCTATTCCAGTCACTAGTTAGAATATATTTACCATTTATATTATACGGTAGGTGTGTTCTAAATATTTACTAAATAAAATTGGGACTTTGTAATATTCTATATTATTTTTTTTATATATTTAATATTTTTTTTACCCAGAGTATCTTATTCATTATGTAAATTGTTCCTCCTATTGGGATAATTTAAGAATTTATTTCTTTCTACCTTCCCCTTTCCTCTCCTCCCCTTCCCACTGAAAAGTCTAAAACAAAAAACAACAAAAAAAGAAGCAAATTATAAAAGGGACAAAAGATTAAGACCAATAATTTTAATACACTGTATTTCAAATTCCACTCTTCTATAAGTTTTCTGGCCTCTAAGTTAGCCACTATACTCATTAAATCATGGGTTATAATTAATTTAATAGGAAAACCCCATTTGTATCTTATATTGTTTTCCCTTAATAATTTAGTAACTTCAGAAAATTCTCTTCTTTTAATCAAAGTTTCTGTTGAGAGATCAGAGAAAATTAAGAGGTTTTCATAAGGAGGGTCACATTTTTTAGCCTCAAAGGCTTTTCTGAGGATCGCTTCTCTATGCAAGGATGAGTGGAATTTGACAATAACATCTCTGGGGAGATCTCTATCTATCCTTTTAGAAAGTGTGATTCTATAAACTCTATCTACCATCTGTTCAAGTGAATAATCATCTTTTAAAGTGCAAGAAAGAAATGTTTGAATATATTGATTTAATTTTGACTGAGTAATACTTTCGGATATACCTCTTATCCGAATATTATTTTGGCTGGAATAATTTTCCAATTTATTAATTTTGGCTTTTAGATCTAGGACTCACATTATATTTAAATTCTAAACTATCTATTTTCACCCCTAATTCATTTATTGCACTTGAATTTTTAGCAATCTCTGCAGTTAAATCTGTAAGTAACGAATTTTTTAATTCTGCTAATATTGTTTTCGACATTGTAATTGTAAGTCTTTCTTCATCAGGTTTGTTTGAGATATGGCTTTCTTCAAATTCTTCTAAACTAGTCTGGTTAACTGAATGCTCTAATTTGCCTATGGCATCTTCCTCCAGTTGGGTTTTATCTAGATCTTTGTTTTAATTTCCAGGGGAAAAAACATACCTGGGGTTTTTGCCATTGAATTTTTCTTTTCTCTAGTTTTTGTTTTAGGGTTATGATTCTCCCTTTTCATTTTAGTAAATTAATGAGAGTTTTATTTATTACATTTTAGCCAATATATAACAGAATATTTCAGTCTTTAAAAAAAGACTTTTAACAATCCCGTCTGAGTTATCTTATCAGTAAGTTTAAACTAATTCTCTTTCTATTGTGAACCGAAGAATGTTCTATAATCAGATCTATTATTATAGCAGAGTGTCAAACATATTCAAATTTGACCTGATGTAAACAATAATTCGCCTTGCAGAGCTAAGATAAAGGGTATTTAAATGAACAAACAACAAAGTTAACCCTATGTTGTTATTTTATCCTAAATCTTTTCCTGTTACTAAGCATTTACTATTCCAAGATGTCCCAAGTGTTTGTGCACCATAACAGATTTATTCAAATTAAAGCTAATAATAATTTATGGTGCTCAGAGATTACCCTATAACATATGTGTTTTTACAAAATACCGGATCCTAACATATTATGACATCATAAATATCAGTGCAATGTAATCCAAAACTGCCACCTCTAAAATAAAATTTAAACAATGCTACAGTGTTCCCAATTTCCTATGATGTTCTTACTTATCACTGAAATATATTTAGAACCCACGTATATTACAAGATGTTGTAATATTCCAAATAACCACAAATATCGATATACAGTAGTGAAATGTTCCAAAGTGCAGAGAACAGAGAACAGAGAATACTAAGTAGCAGCAGATATTATTGCACAGTCTCTGATTTTTTCACATGAAGTTATAATGTTCCAAATTGCAGCTCCTATCCGATTGCAAACAATATTGTTTCTTGCTACTAAATTATTGTGATACTTATTATTCCCGATTATCACAAGTGCAGTAGCTCAGTATTTAACCATTCTAGACAAGATTATATGATATGGAAGAAGACTGTAGATTTCCCAGATACTTGTGAAAAAAATACATGAAGTTGTAGAATCTGGTTGCAAGTAATATTGATGCACTTTGTTAAAAAGTACTAAATTTCCATCCGGGATGTTACAAAAAATTTTTCAAGTTGTTTCAGATATTATTGCATGAAACTGGAGTGCACCCAGTAATCCCAAATATTATTGCACCTTGCTATATTGTCCCAAATCGCAGCATCTGTTAATACCCACTAGTCCAAGTTGTCTCTGCTAATATATTAAATGTTGCTAAAGAGATGTAAAATGTTACTTCCAGTAGTATTGCACAGTTCTGAGGTATATACAATAACCCCTGATATTATTGCTCCAATGTACATCTTATATTAATGCACAAAGCCAAGATTATCACCTTTAATACTGCACAACTCTGAGGTATTCTGAATTGCTTTGGATTTTATTGCTCAATCCTGAGATAAACCCTGTAAACATGAATGTTAATGCAAATTGCTGCGATGATCCACATTGTCAACAATAGTGTTAGCTACTGCTAAGAAGTTAAAATTAATCATAATTATCCAATTATCACAAGTACTATAGCTCAGAATGTGTCCATTCCAGACAGGTTCATATGTTGTTGAACAGAACTTTAAGTTTCCAAGTTACTTGTGACATAAATACCTGGTATTATATTATTTCTGGTTACAATTGGTAATATTACTCTTTATTAAGAAATTCCAAATTTCCACCAGAGGTATTACCAAATATTCAGCTGTACCAGGTTGCCTCAGATATTATATTATGGGATATACCCATTATCAACAAATTATGTTGTAACGTGCTGTGTTATTCCTAAATATAATGTATAGTGTTACTTCCAATATTATTGCACAGTTCTGAGGTATATTCATTAACAACAAGTATTATTGTACATTATTTTATTGATCCAAATTGCGTCTCCTATTATTCCACCATGCTAAAGTGTTCCAGGTTGTCACCAGTGGTATTGCACAACACTATAATATTCTGGGTTACCTCAGATATTATTGCTTGGTACTAAGGTGTACCCCGTAACCATAAAGGTTAGTGTGATATTCTGAGATGATCCACGTTGTCACCAAAAACGTTGACTTGTGCTAAATTGCTCCACGAGATCATAATTTTTATTGCACTGTGTAAATTCCAATATTATTGCACAATTCTGAGGTATATTCTTTAACCACAGCTATTATTGCACTTTATTATAGTGACCAATTTGCAACTCATGTTAATGCATAGTGCTAAAATGATCCAGGTTGTCACCGCTATGGTATTCTGGGTTGCCTCAATTTTTATTGCTCAGTACTGAGGTAAGCTCTGTGATCATAAATGTTATTACAAAATACTAGGTTGATCCACGATATCACCCATAGTTAGCTTGTGCTGAAATGTTCTAAGTGACCTTGAGTACTATTGCACTGTGCTAAAAAAATCAAGATTACCTCAATTATTATAACAGAGTGCTAACATTTACCAGTTGATTACAAGGATTAGTGCACCATCAGAGGTATTATAACTCATGTGCTGAGTTTTTCTCAGGTGCCTCTGAAGGCTTTTATTATAATTCCTCTTGGCAATGTTTAGTGAGGCTTTATAAGCCTAAACTATACAGTGTTTAAATTGTGTAGCTTTTAATTTACAAAAAATCAATTTTTGAGCTGTGTTTTAAATTATACTTGGAGACCTCGCTTACCAAGGCAGCTCTCTTTGGCCTCCAATAATAGCGAGGAAGAGGAGAACCTACCAACTAGTAGAACATATTTTTATAAACAATCTTTGTCATCCTCTCCAAGCCATCGTGTATTAACTCCAACAATTAAAACAGCGGTGAGGGGGTGACAACAACACTCCCATTTATGGGCTTTTCTGAATAACTTGCCTTCTTCAGATCATATCCTCTTTTTATAGATCCCTTTAGCTATATAGGCTCTCATACATTCAGGCAGAATAATCCCTCAATATAGTTCCAAATGCACGGCGGCAGATTTCACATATTAATTTGTCCTACAAGTGCTGGGCAAGAAATTACCACTCCTCTGGTGCTCGCCTCCTACTCCAACCGTGATGTCATCTGGGAGGTGGGCGACGCAGAGGGAAGTCTCACATCTGAGGAGGAGACCACACTCGACAAATGTCTCCGTCCTTTTTCCAGGTCTCAAAAGCTCCAAAATCGTGGCAGCTCTCAGGCCCAAGACTTAAGCCCAGCAGCTAGGTGCATCTTAGAACAGATCCATAAGAAACTGACAAGGGACGCTGTGATCCCTGCACCACTGAGGTTTGGCGCTAAATGCCCGTTAGCTGTTCATCCTAACAGCTTCCTGGGCGTGGACAGCAGGTTTTATTATTTTCTGTGACTTAGGTTTTATTTTTTGTGAGTTAGGTTTTATTATTTTCTGTAATTAGTGGGTGAGGGGTTTAATATGGGGTAGGTAGTGTAGGTGTTAATAAGTTAGAGTAGAGGGGGTTAGTTTATATTTAATGGTTTATTGGGGGGATAGTGCAGTGTAGTGTTTGTACTTAGTGTCATGAGAGTCCTGGAGGGGTCTATTTGTGTGACAAACAGCATTTCAACACTTTTTTATTGCCCCGTCATATTTGGCGGGCAAGTCGCTAGTACAGTATATATAAAATGTTGAGTCTAAGAGTATAATTATTCAGGGAAAAGTAATTAAGCTTGTATTAATTATATTTTAACAGTTTTGATTTAGCATTTGATGTCTCTGCTAGTCTATGGAAGTGTCTATGATACTGTGTGTGTGAGTGGGGTATTTACATTTCTAGGGGGCATAGCTTACATCTGTTGATGCAAACTTGCCTGCTTTTGGACATGTGCAGGGGAAATGAGATTCTATTATCTAACAATGTTACACAAAATGTAATCCTCCATACATGAACACAGTTTTCAAAAAATCTGATTTTATCTTAAAATACTTTAATGTTCAAGGCTACAAAACTTCTAAAGTTTTTAGTTTTTTACATAATTCACAAACCAGTGCCATTTTTTCTTGAACGTCAGGTGTATTGGTCAATACTAGTTCACTGTTATGACAGCTGAACTACAGGGACACTAAATTATGCCTTAATTATAAATAAATTAAGATTGTAGGTAAGAATATAAAAAGATAAGAAGCATTCAGTGAGCAAACAATGCAAATGAGGACAACTAAAATGTTCTTAACACTTTTAAGAATAGACTTCATGACCTGAATATGTATAACTCAGAAAACAGAGGGGAGAGAGGAGATATGATAGAAACCCTCAAATATATCAAAGGGTTTAATACAGTTGAACAAGGAAGTGCCATCAAGAAAAAGAGTATTACAAGAACAAGAAGTCGTGATTTGACGATGGGAGGTGAACGGTTTAGGGCTAATACTTCAGAAAGAGTGGTTGATAAATGGAACAGCTCTCCAGTGGAAGTCGTAGGATGAAAAACAGTTAAGGAATTTGAGCATGCTTGGAATAAACAAAAGGCCAATCTGAAGCTTAGTTAAGCTAACATTTTAGGTAAATACATTTGCAGACCAGATGGGCCTTTTTGATTGCTATCTACCGCGAAAGCTATATTTCTATATAATGTGAAATTATTAACTCCACAGAATATTGATAGCACCCAACATATTTCTCAGGGGCAGCTAGTGAACTTTTAAGTAAGATTTCACCCTAAGACCCAAACTCCAACTCATTTTCGATTGTCCAAAGCCAAAGTATTAAGTACTTTTGGATGATAGTGGATGGTGGGAGTGACTGGTAACGTAAATGCTGACACAATTAGATCACTCATACCTCCATCTCAAGCTTGATCAACCAAGTGATGCTAGTGATATTTAATCTCTGTGGCTTTGTAGAGATATCTCTTTTTTTCTTTTGACCTATTAAATGGTTAAAGGATTTGTGAAATATTGAAAATATAAGATTTTAAAGAATAACACATGGAAATATGCTAAATGCTTTTAAAAGGGAATATATTATATACAGCCTCCAATATATCACCTTTAATATGCAATTATGCTATATATGATTTTGATTACTGGTAATCAAGTTCCTGGGGTGGGAGGAGACTTGGATTAAACAAGAAGTTTCTATCTACACAATGTTCAGCTGCCAGAGCTTTTAGTAGGAGTAAGATAACGATATGGCACAGGAAGATGAGTCCCTCAGGTAAGAAGGTGCCTACCACAGTACTAAGGAATAGCAGAGGATGAGTACAAGTAGCAACAGGACTAATAAAGTGGTTAAGCCAATGAGAGGGCACCCAGCTGTGGATGTGTCTGGAGGGGAAAGGAAAGTCCACTGCTGCAAAGAACAACTCAGAATAGGAACACCGAATGTTACAAGTATGAACCCAGGCAAACTGAACGTGGCTAAACATGAGATGACAAGGTTAAACATTGATATCCTGGGAATTATTGGACTGGAATAGGACATTTCACATCAGACAACCACCAGCTCTTCTATTGTGGACAAGAATTCCCGAAAAGAACGCAAAGCAGTGCTCGGTTACAACTCAATAAATGGCAGAATGGTATTAATTAAAATTCAAGGCAATCCATTTAACATTTTAGTGATTCAAGTCTATGCGCCAACCTGTATGCTGAAGCTTTCCAATTCTACAAAGATATTAAACATCTCATAGATATAACACTAACAAAAGATGTTACTCTCTTCAAATGAGATTGGAATACTAAAGTAGGGAAGCAAAAGATACCTGGAATAACTGGCAAGTTTGGCCTTGGAGTACAAAATAAAGCAGCTCAGGGATTACACAACAACACAATTAAAAGTGCACAATCTGAGAACAGACAATACCTGAAGTAGGTTTGTCCTATAGGCCTGAGAGATTAGTAGAGTTCGGTCATGATAATTACCTTGTCATAGCAAACACCTTCCCAACAGCATCAGGGACAACTCTACACATGAACATTATCATATGGACAATATAGAAATCAGATTGACTACATACTTTGTAGCCAACGATGGAGGAGCTCTATATAGTCAGCAAGAACAAGACCTGGAACTGACTGTGTCTCAGATCATGAGCTTCTTATTGCAAAGTGCAGAATTGAACGGAAGAAAACAGGGAAACTCATCAGACAATCAGATATGAAATAAATAATATCCCCTGTGAATGTGCAGCAGAGGTAAATAATAGATTTAGGGGACTAGACATGGAAGATAGGAATGCCTGAAGACATTTGGACTGAATTTTGAAAATTGTCAAGGAAACAGCAAGAGCAAATATCTCATAAAGAAAGAAAACAAGGAAGGCAAACTGGCTATCTGATGAGGCTTTGAAAGTAGCCCAGCAAAAAGGGAAAGTGAAAGGTTATCCAACTGGATGCAGAATTCCTGAGGTTAGCAAGCAGTGACATGGAGAAATTCTGTAATGAGAGATGTAAAGAGCACTTGTAAAGATGTATTTCCAAATCTGTGAATTTTTTATCCAGTCTAATAGATTTGGCGAAATAAAACAATAATTAATTTACAATAGAGATTGATATGTTTTGGAATAACATGTATATATTCCTCCTTTAACGGATTTAAAGTGCACCATATATCAATAACATTTATAATAATAATATAATAATATTTTATGTGTATAAGACACCCCTATGTATAAGACGACCCCTACTTTCTCAAACCCAAAATTAAGAAATCAATATTTTAAACATAATACAGAACACCTTTGATATTTTTTTTAAAATATTCAACTTATATTGAGTAATTAAGGTAATATTTTTAAGATACATGTTAAGAAATTATGCTTCACTCTCAGTCCATGGCATATCACTTTCTTTATCACTATTAGTTGCAGACATATTACCTTCTTCAACCTCTACTTTCTTCAACCTCTACTGCATCACTGCTGGTGGCATTTTCTGGGCTAACTTGGTTTGTGTTCTCATGGCCAACCCTGAAGATAAAGCACCATTTCGCCTTTCCTGTGAAATCAACAATGTTCATTTCCCTTGCAAACCTTTTTGCCTTATAGTGAATAAGCTTGGTTGACACACATACCCCACTCTGACGCTGCTCCATAATCCAATTGTTAAACCTCTGCAACAAGTTTGGCCATTTTGCTGGTGTCCTCCTAAGGCCGTCTTCTTTTTTGGTATCTTGAGTAGTTGTTTTTCCTGTTTTCTCCACTGTCTGATCATACACTCAGTGGAAGGAGGTCCAAACTTTCTGTGAAGTTTTATTTCCATTTTCTTTTGCGTAATTGGGGACTTTTAACTTGAATTCTGAAGAATATGACAATCGTTTTTTATTTTCAGACATTTTTAGGGGTTGGTGCTCAAAAAAATTGCTACACACGAACTGTTGGTGGCGTATTGATCCAGCTCAATAACACCAAAACGCTACCCCGCCTACAGGTTGCAGACATACAAATGCTTTCTGATTGGTTTATTAAGAATCAGGCTAGTAATTGGTGGAAGTCTGTTCGCAGAGACAAGGTACAGGCAGTTTCGCCACAGCAGCCGCAGGGTCTCTCAACCAGTTACCACCGTTTTTGGTCTAAAAAATTTAGATAAAAGTATTGTCTTATACACAGAAAAATACGGTAAATTATTTGTGAATCCTTTATTAATTCTATTTTCTCATTTATCGTATGTACGTGAATCCTTGTGACCATAAGAACGTTTCAAATTTCTAACTTTATCAAGATTTTTCATTGGACCAATATTAAATTCTCCCCAATGATAATTATGTTAACATTTAAGGGGTTATGGCTATTTCTTAATTAAAAAAAAAGCTCTTCTGTCCTTGGTTTGGAGTATATAAATTACATAGTATGATCCATCCATACCTGTATTATCATGTAACTGCCTTCACTCTCAAGATCATTAATTGTAATTTATTCCTTTTTTTTAATAAAGGATTGCAACCCTATGCTTCCTTTTTTATATTTAGTAAATACCACTTATTTTACCCAGTCTCTAGCTAGTTTTTCATGTTCTTTTATATTTAAATGTGTTTCTTTTAAAAGTGCAATATCCATGCCTATCCTTTTCTTAAATGTAATAAAATTGCTTTGTTCTTTATTTGGGAATTAATACCCTATACATGCCAAGAAATGAGTCTACACATTAGGTATTACCTTAATTTTCAGGTAATTTTAAGGGTGCATTTTTCATTTTAGCCCAGACATGGAGAAACCGAAAGTATGTCCATCTATTGCCGCATACATGGAAATCACCGCATGTAGCTTCATTTTTACTTTCTACATCAATTTTCCTTTTAATCCAGCCATGAAAAGATAACAAAATGCAATCCTTCATCATTACAAAAATGAGAATCACCATTTCTATTTTTTTTTAATTCAACAACTTTCCTTTTGACCCAATTGTGGAAAGACAGAGAGTGTAACCCTCCATTACTTCAAACACAAGAAAAATGTCCACATATAGAATCATTATTACTTTTTGTGTCAATTTTCCTCTTAACCCAAATATTACTAGAGAAATCAACATCTCCACAAGAGAGAAAATCACTGTTTCTTAACTTTTTAAAATTTAAAATTGTTACCTACTTCCCTCCTTTGCTTCTTTCAAAAATATAAATACTTTTAAATACTATTAGAAGCCGCAAATGCCTCTAACCCATAGGTTTGCCTGCTGGTGTTTTTTTCTCTATATGTTTAGATGTATTCTATAGATTCCAGCTCACAATTTACCTCCTTCAGCCTAAACTTGTAAACCTTGCTTTTTTAAGTAGAATTTCAGATGGAGTGATCATATTATCTGACAATATTTAAACAAGCCCGTAATTTACATCTTAGACACAGCCAATAGTAAATTAGACCGTCATCAAGGCATCAGTAAAACATCGAAGTTAGACAAAAAAAAAGAGCAAATGTTGTGCCATATTTAAAAGGTTAATTACAGCACGTTGAAAATTCCCTATGTGAAATTAGAGTCTTCACAAGATAAACTTTTTAATATCCTAAAATCCTGCATAATTTTCGTGAAAATTAAGAAATTTTATAATCACTGTCCTGCTGCAGCTAAACCGTATTTTTCCTTTCTGTTTCAGTTCTGTGAACTCGTTCTACAGTTAGTGATGGCCTGCTTGGATTCATACCAATCAATCTAGGTAGTAGCAAATTGTAACACATTATCACTTTGAACTGATTCTGGTAAAAGAACAATTCTTAAATATTTTGTCTGCTTCTGTTCTCTACAGTCAGGTCCATAAATATTGGGACATCAAAACAATTCTAATCTTTTTGGCTCTATACACCACCACAATGGATTTAAAATTAAACGAACAAGATGTGCTTTAACTGCAGACTTTCAGCTTTAATTTGAGGGTATTTACATCCAAATCAGGTGAACGGTGTAGGAATTACAACAGTTTGTATATGTGCCTCCCACTTTTTAAGGGACCAAAAGTAATGGGACAGATTAACATTCATAAATCAAACTTTCACTTTTTAATACTTGGTTGCAAATCCTTTGCAGTCAATTACAGCCTGAAGTCTGGAACGCATAGACATCACTAGATGCTGGGTTTCATCCCTGGTGATGTTCTGCCAGGCCTCTACTGCAACTGTCTTCAGTTCCTGCTTGTTCTTGGGGCATTTTCCCTTCAGTTTTGTCTTCAGCAAGTGAAATGCATGCTCAATCAGATTCAGGTCAGGTGATTGACTTGGCCATTGCATAACATTCCACTTCTTTCCCTTAAAAAACTCTTTGGTTGCTTTTGCAGTATGCTTCGGGTCATTGTCCATCTGCACTGTGAAGCACCGTCCAATGAGTTCTGAAGCATTTGGCTGAATATGAGCAGATAATATTGCTCGAAACACTTCAGAATTCATCCTGCTGCGTTTGTCAGCAGTCACATCATCAATAAATAATAGAGAACCAGTTCCATTGGCAGCCATACATGCCCACGCCATGACACTACCACCACCATGCTTCACTGATGAGGTGGTATGCTTTGGATCATGAGCAGTTCCTTTCCTTCTCCATACTCTTCTCTTCCCATCACTCTGGTATAAGTTGATCTTGGTCTCATCTGTCCATAGGATGTTGTTCCAGAACTGTGAAGGCTTTTTTAGATGTTGTTTGGCAAACTCTAATCTGGCCTTCCTGTTTTTGAGGCTCACCAATGGTTTACATCTTGTGGTGAACCCTCTGTATTCACTCTGGTGAAGTCTTCTCTTGATTGTTGACTTTGACACACATGCACCTTCATACTGGGGAGTGTTTTTGATCTGGCCAACTGTTGTGAAGGGTGTTTTCTTCACCAGGGAAAGAATTCTTCGGTCATCCACCATAGTTGTTTTCCGTGGTCTTCCGGGTCTTTTGGTGTTGCTGAGCTCCTTGGTGCATTCTTTCTTTTTAAGGATGTTCCAAACAGTTGACTTGGTCACACCTAATGTTTTTGCTATCTCTCTGATGGGTTTGTTTTGTTTTTTCAGCCTAATGATGGCTTGCTTCACTGATAGTGACAGCTCTTTGGATCTCATATTGAGGGTTGACAGCAACAGATTCTAAATGCAAATAGCACACTTGAAATTAACTCTGGAGCTTGTATCAGCTCTTTGTAAATGGGATAATGAGGGAATAACACACACCTGGCCATGGAACAGCTGAGAAGACAATTGTCCCATTACTTTTGGTCCCTTAAAAAGTAGGAGGCACATATACAAACTGTTGTAATTCCTACACCGTTCACCTGATTTGGATGTAAATACCCTCAAATTAAAGCTGAAAGTCTGCAGTTAAAGCACATCTTGTTCGTTTCATTTCAAATCCATTGTGGTATTGTATAGAGCCACAAAGGTTAGAATTGTGTCCATGTCCCAATATTTATGGACCTGACTGTACATCTTCCATTTTTTTTGTGTTAAATATTTTATCTGTTTTCTGAATATTCCTTTTTCTGTTTGAGCTATGCTTTTGGGTTCATAGTTTTAAGTTCTTCTTTAAAAGAATCCAAAGATTTCTGTAGATGTTCTACTAATGGCATAAATATTGCTGTTATTTGTTGTACAATGGATTGAACTTACTTCTGATGTCTTATTTTTTTCCAGGCTCATATCCAATGATTATTCTAATTGTTTAATTTCTCTTTATTCTTATTTTTCTTTTTTAGTATATTTTCTTATCACTCCTATTAGTTTTTGATCCTGCCATTTGATACCTTGTAATCTCTTCATAAATTTATTTATAAATACTAATAAGAGTTCTCAAATTTTAATATTTCTTAAATGTATATTGATATGCAGTATTATCTATATTTATCTTTCATAACCTAGTATTCAGCAAATTACCTAGAAGTCCCTTTTCCAAATTGCAGGTCATGAATTGAGTACATCCCTTATTATAATTATTTTATAAAACGGACAAATAGTATAATTTATATTCACATAGATTAAACAAATAAATGAAATTACACAACATCTCAATATAAATATACAACACACAAGAGTACAGCCTCATTAGATCTCATCCTAAGAAATTGTGAATTATGTTATTTCACTCTTTATAATTCTGTTAAATTGTCACACATGCTACAATTTGGTAACTCGTATGTAACAAATTATCACAAATTGTCAAATTTATGACTTTTCTTTTTTTGTTGGAGTTGTTCAGTCTTTCCGACTCTCTGTGACCTCATGGATCATAACACACCAGGACATCTTTATGTCCATGGTCATGGTATTCATGGCAGAGATACTGGAGTGGGTTGCCAGTTCCTTCTTCAGTGGGCCACAGTATACAGCTCCTGGTATTCCTAGGTGGTCTCCCATACAAGTATTGACTAGGCCCAACCCTGATAGGCATCAGTATGGTGTGACCTCTTGGTTCTCTGACTTGATGTGACCTCTTGGTTCCCCCTTCTCTCTACCTCCCCCTTCTCTCTCCATCCCCTTCTCTCTCCCTTCTATCTCTCTCTGTTCCCTCACTTACCGCTTCTCTCTCCCCCTTCTCTCTCTCTCTCACCCCCCCTTCTCTCTGTCTCTCCCTTCTTTCTCTCTCCTTCTCTCTCACTATCTTCTCTTGCCCTTCACTCCCTCCCCCTCTCTCCACTCTCTCTCTCCCTCTCTCGCAATATCTCCATCTCACTCTCCCTCTCCCTTCTCTCTCTTCCTTTCCCCTTCTCTCTCCATCTCTTCTGTCTATCTCTACACCCCTCCCTTCACCCTTTTCCCCCTCCCTTCACTCCCTTCCACCTCTTTTCACTCTCTCCTTCCTCCCTTCACTTTCTTCTCCCCTCCCTTGACTCACTCCCCCCACCCTTCACTCTATCCCACCTTCACTTTCTTCTCCCTCCCTTCACTCTCTGCCCTCTCTGCCTTCACTGTCTTCCCCTCCTCCCTTCACTCTCTTCCCCATCTCTTCACTCTCTTCCCCATCTCTTCACTCTCTGCCCCCCTCCCTTCACTCTTTCCCCACCTCCCTTCACTCAGCTGTATGCTGCTTGTTCCCCATCTGGTGGCTCCTCACCCTTGGTGGCTTCTCCCCCTTGGTGGCTCCTCCCCTTCCAGTTCAGAGGAGAGAGCAGTGGCCGGGGAGGCATAGGGGCCTTGGGAGAAGGGACAGGAGAGCCACAGAGGGGCGACAGTTAGGGGCATTTGTGCTGCCACAAAGAAGTGCAGCCTGGGGCAGACCGCCACCGACAGTTATATGTTTTTAATTATTGGTGAACCTGCCTGAATATGTATACATTAATATAATCATTGAAAATTGAGGTTGAATATATGTCTGTAGGAGACCTTAGCTGAATATGTGTTTGTTTGTATGAGACACTGACTAAATATTATATACTGCATTAGTATGATAATTCCATGTGACCCTCTCTGAAGATTTATATATTAATATGATTATAGGAGACATATGTAGTATTAGAGAGGATATACAGTAAATATGTAAATATGTACATATGTATTTTATTGCACAAGACCATGGCTGAATATGTGTATACTTATTTAAATGCAGGGGACCATAGATGATTATTTATATATTTGTATTATAATTATAGTTTGTATGAGTAAAAGTTATCCTGACTGAATATAATTACACTTGTGACTTGCCCGTCAAAAAATGACGGCAAGAAAGTTTTAGGGCTGGCAATTCTGTTTCCTCACAATGCGAGGCTCTCCCCCTCTGAGCACCTTCGGCGCTCATTGCGAGCCTCTACCCCCATCTACTTTTCCGGGTCTCACAATGAGTTCCGAAGATGCTCATCACGAGCCCTGCAATGAGCGGCTTAGCAGCTCATTGAAGGCCTCTGAAACCTGCCACTTTCATGCTTCTCAATGATCACCTTCGGCACTCAAGGCGGAATATAAAAAGGCCATACGACCTAACCTAGCCTCTATTTCTAATGTCTCAAGTGCAAAATCCAAATATTCTAATGCGCATTTTAAGTTTGGTGGAACATCGGATAAATTACCTGGCCCTTAAGGAATGCAAAATCCTACATTAAGCCCCTCCAGAAGCATCAAACCAAATCCCCCATACCCGGCACCTTAGTGTAGAACTCTAGCCACGGCCATATTTCTTGGAACTGAACCAACATATTGCCCTTTAGAATTTGCCTCCCTTGATTTGGAGGTACCCCATTGTCACTTAAAACATTTAGCAAAAACCTGATTTCACATTCGAAGCTTGCATGCTAAAATCTGCAATTAGGATGCCATTTACAAAGGTCCTTGTTAATCACATACCATACTTTTTTACCTGACCCCATGGATGCAGAAGGATACCTGGCTTCTCCCCACCCCACAACAAAAGAGCAACTCTGCACGCAGGAGTCATAACATTCTCCAGGAAAAAACTGGTCTGGAGGCATGCACCGATGAAAGCACTCATCACACCATGCCATATCCCCATATGTAAGATAAGCTCCCAGAATCTCTTCAAAATCTCTTCTAAATAAACATAGGTAGAGCACTGAAAATACTTTTCACGCAAACTCGATGGGAAAGACTTGCAACCAATTATCAAAATTCTGGGAATCTTCCAAACGGTCACTCTCTCGGGTCTCTGAGTATCTCAAGTGAAGAAGAGAAAATATTTCTACATATTCTCGTCACTCTTTTACCCCTTAGATAAGTGAGCACATAGATAATTTAACGCACATAGAACCGTGAAATTCACTGATTTGTCTAATACCCTAACTACACCTTATAACTTTACTGAATTATCTAAAGCACCCCTCTGTTTTAGGCCTTTGATAAGAGTATTCATACTCCCTTTGATTTCTTACAGGAATGTTTGTTATGAGTTACTGTGACAAGCAGTAGCTACTCTAAAAGTTCACCAGGGACCCAAATTATAGTCGCCAACTGGGTTATTATCCCACCTAATATGTCATCTTGAACACCAATATTGTGCTGTCCAAGCAATGCCTTAAACCCATTTATCAAAGTATGGGTATTTAAATGAACACTGCCTTTTTTCGCTAGCCAACTTAACTCTTGACACCCCTCAGATTACAATCACACAAGGTTAGGTACTTGTACCATCTCACCTGGAGCAGTAGCAACCTGCGGCAGCCTGGTTAGTGCGACAGGGTCAGCCGACTTCATCACATTACCACTGCTTTTTTGGCAGGACTCCATGTACCTACACCTCCTTTCACTGCTCCTGACTCTCGTAGAACAGGAGTGCACACAGCTGCAGGTACATGGAGGCCTGATGCATTATCTTGATCTGTATCTGAAAAACCTGCTAAAGCAAGAGGAACAATTACTGTCCCGCCTCTGCCTGTTAGTTCTGCACCCTTGCCAGTGCATAGGTGTCAATAACCTTACACCTTACTCCTTGTGATATGCCTGATATTTTCATCCACAACTCCATCTGTGCTTGGGTAATAACTGATGCAGCAGTTGCAACAGCATCAAGGCTGTACAACCTTGTGCTAACTTCACTAGTCTGCCAGATCAGCTTGACTCATTACCAATACCAGCAGTAAAACCATTACTGATGCTTGTGCCACTGGAAACTCTACTGGAGTAGCCAAGAGGGGACAAGACTATAATCAGATGTTCACCTCCCCCAAAGGAACATCCATATAAATATCTACAGACAAAAGTCATAACTCAAACCCATATAGTATAAAATATAACTTTTATTAAATATATAAACATAAAATATTAAAATATGCTGTACGTCTCCCAGATAGCACAAAGTAGTGTCATATATCAACCTCTCTTGTATACAAGATAATATATATAAGGCTAAGTGTGCTTAATACAAGGTCCAAATACCTATAATAAATATATTCAATATGCAGAGTTATAAATAAAGCACACAAAATAATCAATAGGCTATCCCAACCAATTCCATTGAAGAGTAGGAAGTATTTCTCCTCCTTTTTGTACTTAATATTTACACTGCCTAAGACAATCATATGCTGTTGTTCTGTTATAGTTTTTTTATGTATTCATACCATATCACTATTTACAACTAGTATTACCCCATTTTTTATTTATTGGCCTCTTTTTGTAAATTATAATTAGATGTTGCCTTTCTGGATCTGACAGGGAGTGTACTTCTAGGCGGCGGGTTTTCTGTATCAGACTGTACTGCCTCGCAGAGCCTGTCATTTTCCTGCATCATTTATTGACGTATTTGCAACCTATGCTCTCTATGAGTTGGTTGCCTAGCTTTATTTTTATACACTTCTCCTCCCTTAGCTAGCTGTTTGGTTTTTAGCCACTATTCCTTGAGGGGCCTGTCCCTTTAAGAAGCTGTTCCTGGTTTTAGGCCAGGTGAGGAGCTACAAGTGGTGCAATGCACCAGGGCCCTCGTCTGAGGGGGACCAGCTATGGAAATGGGGCTTGGGGAGCTACACCTATGGGAAAGGGTATACGGGAGGTAAACTAAGGAAAGGGCTCTTGGCGAGGGGCACTGAGTGAGTTGGTAGGGCCCCAATTTTGTTTTTGCACCGGGGCCCGACATTCTATAACTCTGTGACTGTTTTAGGTTTATCAGTGATTTTATTATTATAAGAAAACTAGCGACTTGCTCGTCAAAAAAAGACGGCAATGAGATGTGTATGTTTGGAAAGTTGTTTAGTTATTAATATACATATGGAATTGTAAGGTAGCTAATGTTGTTTTGTGTGTACTACTGAAATATATAATAATAATTAATAAATGAATATACTTGACCTATTTTGAAGCATTGTGTTGAAGATCTGTGAGCCTTGTTTGATGTTGCTGCAGCATTAGTGGTGTGGAGGTGCTGTGTGAGCCTGATAAACGTGTGCAGTGTAATAGTGTGTGTGCGCGAGCCGAAACCGGTAGCGTAGTTGTGTACTTCCGCATTAGCGTAAAATGGCGGGTAATGTGTGGTATGCGTGTTCTCGGATTATCCGTAAGTGTTTTCCGTGGTTATAGTGCTGTAGCCTTGTTTTCGTTTTGTTCGGCTGCCATTTTTTCTCTCGCTTAGAGAATTTTGTAGTGTCTAAACTCTTTTATTTTTAGTTAAGTGAAGCTGTAAGTAGTTTTTTTGAGGTGCTGGATGCTTCGTCTTGCTTTTTATTTATGTGTTGTGTGTATTTATTGTGTTTTTGCTTTTTTCCTGTCCGCGGCTTGCGTCCGATTTTTGCGATGTTGTAATGTGTGGTATGCGTCTTAGCGGATTATCCGTAAGTGTTTTTCGTGGTTAGAGTGCTGTAGCCTTGTTTTCGTTTTGTTCGTCCGCCATTTTTTCTCTCGCTTTGACAATTTTTTAGTGTGTAAACTCTTTTATTTTGAGGTAAATGAAGGTGTAACTTGTTTTTTTGAGGTCGTGGATGCTCCCTCTTGCTTTCGGTAAGCTTTTTATGTATGTGGTGTGTGTATTTATTGTGTTTTTTTTTTATTCATGTTTGCGCGTTGCGGCCGTATTTTTTGGGTATGGTTTAACGGCTCGCCTCGCTATGTGAGGCTCGCCTGCAATGAGCGCCTGCGGCGCTCATTTACAAAGTGCTCCGTATTAACATTAATTTTGCGAAAGCCTCAGTTGCTGTCATGGAGCGACGGCAGCAACCGAGGCCCTTGGCCGCGTCCCTCGCTACGCGAGCCGGAGCCCAGGCCCTCGGCCGTGGCCCTCGCTATGCGAGGGCCTGCGGCTCGCTTCGCGAGCTGCGGCCCTCGCTACGCGAGAGCCGTGGGCCCTCGCTACTGAATTGCCCCATTAGCTCCCCCAGCCCCAGTAAATTGCATGGACTCACTATGCACAGACTATTCTCTTCCTCAAAAACGTTGCAGGTCATTGCAGGACCATAAATCAAGCATAAATGCTCATTCACCTAAAAGACAAATTAAAATAGGAAGAAGAAGCTGAAATGTTAGTTTTCAGTACCATTATAATTTGTCAGAGGAGAGGGTGTATGTCTAAAGAACAATTGTATAACCACTCAAGCATTTTTACTTGAATATCGATTTATGGTCCTCTAAGGACCTCATGTAATAGTCATTTATGCTTGCTGCATTCAGCATTGTTGATTGGCTGCAGCATGCTCACATGGACTGGGTACACTTTTACAAAATCATACCCTGAGAAGCCTAAATTCAATCCTGAGGCTGTAAACATCACCTGCAACAGTTTTTTTTTTTATGCAAAAATAGTCACTTTAATATGCCTTTAATGAGCTGTTCAGCAGGAGCAACAAGACTTTACTATTCTCTTGTATTCCTTTCTTTCATATATTTTTTTTAACATTGGGAACAAGGGAACGATGAAACCACTTGTTAAAAATGTCTGTGTCCATCCAACTGTTACTCTGTGCATGGTAATCTACAGGGATGTGAGTCATTCCTTTAAAGCACCTTGGTTTAACAAATTTGCCAATCACACACAATTTAAGCTTAGGATTTCTTGATGTATTTGCACAAAGGAGCACAGTTATATGCTCTTTATTTTGCTTGAACCCATGAGCTACCTTCTTACTACCACTAGCCAGAGTAGAATTAGGCAGACACTTCCACAATAATCCAGTCTCATCAGCATTATAAATCTGCTCTGGGGTCAAGTGATTTTCTGCTACCAATTGATTAAACACGTCACGAAATGAAGCTGCAGCTTCAAAATGAGCTGATTTCAGTTCACCTGACAAGTCTAGCTTTCGGATGCCATGACAAACCTTAAATTGGGTAAGCCAGCCACTTGAAAATGAACACTGACCTTCAATATTTATTTTCTCATGAAATTCTCTCACTTTTTCCTGCAACATGAGTCCAGATATAAAACCACCCTCAGACCCTTTTAGCGGAAACCATTCATACAGGGCCTGGTCGAGCTTTTCCATTTTCAGTGCATGAAGAGTATGACGCTTCTCCTCGCTCTTGTCACTCTCTGCCTTAACATAAGACTCCTTTAATTTCTCAGTATGAGCCTTAATGTCATAGATCGTTGACGAACCAACATTAAATTACTTCATGAGCACTGTACGAGTGTCACCTTTTTCAAGCCTCTTGCATATTTACAACTTACTTTGGACTTGTTTCGGTATTTTTGGCGTTGCAAGTTTCTGGTTAATTTACAAAGGACAATCTGTAAAAAAAATGAAGAAAATTCACCAATTTGGCCCTAACAGTTTAAAAAGTTACAGACGAGCAGAACCAATGAAGAGATGTATACTGTATAAGTAACCTATGAGGATAATACAACGTGCACCTATCCACACACTGACAATTATAAACTATAAAAAATGCATTCCCCATTGAAAAAAAATGTCACAATCATTGAGCCTTTGGGCTAAAATTAATCATACTTTTCATACTTTTTATATTTTGTTATGCACCAGAGTTTATTTTATAGAACCTCTAGCAATGGTATATTTATTATTTGTATGCTATGTTACTTACTTTGTACTGCTGCTATGTGCTCTTTATGTTTGTCTCCAATAAAAACCTATTGAAATAAAAATACATTCCCCCAAACTGAGATGCAATTGAATGAGGGCCATAATCTTTAAGCAGAACACTTACCATTACACCCTTTTTTTAAAGTCAGTATAAATCTATAATACCACGTGTAACAATGACAGGCTACTGCCTTATTACGTATATGCAGATTATTGTGGGAGGACTTGAAGAGCTAAACTAAAATTACAATATTGGTTGGTAGATGCCAGATAAAAGTAGCTTCTGGTTGCATGAGAGTTACTATTAAAAGAGGCCTAGATTAGCTGCACATTGGATGCTCTGCTAAGTATATTTGCCAGTGAGGATTGTTCTAGCAGCAGCAGCTTTCACTCCTCACTTACACACAGGTAGATTTGGTTGCAGGTTGCGGTGGGAATATAATGCCATGACTGCACTGGCTCAGTCACCTATGCCTGTCTGCTTCGTGGTAAAACTGAATTGCAGAGGCGTACAGTGGATGCAATCTAGATGCCTGTAAGCATTTTGTGGCATGACAACCTGAGCCCTGTAAAATGTAATTTTCATTTAAAGTACAGTATTCAATTTTTATTCTGGTTGCTTGAGAGTTCTGGTTAACAGAGAGTCAACTGTAATAATGAAAATAATAGGGGTGTAACAAAACTTGTCTGAGGTCAGTTTTGGCAGAGTCTACTACAATTATGATTTCTCTAAAAATGCTTTAATGCCCATGACTTAGACTTGTTAATGCTGTCAGTTTATTACGTACTTCACAAATATATGAAGTTTTTCACCAACTCAAGTGTTCCTTTAAATAGTCACTTGCTTTTGTATGATGAGAAGAATGATCAAGTGCTTTTATAGTATCATATGATTTTTGAGTAGTAATATGACTCCTAGAGTAACATATTTAGGTCTACCACAACAAGGACAAGGCCTAGGGGGGTATGTTTAAAGGGGTAGCATAAAATAACAAAAAAGTCATCAAAATATGAACACATGAAGCAATATTGATGCAAGATAAGTGATTTGACCATTGTTTATGACAATATGTAAATAATCAAAACTGTATACAAGGTGGGGTACAACTGAATAAGGGGGTGAATTTGAAGATGTTGTAGAAGAGGTCTGACTCAACTAAACTGGCTCAGACAAAAAAGAATAATGGATAAAACAGACATGTTACAGTTATGCAGAAATACATATATGTTTATAAAGTTGTCATCCTAGCACAAACAGCTTATCAGTTGTGGTTAACTTTAGTTGCATCAACTATGTTTAGTTACTCTATACACTGTGAAGCTGCTCATGATTTCATGGTATCTTTCTCAAATCATGGGACAGTGCTGTATTAGAAGGAGTTAAATTACTTTAAATTAATCTTTATCAATGACACTATGCAATGCCCATTAGTTTAGTTGATCTAGAAGGTTGACGGATGGAATCCATTTATAGACCAATATTGTGCTATATTTATACTTAATACTTGATGATGGGAAAATATATTTTGTTGTATTTAATGTGTTAATTATTGCATTTGGATGCAATTATGCTGCACTAGAAATGACCATTCTAATTTCTGCTGATCTGAAGAAGTTGGAAGAGACCTTACATGCGGAGGAAGTTTCCACCTGTGACAATGGAAATGCCATTGCTTTTAATACTAATAATAGAAATCACATTAGTTCAGAAATACATTTGCTGAGAGAGCAGATGAAAGAAGAAACTCAGATTTTTTTTTTCACTTTCTAAAAGCAATTTTGTCCATTATCAGGTTTAGCTATTTAACAAACATATATTACTGTAAATATTAGACTGCAGTGGATGCTATTGGTTCTTTTGCTTAAAACATGTTTATGTGTTTTTATCAAGTGAAGCCTTATTGATTTTATATAGATAGTACATTTTTAAGCAACTTTGATTAAGATAGCAGACTGACAGACTGTCAGTGAATTCCGATTTTATTTCATCTAGCAAATTATAGAATAAATAAATCTGATTGGCTGGCATGACACAGAAGAGAATAAAAGAGATTGAGACTCAGTGCCTAAAAACAATCAGCCTTATTAAATTGCGATTCAGTACATTTAAAAGGGCTCTATATAAACACATAACATATTTTTTTTACAGGAGTTTTTAGTTAGTGAACTTCTATCCAAAAGCAAGGTCTTCACTAACTAAAATCTTCTGTAAATAAAATATGCTGTGTGCTTAAATAGAGCTTTTTTAAATTTACCGAAGTTGTTTAAGATTAAAATAATCAAAATTAAAATAACAAGGCTACAAATGCTAAAATAATGTGTTCAACCCTATATAAATCAAATGAAATGAATGCACATATTTCTTTCAATAGTTATAATGGCTTAAAACACTGTATTGTGACTACATGACATCATTACATTACATCATATTTGGCATAATTAAGGGAGGAGCTATCCTTATAAATAGGTACAGTCTCCACAGTGCTGTTCATTTGACAAAGCCTCTTGGAGAAACGCGCATCATGCATCTGAGCACAAAGCTCACAAACCTTTTTTTTTTTAACCATCAGTTTTTATTAGGCAATGGTACATCACATTATAAATATTAAACATTTATATCCAGTAGATACAAAGTACATAAATACAGTTTCCTGATGTATTTAATATCTGTTGTCTAAGCCTTGTATCCCATTATTTCCCAGGAGTTATCAGTTCCCTCTCCGGAAAGCTTTCTACCATTGCCCCCTTTTTTTATTCTTTTTTTATTTAACAAAAATAAAACATAAAATTATGTGCAGTTCCTTCATCTTTCAACTAGCAGTTCTTTTCATCATCCGCCTTCTCCAGTGCCACCCTTTTTTTTTTTTTTTTTTTACCCTCTTCCCATCTATAAGTTTGTAGCTTAGTTAGGATTCTAGTGAGATACTGTCTGGCTCTATTAGCCAGGGAGCCCATATATCTGTAAATTTTGGAATCGAGTCCTCCAGAAGGTGTGTTATTCGTTCGTTAATTAAAATAAAGTTGATTTTGTTCTTTACTGCCCGAAGACTCAAGTCCGGGGACTTCCACTGTCGAGCAATATGGCTTTTTGTAGCCAGCATCTTGAATTGTAATAGCCTATTTTGATGGGATGTTAAGAGCGTATGTGGAAGGCCTAGTAGGCTGACTTCAATAGATTCATATACTTTAATTTTAATTTTTTTTGAAGCTAGCTCAAATATTTTTGACCAGAGTCCTTTCGCTTTGGGACATAACCACCATATATGTAAGAATGTACCTGGATCTCTGCATCCTCTGAAACATTTTGTGTCTTGGGTTAGCCCCCATTAAAAGAGTTTAGCTGGTGTGTGGTAGATTCTATGTAGAACCTTTTTTTTGACGTCTCCAGTACGCTATAGTTCAGTGACCCTCTAGTTAAGCTACGCCAGCTTTGTTTCCAAATTGATTGGTCCATGGTGTATCCTAGGTCTTTTTCCCATTTTTGTATATAATTAATTTTTTTTGACCTCGGTGGTTCATTAAATGCATTATATAGTGTACTTATATTGTTGCTCGACAGTGGAGTATCCCTACATATTCTAACTAGCCAATTAGTTACTGGGGCTCCTAGCGATGCTATAGTGGAGCTGACAAAGTGTCGGATTCTACAATAAGAATAGTGTTCTATTAAAGGTATATTATATTTCTTCTTTATATGTTCAAAAGTAATTATTGTCCCTTCTTGGTACCATGCCCCAAACCTCAGCAGACCCCTGGAATTCCACCAGTGATTAGATGTGGGGGATAATTGTATTGTCAAGAGGGGGTTAGGGATTATCGGGGAGATACTGGCTAATTTAGGTGCTATATTATGGCGCCGGATCGCCCATATCCATATTCCCAGTGAATGCTTAGTTATTGGGTTCTTTATTTTCCCCATCATATTATTGAGCTTGGGTGACCATATCATGGTATCCCATGTGTAAGGGGACATTTGTAGGTTTTCTATAAAAACCCACAATGGTTGGTGCTGGAAGGAGTGTGCCAGGGGGATAAACGAAAGCTGCGCTGCTTTATAGTACTGTTTAAAGTTGGGGCAGGAAAGACCTCCTTTAGTTTTTGAAATGTACATGGTAGCTCTAGAGATCCTTGCTGGTTTGTGATTCCAGATAAATTTAAAAACGTGATTTTGGAACCTCTCAAGGTCTTTGTAGATTATTGGGATCGGAAGTGTGCGGAATAAGTATAGAAGTCGTGGAAGGATATTCATTTTAACTGCGTGTATTCTGCCTAGCCAGGACATTTTACCTTTTGACCATCTCTGAAGGTCTAATATCAATTCTCGGTATAAGGGAGTATAATTAGTCTTATATAGATCCGTTATTTTTTTAGTAATGGATACTCCTAAATATTTAATATGTGAACTGGGCCATGAGAAGTCAAAGTTTTGTTTAAGATATTGAATCTCTGTTTGTGTGAGAGCTATACCTAACGCTTCCGATTTTGTTACATTAATTGTAAGTCCCGATATGTTTCGAAAGATGTTGAGAGTGTGTAGCAGCTCTGGAATAGAGGTAGACGGACTCGTGAGTGAGCCTAGAAAATCATCTGCAAAAAGACTACATTTAAAATGATGATGGCCTATCTGGATCCCTTTAATTTTTGTGTTAGCTCTTATAGATTGCGCTAATGGCTCTATTGCCAATGCAAAGATTAAGGGTGAAAGAGGGCATCCCTGTCTTGTTCCCCGTTGTACCTCAATTTGCGCCGTAGTGTCACCTGGTAGTTTTAATCTTGCCTTGGGAGATCTATAGTATGTCTCAATTAGATCCATAAATTTTCCACCAAAACCAAATTTAAGTAGTACCGCTTTGAGATAAGACCATTCTACGGTGTCGAAAGCTTTTTCTATGTCTAAGGCCACTAAGCAGGTTGGGATGTTATTTTGGGATGCCCTTGAAATTAGGTTTAATGTGCGTCTGATATTATCCCCTGTTTGTCTATATGGGATGAATCCCGCCTGGTCTTTATGTATGAGTCTAGGAAGAAATTGGGAGATTCTATTGGCCATTAGTTTTGCTAAGATTTTTATATCTCTGTTTAGGAGCGAAATTGGGCGATAGTTCTTAACTTCTAGAGAGTCCTGACCTTCTTTGGGGAAGAATATCAAGTCTGCTTGGTTCAATTCTTGGGGCATTTGATGACCTTCTAAGATTTGGTTAAAAAGATTTGTGAGGTGAGGGGCTAGAATGTCTATATATTTCTTATAGTATGTATTTGTAAATCCATCCGGGCCCGGGGCCTTCCCACTTTTTAGCCAAGTAATAGTCTTTCTAACTTCAAGTTCCCCCACCCTAGCATTAAGTAGTTCTGCATCCTCCTGGGATAGAGTAGGAAGGTCACATAATTCTAAGAAGGCAGATCTTTGTTGTGCTTGCTGCTGGTGATGTTGCCCAGATGAGTAAATTTTCTGGAAGTATTCCAAAAAAGATTTTTGTATAAGATTAGGACTGGCCGTAACTTCCCCAGCAGAAGTTCTAATCCTAAATATTTTTGATTGTGAAATTTTATTTTTAAGTTTGTTTGCTAGTAAGCTATCGGGCTTGTTAGCCTTCATATAGTATCTGTGACCTGTCCATCTCATCGCTTTTTCAGTGCGGTTTGATAACAGTAGATCCAGCTCCAATCTAATTTTCTCTATTTTGTTTCGTATTTTTTTAGAAGGGTTTTGTTGATTCAATCTCTCCAGATCTCCCAATTCTTTCCCAGGGTCTTTTACAAACCTTTTTTTAAAGGAGAATGTACATTCTGAGTGCCTGAAACTATACATATACAGTTATGGGCAGGATTTAACAACTAGTAACACCAATATTTGATTTTATGGTGCGCTTTGCACTAAAATCCCTATTTTAAAAAATACACTAATATTTTGTGTACATCATTATTATGTTTCCTAGCCTTGCATATATACACATATATATGGCATGTTTCAAGCAAATCAGTTAATCAGAATGTTTTTTTAAACTGGTGATTTTTCCCCTTAAAGGTATATCTAAGTGTCCATGTTCTTACCTTTTTCTAATCAAACACATGCTACTTATATCAGAAACATAGATTATATTGAGTCATTCTATACACTTACAGATTTAGTTTATTTAAAAATAAAACTTGTTTTCCACACATTAAAATGTATAGTTGCCTGTGGTTGGCCAATCAAATTATGTGGGGTGCTAACTAACAAAACCAACTGCTTGCAAAATTAAGAGATTTAGCAAACATCAGATTGAGTAAGTAAATGGTTATTTTTTCACATACAACGAATGTTTGCATACACTACTTAGATATGTATTTAATTAGAGGTAATGGCAAAATTCTTGAGTAATGGATAAAGTTGGAATTTGAATCATCTCATTAATCTCTTGGGCCCTCATTCAATTGCAATTTGGCCAATTGAATAGGGCTCTAAATAAGCACACAACATTTTTTTTTAAAGAAGTTTTTAGTTAGTAAATATCTATCCAAAAGCAAGTTTTTCACTAACTAAAAACTTCTTTAAAAAAAATATGCCAAATCGCAATTAAATGAGGCCCTTGGTGTTTATTTTCTCACATTGTCATATTATCGATGCACAACTTTTTCCATGAGAAATGGTGACTTTTTAAATCAATCATATAATTACACTTTTCTTTATAATTGTTAGCTTTAGAGTGCGCTGTGAAAATTACCCAACCAATTGTTTTTTGAATGTACTGTACATTGCAATTAAGCAACAAATAAATATTTTTTGCTGTAGAGAATGTGTAGACTTGTGAAGGCTCCCATTATGAACTCCCATTATGAGCGCTAATAATTGAGTTTACAGTCAGCTTGGGAATATCCTGTAAGTGGAACAACATAGCAAACACAGGGGAGATCTAAAATCATATATTTATAACTCAGGTAAAGAACTGTTCATATATTTCATGAATTAAACAGGATTCTCAGCATATGTGCCAAAACACATTTTTAGATTGATCATTAACACATATAATGAAGATATAATTATTCTTGTTAAACAGATTAGCAAATTCAGAGTGTTATTTGTGTATAGTGCAAACATCTACCAAAAACATAAGTAACTAGTAAATTACGGGAATTAAATTAAAACGCTGGCAATGCTGTTTGGCACATAATGTGAGGCTTTTGGTCCTAGTTGGTTTTATTTTCAAAGTCCTACATGCCTGCCATTGTTAGTGCAAGTGTTACTGTTTGCCGTTGTGTATTTTCTAAGTTCTGCGAGCCTGGCGTTGCTCCTCGTTTTCATCCTGTTTCAGAATCTGTACGTTTTTCGTCCGCAATTTTTTCCCTTCCTTAGCAGGAAAATATGGCTCCAATTCATTTGCAACTTCACTCCTAGGCTTCATGGCTCTTTCCCTTGTGCTGAGCGTGAGTGTTATTATTTTTTTTATTATTTTGCTTGTTTTGGGCTTTTTTGTAGTTACACGTTTGAATGAACTGCGTGCTTCAACTGCATGCCTCGCTTTGCAAGGCTCGCAGTGCAATAAGCGCCTTCATTGTAGGCTAAGTCCTGCGTGCCTCAACTGCTCGCCTCGCTTTGCAAGGCTCGCAGTCCAATGAGCGCCTTTGGTGCTCATTGCAGGCTAAGTCCCGCGTGCCTCAATTGCTCGCCTCCCTTTGCGAGGCTCGCAGTGCAATGAGCGCCTTCAGTGCTCATTGCAGCCTAAGTCCCACGTGCCTCAACCACTCGCCTCACTTCGCGAGGCTCAAAGTGCATAATTTGTTTAAATAATTTTGCTTGTTTTTGGCTTTTTTGTAGTTACGAGTTTGAATGAACTGCGTGCTTCAACTGCTTGCCTCACTTTGCGAGGCTTGCAGTGCAATAAGTGCCTTCAGCACTCATTGTAGCCTAAGTCCTGCGTGCCTCAACTGCTCGCCTCGCTTTGCAAGGCTCGCAGTGCAATGAGCGCCTTTGGCGCTCATTACAGGCTAAGTCCCGCGTGCCTCAACTGTTCACCTCCCTTTGAGAGGCTCGCAGTGCAATGATTGCCTTCGGCGCTCATTGCAGCCTAATTCCCGCTTGCCTCAACTACTCGCTTAGCGAGGTTCACAGTCTAATAAACGCCTTTGGCGCTCATTGCAGCCTAAGTCCAGCGTGCCTCAACTGCTTGGCATGCTTCACAAGGCTTGCAGTGCAATAAGCGCCTTTGGCGCTCATTGCAGGCTAAGTCCCGCGTGCCTCAACTGCTCGCCTCATTTTCCCTTCAGCACTCATTGCAGCCTAAGTCCCGCATGCCTCAACTGATCGCCTTGCTTCACAAGGATTGCAGTGCTTTTGGCGCTCATTGCAGGCTAAGTCCCGCGTGCCTCAACTGCTCGCCTCATTTTCCCTTCAGCACTCATTGCAGGCTAAGTCCCGCATGCCTCAACTGCTCGCCTCATTTTCTCTTCAGCACTCATTGCAGCCTAAGTACCACGTGCCTCAACTGCTCATTGCAGCCTAAGTCCCGCATGCCTCAACTGCTTGCTTCCCTTTGCGAGGCTCGCAGTGCAATGAGCGCCTTCAGCACTCATTGTAGCCTAAGTCCTGCGTGCCTCAACTGCTCGCCTCGCTTTGCAAGGCTCGCAGTGCAATGAGGGCCTTGTTGTTAGTGCAATGAGCGCCATCAGCGCTCATTGCAGCCTAAGTGCTGTGTGCCTCAAGTACTCGCCCCGCTTCGCGTGCTTCAACTGCTCACCTCCCTTTGCGTGGCTCGCAGTGCAATGAGCGCCTTCAGCGCTCATTGCCGCCTAAGTCCTGCGTGCCTCAACTACTCACCTCGCTTCGCGAGGCTCACAGTGCAATGAGTCATTAAAGGCTAAGTCTTGCGTGCGTCAGTGTCTCGCCTTGCTTTGCAAGGCTTGCAGGCGACTCAATAGAATAGAACTAATAGAACTACATTTAAAGGACCACTGTACTGCATTTACATGTAAAGCTGATATGTTTGTTTGCAGCATGCAGTTTAAAATTAATAAAAGTTAACATTTTATCTCAGTTTTTAAACTGTGTGATTTATCCTCAAGCGGAGCTGTGTATCTCTTCCTACCGATGTAATCAGGGAGTGTTCATCAAGGGTTGTTGTCAGCTCTTTCTGTACGCTGGACTAAAAAAGACTGACCACTTTAGGTTCTGCTTCAGACTAAGTATGCTCAGTAAAGAGGGATGGGTTAATGATAGCATATACATTGACACTGGGCAGGAGGGCCTGTATAGAAGCTGCAAGCATATTACAATATAGCTGTTACCACTCTGTCAGCAGGAGGGTGGAGCTAATCATATTATGGGGAAGGGCTAGTGACATCAGCCCAGCCTGCTTCCAAGCTCCATGATAGTCCAGCACACAGGAAGAGCTAGCCACGCTTCTTACAGACACAGGTAGAAGGAGATATTCAGCTCTGTTTGGGGGGGAAACTGAAAGTTTAAAGACTAAGAAGAAATTTTTACTTTTTTTATTTTAGACCGTACACTGTTTTTATTCGCCTATACACAGCAAACAAACACTTTAGTTGTACATACATTACAGTGGTCCTTTAAAGGGCCTCTGAACTCTGGAAATAATAAAATGAGTTAAAGTTAATCTCATCTACACTACTTATAAATGTTTTACTGAAATATAGGAAATATTTTGGAATTGATGTGAGTGTTCACACAAACAGATTTGATCTCATGGCTTATCACAAGTATGACACATGGGATTGTCTCATGCCACAGCAGCTACAGATAGATCAGTCAGATGTACCTCTCCAAGCTTTTGATGCTGTTTCTCCTGATTGGTTGATGTTAAGCCCCAGTCTTTCTCCCAGCCAATTACACCTCATCTGGGACTAGTTATTGCTACTCCGGTCCCTGTTAGTGCCTGTTGTGGCTGCTTGTTAATGGGAGTACATATGGTTGCTCCAGTGTCTTCCTGTTTTGCTACAGTTCCTGCTCCCTTCCTATTGTTTTTTAGACTGGTCTTTTGCTGTCTACTCCCGTATTGTTACTGACCTAGTTGGATTTCTGATGGCTCCTTAACTTTGGCTTGTCTGACCATTATTTTCGTGTGCCCTGGGACTTGTTACTTCAGACTTGCCATCTTCTAGTACTTCACCACTGAAGGGTAATTATTGTTATTATTATTATTATTATTATTATTATTATTAACCTTTATTTGTAACGCACTGTTCAGGGGATAAGCAAAAGGAAGAATACAATGTTAACAAACTGCAGAGAATTGGAGTTCCCTGTTTTGAGCTTAGAATCTTTGTAGAAAGTGCTTTTGCCAAAGCACCCTACAGGATTTGAAACTCGCTACTTACAATCTAAAGGGAATGGAAGAGACAGAAACTTGAGGAAGAGTAACAGATAAGGAATAGCAAGGGTCAGGAAGAAAGTGAAAGTTCACTTAGGTATGAAGGTATCTGACATTGTTTGGTGAATGGCTCTGTGTAATATGTTATCTGTCTCTAGTGGTCAGATATTCACCCGGACACCCCGACACATGCTTGTTTTATCCTACTTAATTATCTGGTGCCTTCAATAAAATATGCAAATATGGATGTTGAGGGTAGAACCACCCACACACCTGGGAAAGGTACAACAAGACATGGAGAGCCACTATAGCTGCTGATTAATCCCCTTAGCAGTAAAGGAGCACTTTGTAAAACACATAGGGCCTCATTCTATTAGCGGCCGCAGCCGTTGCGGGGCCGCAAGGACCGGCCGCAAGCTATTCGGCTATTCTATTCCCTTCCGGCCGGGGGCTCCGGCAAGCTTGCGGCCAGTGCCTTGCTATCTCTTGCGGCCGCTCGCGCGGGAGGAAAGCCTTTGATCTAAAACGGCCGCAAGAGTTTCGGCCGTAAGAAATTCCTATTTGCAATTCAATTGCTCCGGGAACCCTCTCTGCAAGGCTAAAAACGAGCCGCAGCTTACTTGCAGGAAAAAGGTCACGCTAGCACCAATTAAGCACATAAAATAGCTCAAATAAAGCCATCCTGCACTTTGAGAAGACTATAAAGGGATTTTAGGTGTCAGAAAAAATAGCACATAATTATCCTATACTCAAATCCGTAAAATATTTTATTTTTAATATCCGTAAAATATCCATGTAAAAAGTCCAGAGTGCTTGGAGCACTTCAGACCCGCCCATGGCGCAGCCGGAAAATAAACAGTTAATTTGAACTCGGGTTTGGGCTGATGTGCAAGCTTGAGAGTGGGTTACTTTTAATCCTCATGTCCCCCAATATGATCCCTAGCATTTACAGAGCTGTACAGTGCAGGCTTGAATTTATTTTTGCGTTTTTAGATTTCACAGCTTACGGCCGGTTTCAAGATATGCGGCCGGCCATAAGAGGAGATCCTTGCGGGGCCGTATAATAGAATCGCGAGTTAACAGAACCCCCGCAAGGAATCGCAGCCTTACGGCCGATTTACGGCCGATAATAGAATGAGGCCCATAATGTGTAAACCATATAATAAACTTTATATAACACTAGCGAATTGCCCGTCAAAAAATGACGGCAATGGAATTGTAAGGTAGTTAATGTTGTATATAATAAATGAATATACTTAACCTATTTTGAAGCATTGTTGAAGAGCTGCAATCTGTTTTGATGTTGCTGCAGCATTAGTGGTGTGGAGCTGCTGTGTAAGCGTGATGAATGTGTGCAGTGTAATAGTGTGCGTGCGCGAGACCAAACCGTTAGCGTAGTTGTGTAGTTCCGCATTGTTCTAAAATGGCGGGTAATGTGTGGTATGCGTCTGTAGTGGAATATCTGTAGGTGTTTTGTGGTATTTTGCGTGTTTCTTGTGGTGTTTTGCGTGTTTAGAGTGCTGTAGCCTCGTTTTCGTTTTGTTCGTCGGCCATTTTTTCTCTCGCTTAGAGAATTTTTTAGTGTCTAAACTGTTTTATTATGAGTTAAATGAAGGTGTAACTTCATTTTTTGAGGTCCTGGATGCTCCCTCTTGCTGTAGGTAAGCTTTTTATGTATGTTTTGTGTGTATTTATTGTGTTTTTAATTTTTTCATGTCCGCGGGTTGCGGGCGATTTTTGTGAGTCCGTAATGTGTGTTAACGTGTCTCGTATGTTGTTTGCATTGCGACGTAAAGTTTGCGAGGGTTGCAGTTGCTTCGCGAGGGCCGCAGTTGATACACACACAATATACACACACATTATATATACACACACAATATACACACACATTATATATACACACACAATATACACACACATTCTATATACACAAACAATACACAAACACAATATACAATATATATACAGCTGGAAAGCCAAGACATTATTGGATATTTAGTTTTTGAAATAAAAACCGCATATAAGAAAATACCAATGTAATGTATCACATTATGGCCCCAGTGATGGCTGGAGATGTGACATCTCAGGGCCCAGCCTGCTACGCCTCACCTGCTCCTGCAGTGCGAGGCCTTTTCCCCTGTCAGGTCCCCACAAACCAACCCAGGACTCCCTTCTATCTCACAACCCTCCCCCAGCTCCACTCACCGCTTCACCACCCCAGTTTTAATGTTGATCTGCCTGACGCGTGGGTCTGCCATGGTCCTGGAGCTTCAAATAGAGCGACGTTAGTGGCGGGAACAGATGCGCACTCACATACGTAACGCTACTGCGAGGGAGGCATGCGCACTGGGTTATAAACGCTCCGGAACCCGAACCGGGGCACCGTGGGGAGGAGGTGGCTGCTCCATCCCAACAACTGAGGCCCTTGCACACATCCCTCGCTACGCGAGGGCTGCGGGCAAGGGCTGCAGGCAAGGGCCTCAGTTGCTACGCGAGCCCGCAAGCGTGAGCAACAGGCCGTACGCTGCGGGCAAGGGCCTCAGTTGCTGGGATCCCAGCAACTGAGGCCCTTGCCCGCAGCCCTCGCTACGCTACGAGCCCTGCAAGCGTGAGCAATGGCCCGTACGCTCACAATTATATATGTGATATATATATTGTACAGCCCTAAGTAAGCTGTCTATAATTTTTACAAAAAAAATAATTATAGGCGCTCAATCAGAGAGCCAATTTACCTTAATATATTAACTCTATGGACATGATAACCCACTCTGAGAGCAGGAGGATTAATTGTTAATTGATCCATAGGAAGGCAAACAGAGAACAAAACCCCATTGAAACTTTGCCAATTGTCTCATAATGGAAAAAAGTAAAATTCCTTCCTGACCCCAGGTACTGGCAATCGAATTCCTCCCTTGATCAATACTCACTCTCTAATTATCCAGGATAAACCTGAATGCCCTTTTATTCCAAAATATATCCAACCCATTTTTAAAGGTAGCTATCAAATCCACTGTCGCAACCTCCTTTTGTAGAGAATTCCATAGTTTAACCACCCTTACTGTGAAAAACCCCTTTCTTTCTTTAAGGTGGAGTCTTCTTCCTTCTAACCTCAAAGGATGTCCTCTTGTCTTTTTAAAACCTCTTGGCACAATATGACAATGCCTTATATTGACCTTGGATGTATTTATATAAGTTAATCATATCCACTTTTAGACACCTTTTTTTCTAAAGAAAATAAGTTTAATTTCAAAATTAGGGCGTACTAGAGATTTGTATAGTAGCAGAATTATATTTGATTCCCTTGCCTCTAAAACCTGCTTAATACATGTTAATATGTTGCATGCCTTTGCAGGTGCTGCTTGGCATTGAGCACTGTTACCTAGGCGGTTGTCCACAAGCACTCCCAAATCCCTTTCAATATCCGATACAACTAGATTTGCTCCATTAATATTATAAAGTGCATGGCTATTTTTTCTTCCCAAATGCATAACTTTACATATATTTGTATTAAATCTCATGTGCTATTTAGTTGACCTTAAACCAGTTTCCCAGTTCTACTGTGTGAAAATTACCTTGCACAACTTAGTGACAACAGGGTCATTTGATTAAACAAAATTAGAGGTGCTCCTTAATAATTTATTCTATGAACATGATAAACCACTCTGAGAGCAACCTCTTTTAGCTCACGTGTGTCCTTCACACAAAGGAATATCCTGTTGTATATCAGTCTGGTCTCACTCAATAATGTGATCCAGCAGCAAAATACCAGGCAATTCTACCCTGAACAGGAGAAACAGGAAACCCCAGGCATATGTTTCAGCCCCTCTGATTGAGAGCCTATATTTTGCTTTTTTTTATTTGAATAACTTTTTGGACTAAGGGCCTTATTATAAATTTGCAAAAGTTACAGAGCGATTCAATTGAACAAGCTGAAAGCCTAAGCCGTAAACCATCCACCCATAAGTAGCATTTCAGAGTGGGATCAGGATCAATTAAGCAAGGCCGTAACTACCAATTTAGAAACAGCCAATAGCAAATGAGACTGTCATCATGAAACATGGAGGTTAAACGTCGATCAATTAGCGTTTAGAAGTCCGATATGCGATCACACACACATGTACAAAATAATATGCCGATACGGTTCTAGTTCATGTGGGTGGCCTGATATGTATTAACTCCTTGATTCCTGAGATTGATAGATTACAGGAATGAAACAGAAAAAAATATATTTTTCATTGCATATTTGTAAGCTTTTTTTTTTTCATAAGACTTTTATTTTTTTTTAACAAATACATAAAAAAAACACAAACTACAACAATCATACATATCGTATTACAAACACATTTGCAGAATACATTTTGAGGGAAGGGAGAAAAGGTAACTTATTTACGATTTACTAAGAGTTCACCACGCAGCCAAGTCCAAATATATAGCTATTCAATTAGGATTTACAAATGAGTCCCAAAGATGCCAATTAGAGGCCAGACACCTTTTCCTTACAGTATCTATTTGTTCACCTTTGGCAAAATCTCTGTTTCTAATAATATATCTTTCAATTTTGTCTATTTTTATATGAAGAATTGTCAGTTGGGGATTACAAAGGACCTCCTCCCAAACAATTTCTGACATCCATATACAACTATTCTCCAAAAAGACTTCATGTTTTCACACTCCCACCAAACATGAAAGGTAGTGCCGGGTAGGCCACATCCTTTCCAACACACAATTTTAATATTAAGGTCAAATCTATTGGTAGCTTCAGGCGACAAATACCATCTCTGAGCTATTTTAAAGTATAATTCTACGTATGAAATAGACAGAGCAGATTGTTTAACTAACTTAAAAGCTTCTGACCAATTATTTTCATTGTAAGTTATGTTCAGATCTTTCTCCTATGCCAGAAGACCTATAGTTTTTTTCACAAGACACATTAAAGGTAATGATCTTATAGCATTTTGTTACTATATGAGAATTATCTTTACCATATATGAATTGTTCGAAAGAGGTTAACATTTGCATATTATTAAATAAAACACATTGTGTCAAGAAACTCTTTAAAGTCATACATTTTAGCTAGGTTGAATTACCTAATTCATATTTACTATGTAGAGTCGGCCATTCTAGAATCGATCCGTCTATGTACAGGTCATCTAAAATATGAATACCCTTATTTTTCCAATCCACCATATATACTTCATTATAAAAAAAAAGGGAAACTACCTCAATTGGGGTTCCCAAAGATGGGTATGAAGACAGCTTCATTATTCCTCTTTCTCTAAACCAAAATATTATCAGAGATTTAAAACCTCTTGGAAAAGGCCAGAATCTAGACGGATCAAAGCCAGGAAGCCACATAATAATATTGATAGGGGTATCTAATAGAAGATTATTTTCAGTCTGCTTCCAGATAAGTTTTTGATGAGGAGAGCTCCAAATTAATATTTGAGATAATTTGTCTTTTATAGAAGATGAAGACAACCCTCTCAATTCAAATATTCTTTTGGTTATATTAGATGGAATTCTAGATTTTTTACCATTGTATAAATATTTATTGATACTTCTTTGTAAATTATCTAATACGTAATGCGGAACAATTTCCAGTTAACACCTAAAGACATAAAATATCTTAGGGATTATAATCATCTTTATCACTGCAATTCTAGCAGACCACAACATATTCAGCTTTTTCCAATCATGCAAAATCATTTTTATATGGTTAGAGATTCTATTTAGATTATCTGTTACTATATTCTTTAATTGGAAGGAAAAACTAATTGCCAGATGTGCAATATATTTTGAGTCCCAATTATATGTGTAAAGGTTTTTTAATCTAGATTTTAACTCAGTAATTAGTAACCTTAAAATATGATACTTTCCCGAATTCTGTTAAGATTTTATCTAAATAGAATAGAGAGATATCCGGGTATGTCAAAGTTAATACTAGGTCATCTGCAAAGCTTTATATTCATAATTCCCTAGTGGCATACCATGTATATCTGTAGACAATCTAATCATTTCGCTAAGGGCTCTATAAATAGTATTAATAAAGAAATTTCAAATTTCAAACATTTCTGTTTCAAAAGTCAGAATCATTATGGGAGCTTTTGGATTAATGTACAGTGCATTTATTGCTTTCAATGCAAAATCAGCCAAACCATATTTTTGAAGTACGGTTTTTAGGAAGTCCCAGCTGACCCTGTCAAATGCTTTTCAGGCTTCCAATTACATGGTCAGCATGGGCAAGCCTCCCCCAACCGCATATGACATGATGTCCAACAGGCATCTCGTGTTATCTGATCCCTGTCTCTTTTTCACAAAGCTTGGTCAGATTGGTCAGGATGATTTAATTTTAGAATAATAAGATTTAATCTATTGGCTAATATTTTTTAGTATATTTTTAAATCATAATTTATTAATGAAATTGGGAAAAAGCTTTTGCTATCTTCTGGATCTTTGCCTTGCTTTGATATATTTAAGATTTTGGCTTCTGCCGGCTATGATAACGTTTTACCATTATTTTTAATTTCATTAAACATATTAGATAGATGTTGTTTCAGGATATTTAAAAACGTTTGAAAATACAATTTGTCAAAGCCATCCACACCGAGCGCTTTGTTGTTTTTGCTCTTATTTTACTATCTCACTAGTTGTTATTTTTTTTCATTTAGGTAGTTTAGGTCCTCATCTGGGACTTTTGGGAGATTGATTTGATTCAAAAACCTTTCAGTTTCTAAAATCTCTGGTTTTCAAAAATTATGTCCCTGTTCTAGATTGTATAGGTTAGAATAAAATTGCAAAAAATAATTGATATCTCGTTATGACGGCTATGTACAAGATTATATGGGCCTCTCAATCCTGAAATTGTATTTTGAAGCCTTTGTTTTTTCAATTTATTTGCAAGAAATTTTCTTGTCACCCATTGAAAATTTGGATTGTTGAAATTCCCATAAAAGTCTGTGTGATTGGGGTGAAGAATTTATTTTATTTGCATATTGAGTTCACTTATCTGTCTAGAAATATCTTTACAAGGGGAAATCTTATTAAGCGTTTTGTAATTTCTCTAATTTCCCCCTTTGTCTTTTGAGCTTTACTGCTTTAGATATCATAATTCCCCTAATATAGGCTTTATGTGTGCACCATAAGATTGAATGAGATGAGACAGATTCTTTTTTATATTTAAAAAAGTGTTGGATCTCTCTACCTGCTCTTTGTTATTTAATAAGAGAGGATCCACTCTCTATTTTTTTTATCCGAAATATTGCCATTGAATCTTTAACTGTTATACTAATAGGGGCATGATCTGATCATATACTTTTTGTTTTTTTGCATCTGCCACATTGTATAATGTTGAGTGGTCAGCTAGAAAATAGTCAATTCTAGAATAGGCATTGCCTATATGAAAAAAAACGTATAGTCCCTATCATAGGGGTGCAGAGTTCTCCAGATATGATAAAGATCCATCTCAGACATTGCTCTTTTCAAGTTTAAGTCATATTAGACATATAAACCTCTGATTTATATTTGAGGACTGAAGATCTGTCTTTCAACAGGTCAAGAAGCATATTGAAGGCTCCGCATAGAATCAATGCTCCTTTCCTTACCTTCCCTACTGTTTTTAGAACTGTTTTAATAAATTTTCCTGATTATTATTTGCATATATGTTTACTAAAGTAATGATTTTATCGTTGATTGACCCTATCCAGATAATATATCTATGTTCCGTCTATGTTCCTATATTCTTCTTTGACTTTTATTTTCTTGCTAAAGAATATTGATACTCCTTTAGACTTACTATTAAAGGTAGAATCAACTCTAACTCCATATATTATACCATTTACAAATTTAAGGGACTCTTGTTTTAAATGGGTCTCTTGTAGACATAATATGTCCGCTTTAAGCTTAGCATGATCTGTAAAAGCTACTTTCCTTTTAAAGGGAGAATGTAGACCATTCACATTATGTGATATAATTTTAATTACCATAGTTACTTATCAGAATTTTCCTGTGAGGTTTATCTACTTTGAAAATAATAACTTTACTTGATATTATGGGTCTAACGATTTTTTTTCCTTTTCTCCCCTTTTTCTCTCTTTCTTGATATCTTGATTCTTCCCTTTGACTCCCTCCTTCTCCCAACAATAAATCATGCAACTGTCTCACCTTTCATACCACCATATATACATATATACAGTTCAAAAGATGCTGTCACAATTAATAGGGCCAATGGTAGAAATGATTGTTGATTGTCAATAGACAATAAAAGAGGAGGACAACCTAATGTCTTAATTTTCTATGATGTTAAAAAAACGGTATCTTTATATAACTTTATATAAGCCTCCATCTTTTTCTCCTATTTAGCATAATGGACTTCTTAGATTTAACACTTATAACTTATCTTTGTTACTTTATAGCTATAGAAGAGACTATGTTTAAGCCTGAAAAGATACCATTGTTTAATGTCTATAAAAAATAATTTGTGTTATTATTCAGAATCAGAAATGTCAAGTTGTTCTCTTTAACCTCTTTATCCACATCACTACTTTCGCACTCTTTAGAATCCACCCAAAACCTTTTTAGAAAGTACTAGTGAATACTATATATCCGTTCTCTTGTTATAAAACGGTGTCAACCGAGTGCAATTCTTTATTAATTCAACGTGTTACAGCTTTAAAGTATTAATATTTCTCTATGACCTATGTTATTACAGTAGAATCCCGGTTATCTGGCATCTAACTAACTGGGACTCTCACGCAACCAGCACTGGCATCAATTCCCCATATTAAAGAAACTTCCACTAAACCGGCATAATCAGCACTATCCGGAGTTCGAGACTGAAAAAAAAACAAAAAACTTTTTCTTATTGTTTTTTCTGGACCTAAATGGCGCATTGTAGGTGCTAATGCCCTTTTAAATGCATTTTGAGGGGCTTTGGGGGGTTTAAGGGTCGTTTAGACACTTTTTTAGGGGACTCGCAATTAACCAGAAACTACACTTATCCGGCAATAGGGAGTTCCCATAGGTGCCGGATAACGGGGGTTTTACAGTAAATAACTAACCCATTGTTATATTATCTATCTTATTATTATATATCAGTGTTAATCTGAAATGTAACCCATTATTACATAAGTTATCATCTCATAGTATCCCTGTGACTCATTATAACGCTCTCACTATTACCATATAGGTCTAACATCATTATAGGCGCAGATCTATCTACATCTCCCAAAATTTTACTTATGTATTCAGTCATGCATATTTCTACCTAATTTTCTTTTATATCTAATATCTTGTTTCTGAGTAATTTCCATATTTTACTAAGAAAAAGGAAAAAGGGAAAATTTACTTAAATTAAAGAGATTGTCATCAGGATATATACAAAATATATATATTGGATTAATTATTAATTTATGGACAAATGTCTAATAAATATTAACTTGTATTTTAAAAAAATAACCATATATTATTGAGGAAAATTACCGTAGATGACGAGTGTAAAATGATCATATTTACCAAAAAGAGACGGAAAAGAACACCCATAATAGTCATCCTTAAATATCTCTAAATATGGAAAAATCAAATCTAGGGTCAGACAAATAAATAAAATATAACTTTTATTCAGCAACATAAAAACATTGAATTAAGACATACTTAAAATGTGGTACATATAAAACATATGCCGTTGCTATTGAAATTGGATAGTCAGTAAGACACTGTTATGTGTAATCAAAATATAAGATTCAAAGTGTAAATATAAGGCTGCCAACAGACATAACATCTGAATTATATAGTATGTAAGATATTAGCAATAAAGTAATAAATATTTAATTCATTGGTACTATACATATGGAGAGACATACAGGGGAGGAGGGGAAAGGCACACAGGGGTGGAGGGGAGAGACACACAGGGAAGGTGGGGAGAGACACACAGGGGAAGAGGGGAGAGACACACAGAGGAGGGGGGACACACACAGAGGAGGAGGGGGGAGAGACACAGGGGAGTGAGAGAAGAGGGAAGAGACACAGGGGAGTGAGAGGAGGGTGAAGAGATATAGGGGAGGAAGAGGAAGAAAAAACACAGGGGAGGGGGAAAGGGCCCAAGGAGGTAAATGGGGGGGAGGGAGAGACACGAGGGAGGGGGGAAGAGAAGGAAGCCAGAGAAGGGAGGAAGAGACACACAGTGGAGGAGGTGAGAGGCACACAGGGGAGGAGGGGAGAGACACACGGGAGGAGGGAAGAGGCACACAGGGATGGAGGGGAGAGAGACACACAGAGGAGGAGGGCGGAGAGACACACAGAGGAGGAGGGGGAGACACACACAGGGGAGGAGAGGGAGAGACACACAGGGGAGGAGGGGGGGTAGACACAGGGGAGTGAGAGAAGGGGGAAGAGACACAGAGGAGTGAGAGGAGGGGGAAGAGATACAGGGGAGGGAGAGGAAGAGGGAAAAGACACAGGGGAGGGGGAAAAGACACAGGGGAGGTAAATAGGGGGAGAGACACGAGGGAGGGGGAAGAGACACAGGGAACAGGGAGGAAAGAGACACAGGGGAGGGGGAAAAGACACAGAGGAGGGAGAGGTGGGGAAGATACACAGGGGAGAGAGGGGGTGGAAAAGACACAAGGGAGAGGGAAAAGACACAGGGGAGGGGGAAAGAGACACAGGTGAGGGGGGAAGAGACACAGATAGGGACACAGATAGGGAGGGGGAAAGAGACACATGGGAGGGATGGGGGTAAGAGACACGGGAGGGGAAGAGACACAGGGGAGGGGGAACAGACATAGGAAATGGAGAGGTGGGGAAGAGACACAGGAGGGAAAGAGACACAGAGGATGGAGAGGAGGGGGGAAATAGACACAGGGAAGGGGGAAAGAGACACATGGGAGGGAGCAGGGGAGGGGGAACAGACACAGGCAAGGGCGAGGTGGGGAAGAGACACAGGGGAGTGAGAGGAGGGGGAAGAGACACAAGGGAGGGAGAGGGGAGGAAGAGACACAGGGGAGGGAGAGGAGAGGGAAAGAGACACAGTGGAGGGGGAAGATACAAAGGGGAGGGAAATGGAGGGAAGAGACAGAGGGCGGGATGGGGGAAAGAGACACAGGGGATGGGGAAGAGACACAGGGGAGGGGGATAAAACACAGGCAGGGGGATATAACACAGGGGAGGGAGAGGGGGTAAAGAGACACAGGGGAGGAGGAAAGAGACCCATAGAAGGGAGAGGGTTAAAAACACAGTTGGGGGAAGGAGTCACAAGGGAGGGAGAGAAGGGGGGAAATGAGACACAAGGGAGAAAGTAGACAGGGGCAGAGACATGCAATAAGGTCCAAAGGCGGTCATTGCGAGCCAATAAAATAGAGGGTGGGAGAGGTAGAGGGGGGCTGGCTCACAATGAGCTCCAAAGGCGCTCATCAAGATGCCCGTGATGAGCACCAAAGGCTCTCATTGGGAGGCCCGTGATGAGCGCTAAAGGCCAGTAAAGTAGAGGGGGAGGCTCCCATTGTGTGGCAAACAGCATTGCCAGGCGGCAAGCCGCTAGTCATAATATAAAGTGCTATGTGAGAAAAAATGTTTTAGGAGACTTTTAAAACCTTTAAATTGAACAGAAATATATAAAGTGATGAATTTGCATGTTAGAAAAATACCCTTTATTTATATCCCTACAGAAAAATATCGTGGCAGTACTGGGAGGTCGCCATAAGCTCCCTGGAGAAAGAACTACACTACCATAACTGTAAATCACACTAACTATACTAAAATATGGCGATTTGGGATCTGCCACTTACCCCCTAGTGAAAAAAATAATAAACAAAAATTTTAAAGTAGAGTACACTTCCCTCCTATCTCAAAAAGTGAGAAAAAAAGGAAAAAGAGAAAAGAAAACATAACCAAATAGTAATAATATGTATAGTTCAATATGTATAGTTAAAATATAAAGTCTTAAATATATATTAAGGTCTACTCGCAATCAGAAGTAAATATTCCAAAGTGCAAATGCATATACTTATTACAGTTGCTAAAACTAGGCAATGCCTAATGTATATTACAACTGTATTTGAATAATAGATGCGTAGGAAGACTGGTATATTAAATATATATGTAATAAGTCTTAAGCATATAGACTTTCCTATTATAGGAGCTCAGAAAACCATCCAGCTAGCTTCCTTGCATACAGCCGATGGCGTTTGACGTCATCAAAACAGCAACGGTCGCATGACTTGAAGCGCACGTTTTGGTCCTACGCTTCCTCTGAAGTCTGTGCCAGGAAATGAAGATGGGGGCTTATATAGTGGAGGTATCCACGTCACATAAACCTATTGTCAAAATGGACTGTAGATGTCAAAGATGATAATTACCTCCAATAAAAGTCAGAAAGATTAACATGTTAGTACTAGTCAAGAGTTACTGAAAAAATAATAATATGTACATCACTGTTCATATCATATAATGGATCCAAGTTGTTATGCATTTACATACCAGGTACGGGAGTCCTGTAAGATATATAAATAAACTAGCGACTTGCCCATCAAAAAATTACGGTCAATAAAATTTGAAGCCATGGTAATGCTGTTTGGCACACAATGTTAAGCTTTTTTTACTCTAAGGACCTTCAGCGCTCATTACGAGCCTCTCCTCGTGTGTCCTTTGGCTCCTCTCTCTATTTTTTTAAATACTAATTAATGAATGAATTAAAAATAAATTAATATAGTTTACCTTTTTGTAATTAATATATGTAACAATCTCTTTTTATTGTCGTGCAGCATATAATGTCCAGTTGGACTGTTGCTGCCCTGAGGAGATAGTTTTATGAATGTCCCAACTGTGCATTAGGTATAGGCTGCGTGCGCGAGGGCAAACCGTTGCTTTATTTGTGTAAAGCGCTACTGTAGATGCGTAATGTTGTTAACGCTACTTTACAATCCTAAGTTGCCACTGTTTGTCTATGTGCTACGTGGTTCGCAAGCATTTGCAGTCCTTTGTAATAGTGTATTTTGTAGCTTGTACATTCCTGAGTGAAAGTGGTATGTGGTTGGCGGTGTTTTGCACGGTCCAGGGTCATGTAGCTCCCCCCTTTTGTCTCTTTCTCCCCATCTCCCCCATGACTCTTTCCCCCCTGTGTCTCTTCCCCCCTGTTTCTCTTTCCCCCCTCTCCTCCCCTGTGTCTCTTCCCCCCTCTCCCCCCGTGGCTCTTTCCCCCACTCTCCCCCTGTGTCACTTTCACCCCTTTACCTGTGTCTTTTCCCACCTCACCGCCAGTGTCTCTTTCCCCCCTCTCCCCTGTGTCTCTTTCCCCCCTCTCCCTCCCATGCATCTCTTTCCCTCTCCCCTGGGTCTCTTTCTACCCCTCTCCCTCTGTGTCTCTTTCCCCCTCTCCCTCTGTGTCTCTTTCCTCCCCTCTCCCTCTGTGTCTCTTTCCCCCTTCTCCCTCCCATGCATCTCTTTCCCCCTCCCCTGGGTCTCTTTCTCCCCCTCTCCCTCTGTGTCCCTTTCCTCCCCTCTCCCTCTGTGTCTCTTCACCCCTCTCCCTATGTGCCTCTTCCCCCCTCTCTCTCTGTGTCTCTCCCCCCCTTTGTCTCTCCCCCCTTCTTTGTCCCTCCCCCCTCTACCTCTGTGCCTCTTCCCTCCTCTCCCTCTGTGTCTCTTCCCCCCACCTCTCTCTGTGTCTCTTCCCCCATCTCCCTCTATGTCTCTTCCCCCCTCTCCCTTTGTGTCTCTTGCCCCCTCTCCCTGTGTGTTTCTTCCCAGCTCCCTCTGTCTCTTCCCCCCCATTCCTCTGTGTCTCTTCCCTCTCCTTATGAGCCGCGCATGCGCAATGCGCAGCTCGCGCCGCACTCTGCATATGTGCGGGTCGCCCTGCACTCTGCGCATGCGTGGCTCCCGCTGTGCATCGCGTATGCACAGCTTGCTCTGCGCTCTGCACATGCATGGCTCACGTCACTCATTGCGCATGCACGCGATCTTTGAGATCGGATCGTTGTCAAACTGCGATTTTTCATAAGTATGATGACGAATCACAGTTTGACAATTATAATATGTGATTTTACAAGTAAATAGTAGATAGAGATGTCCTATAAGATGTATAAATCTATCATTATTATCCGAAAATAATTTACACAGTACAGAGTTGGATAAAATTAATACAACTATATCAACATGAATTCAAATAGATGTAAATTCTTAGATAATTATTGTACTGTTGAGTGACCGATAGAAAGGTCCTATAAGGTGTATAGATCACATCTCTTACATATTGTACAGAAAGGAGTATTACAAGTACAAATCAACCCATGGAAGAAGCTAGAATCACATGAAAATCAAATCTTATAACATTATTCCATATTTTCCATAGGGTATTTTGAATTTGTTAAACTTGTATTTCCCCTGTTCTTATCACCTGTACAGTGCCACGGAATATGTTGGCACAATACAAATAAAAGATAATAATAATAATAATAAGAGCTCTATAGAAATCTGTATATCAATATTTTATGAGATAAAGATTTCCCACATTTGAAATATACCACAAAGAGAAAATAAATGAGAAGAAAAAATGAGAGATAAAAAAAGAACTAAAAAGAACCATGACAAGACAATTATGAAATGTTGTCATTTCCTTAATTTAACAAGAAGTTCAATTATTTGATCTAATTGTTGATTGTTTCCAATATTGAAATCCCATTTGTTTAAGATCTCCATTTCTTTTTGTACGGACTGGATTCTGTACTATCAAGTATTTCTTAAAATCATAAGACCACTAGGGAATCTCCATTTGTATGGAAGTCCTTCCCGTCTAAATACTTGCGTAATGTTTGGGAATTCCTTACACTTTGCCAGCGTGTATAGTAATATATTCTTAAAAAAAGTTTTTTCAAATGGTATATCCAAAATGTGCTTTTTATATCTAACAACCAGCGACTTGCCCATCAAAAATGAAGGGGCAATAACTTTTTAAGCCATGGCAATGCTGTTTGCCACAAAATGTAAAGCTTTTTCTCCTCTGAGGACCTTTGGCGTTCAGTACGAGCCTTGCGCTGCGCGCCTTCGGCGCTCATAGCAAGCCGCTCCTCTTGTTTACTTTTGGTCCTATGAGCGCATTGGGATCTCATGAAAAAGACGAATATATATGTAATTTTTTTCCAGAATTATTAATTAACTAGCGACTTGCCCATCAAAAATGACGGGGCAATAAAATTGTAAGGCAGGTAATGCTGTTTGCCACAGACATACATTTTTTTGGTGGTCTGAGATCCTTCGGCACCCATTGCAAGCCTCTTGGTTGTTGTATTTTTTTTTTCATTGGCACTTTTGCTGTCATTGTAAGGTCGTCGCTGATCTGCTTTTTGCGCTTATTGCAAGGCTGTCCGCTGGTGTAGTTTGTGTGCTATGACTAGCGTTGGCGCTCGTTGTGAGGTGCGGAGGTGTAAGTGTCAGCAATGTGTGCAGTGCGTAGTGTAAATAGGCTGCGTGCGCGAGGGGAAGCCGTTTGTGTAGCTGGGTACGTCCGCATTCTGTAAGTTAGTGTTGTAAAATGGTGGCGAATGTGTATGTGGTAGGCGGGTTTGTATAATGAAGCGTCCTTGCTAATGGTGTATGTTGTAGGTCGTACGGGTATTTGTAAAAGCAGTATTTGCTTTGTGGTATTTAGAGACTTTAGGGGTCGTGTAGCCTTGTTCTCGTTTTTTTCGGCAGCCATTTTTTCTTAGGGGATATTCGAATGTCTAAAGTTTGTAAATTTGACCGAATTCGAGGTTTAAGCAGTGTTGCTGAGGTCCTGGGTGTCCCCCTTGGTGTGAGTAAGGTTTTTATTGTATTTTTGTGTGTATTTTTGTGTTTTTTTATATTTGCCGCTGTGCGCGGGTTGTCTGTTAAGGTCGAATTTTTGCGAGTCCGTAATGATTTTTTTCTAAGTCCCACGGGTCGTAATTGTTTTTGTGTAAGTCTGCAATTTTGTTTTCTAAGTCCAGCGGCTCGTATTTTTTTGTGTAAGTCCGTAGTTAGTGATTGCGTGATTGTTTTTGTTTTTAAACTCCCGCTTGTGTGGACGTGTTAGTATTGAAATATGTCGTTGTTTGTCTACGCGGGTGGCAAGCATTTTCTGTGCTTCCTAAGTCTGTATTTTTGTACCTTGTACGTCCCTGGCAAAAGTCGTACGTGCCTGGCAGTGTTTTGTGCATTTCCGGGTCGTGTAGACTCGTTTTCATTTTTTTCAATCTCCTAAACTTGATAAATCCAACTTTAATTATGGTACAACCTCACTGGCAGATGTCATGGCTGTTAATTTTTTTTGTTTGTTTTGTTTTTTGTATTTTGTATTGTTTTTGTTGTTTTTGAATGTATGCATTTCGGCCGTTAACTTTGTATTTTTGCAAACTTGTATTTTTTATTTTTTATAAGTTCGGCGAGTTGTAATTAAAAGTTGTACGTCCTTGTCAGTGTTTTTGTGAGCTTTCGCCCGCCATTTTTTTTTCTCGCTTAGCCGATTTTCAAGTAACGAAACTCCTTAAAATTGACTTGCAACCTCACGCCCAGACGTCCTGGCTGTCCCCCCATGCTGTGTGTGATGTTTTTGTATTTTTTTTGTTGTTATTTTTCATTGTTTTTTATGTTTTTTGATGTACGAGTTTTGGCCGTTAAATTCATATTTTTGTGACCTCGTTTTTTTTGTGTGTAAGTCCGTATTTCGTCTTTACGCGTTAGTGTTTTTTTTCTAAGTCCCATGGGTCGTATTTTTTTTTCTAAGTCCTTCGGCATGGTTGTTTTTTTCCAAGTTGTGCTTTTCTTTGTTTTTTTTTTAACAGGAGTGAGGCGGCTTCTTTCGCCAATTAATTTGGGATTCAAGATGTATAACAAACACTATTTATCAGAATGGTAGATGTTATGGGAGGTTATATTATAAATAGCATAGCAGTATACATCTTTCCCTTTTTACTCTTTCTCCTCTCCTCACTTTTTTTTCCACCTTTTTTCTTTTTCTTTTTCTTAACAGTTATCTTAGTACTTTCACAATGAGGTTTTAAATGTTTTTCGCTTGTTAGAAGTCAAAAGAGTATCTCTCATCTCCTCGCAATGTACATAAACCTCTTAAAGCCATGAGGTGGAAGTTTCCCAAGCTTTGTCCTTTGATCATTATCTCTCTCTCACTCAGTGTAGCCTTCCTTTCTCCCTTTTCTCTTTCTTACTTCCTTCCTCGTCTCTACTTCTTCTCTTTATTTGTTTTTTCCTTAGTCTTGTACTCCTCTCCCCTTCTCCCGCCAGCTATCAAACCATAATATCATATCAGGGCAATAGCTTTATATATAAAAGACATCAATGCAGTATAGCTTAAATCACTTATCTTGCTTAGCTTGCTGACAGCCTCCTCTCCTGGTTATGGTCTCTCTGCTTTAGCTTACTGCGTCTGTTGGTACCAATTTATCTCAGGACGGGAGATAAATTGGTACCAACAGACCGTCTTTGCACCCAATACCAGCTATCGTCCAGCAGAGCACGTCCCCCTCCATCAGGAAGACCTGCAGGGCACTGCTCCAAACGCCAAACAACTCCGCCTCCTTCCTTCTCGCGATTCTCGTCCCCTCTCACAAGACCTGGGAGGCGTGAAATGATCAGCAATCATTTCTCATGATTACCTGTGGGAATCCAGCGGCAACTTGTAAGGCTTTTAGGCTCAAATAAGCCTCGCTTATAGCTATTGCCTGAAAGATTATTAGATCAGAAACATATAGAAGAGAGGATCATTCCAGAGACTTTTCCGCGGCTGTCCTCCCCAACCACCTTGCAACAGCCTCACACCATTGACTGTCTCATTTCTGGTTACGCCCCAAGAAGGCTTATTCTTCAACAAGCAGATTTGTGAGCTTAAGACTGTTGTGCAATTAATTCTAATGTCTTACATATTTTAAAGTGCAGTATTGTTTTTTTACTTGCATTTACAGTGCTACAATCAGGTGTTTAACACCCTTGAGAGTCCTATCTGGTACTCAGGATTTTCTTCTACATTTGCCATTTACAGGTGTGAGAACATTTGCGGGCTTGAGGAATTGTAGCAATTGAATAGTGATTTGCGATTGTAACATTTACCGGCTTGAAAGATCAAAGGCTTAGCTGGGTCAGAGTTAAGATTTTAACAACCAAAGAGATTTTTAGCCTGTAACCCGCAGATTGTTTGCGGGTAGTTAAAAGACAACAATTAAATAGCAATGGCTCCAGTAACTAATAAGTATTCCTTTGTATAAGGCCCTTAGTCTCCCCTAAGGGTGATATAAAGGGTTTTCTGGTGGTCCAGTGGTTAGGATTTAGTGCTTTAACAGCTGTGACCTGGGTTTGATTCCAGTCAAGGAACACAGAGGCCACCCCACCCTGAGGCCATGCAGGGTTGGGCCTGGTCAGTACTTAGATGTAAGACCACCTAGGAATACCAGGAGCTGTATGCTGTGGCCCACGGGAGAAGGAACTGGCAACCCACTCCAGTATCTCTGCCATGAATACCAAGTGGATCAGCATGGCATGTTGCTGTTCTGTCACGCAGAGTCAGCCACGACTGAACAACGCAAACAAGGGTGATAGGGGGCTCAAGACATGGGGCCTCATTAAATCTTTCCAAATTGTAGTTACGGAAGCTTGTAGTTACGGAAGCCCATAAAGTAGCCTGCAAAAGTCACTGCTATTAAATTAGCCCCTTTTAGCTACCTGCAAAATATTTGCGGGTTACAGACTGAAAAGCAACTGCACTTGCCAAAATCGTAGCTCTGACTCAGCTAAGCCTTTGATCTTTTAATCCCGTAAATGTTACAAATGCAAATCACTATTAAATTGCTATAATTCCCTAAAGCCGCACTTGCTTTTACACCGGTAAATGGCAAATGTAGCCAAAAATTCTACGAGTACCAGAGAGGACTCGCAAGAGGGTTTAACACCTGTTCGTAGCACTGTAAAAGCAAATATAAACACACTACTGTATTGTAAAATGCAGGGAAAGCAACGAAAGGCATTAGAATTAATTGCACAACAGTCTCAAGCTCGCAAATCTGCAATAAAAAAATATTTACATTTTATATTAATCCCGGCAATCAATGGGTTAATAAATATCATTGACATTGACATGGACTTGAATAGTAGATATATTGCAAGTTTTATGGATTCTGTTCGCAAATAGGACTTCAAAACTGTTACTGATTGTGGTTTAAACGCCATGTTCTACTGACGTCAGGATGACGGTCTCATTTACTATTGGCTATTTCTACACCAGTAGTTAAGGGCTTGCGGATTTGATCATGATCTTGCCCTGAAATGCTGCATATGGAAGCATGGTTTACGGTTTTGGATTTCAGCCATGTAGTTGCAGGCTTTTCTAGTTAAAATTTTCTGTAAACGCTGCACATTTGGAATTTACTGAGGCCCATGGACTCCATGCTCCTGGTGTTTGAATGAATATTTATTCAAATATTCTGAGTTAAAGGTCCTGTTCAATCACGTATAGCAAGTTCAGTATTTTGACCTTAGTATGTCTTTTTCAGCAAAAATGATCATAGAAGCACACAAAGAAATAATATTGCATAACAAATAGAGGCATTTGTCTTTTAATGCAGTAAAAATAAAAGAATGTGAAGAATCTGCCATTACTAAATGCAGCTTTGATTCAATATGTCATTGCGATCTACTTATGGTTAAAGGGCACTCTGATAACATTTATTGCAAAATAGACTTTTGTTTTTCAAATTTCACTGCAAGATGAAAGTGGTAGATATTCAGAATGGACACTTCAACTGATTGTTAGATTTAGTGTTTATTTAGAGATTGCTGTAAAATGACCATTTATAGTTTTATAAGTAATCAGACTAATTTATAGTCTAGAATTATAATACAATTATAGTTAATTCTAAAATAAAAATAACTGTTAATTTTTCATGGAACCTTGGTTTTGTCTGGAGACTCCATCCATAACAGCAGTCCTCAAGAGAATGGAATCAACTTGGTGGCATTGACACTGCAAAAAGAAACCCACAGAAGGCATTTGATTGGTCCTTGTATTAATACTCTACAATGACTAATATGACAACATTCAGCACACCTCCTAGTACATTACTAAAACCCTTAAGGGACACTATTGGAAACTATTCAAAAACGGAATGTACTGCTGGTGCCTACTTAAGAGGTGGAGAATGTATGGGATAGTGGTAGAGACAGCAGACTGTAAACTCACACTAGGTTCCCAGTTCAGTTAGATCAGGGGTGGACAAGTTCGGTCCTGGAGAGCCCTACAAAGGACAGGATTTGAGAATATCCCTGCTGCCTACAGGTGAGTGAATAGCTTCATCAGTCATCCTGATCGACTCACCTGTGCACAGAAAGGATATCACACACAGGCCTGTGTGGGGCCCCCAGGACCGGACTTGCCCACCCCCGAATTAGACCAAGAGTATTCCAAGACTGTTCAGAACTGAGTGGCTGTTGGCAGATATCAGGATCATGATCCATTGTAGAAGATACATAAAGTAAAAGGTTGGTGAATGGCAAATTATAAACAAGTTAGAAGGTAGAAGCAGGTGGAGGTTCAAGGTCAACCAATGTCAATACTTGTAAATCCAACAAATCAGTCATAGGAACTCAACTTTGACACATAAATATTTAATTGACCAAGGTAGCTTCATTCTGAACCTCTTAAGAAGCCATTCAAGTTTGACACCACCACAACAGCTGCATCTTTGGGCACTGTGTTCTGTTGTTCCGAGAAGCTGTATAGTACACCACTCTAAAATAAACATGTCTGAGCCGTAACACCACCATGGGGAAGACATGGCTGTCAGGGATAAATCAGTTATCAAAGCATAATAACTAACCTACTAGCCCTTATAATATGAAACATTTATCCTCTGACAATATGATCCTTACATTAAAAATGGAACAATAAATAGACTGTTTCTTAAAAATAACTATATTATGACAGGACTTACTTTCTCTGTTTTATTCCAATTCCCATTACTGTTTTTTTTAATTATACTGATAACTGCACTATAGAAAACATCTGTAAAATAGAAGATAAAAGAGTAAGTGGATAAGTTTAAAAGTGACATTGTTTTAAAAATTGTATTAATTACAAATATATATATATATATATATATATATATATATATATATATATATATATATATATATATAGTACAAGCAACTGTGTGTGGCAGAATAGCATTGTATGCATTTTGTGTCATGGGGACACCTTTGGCAGAAGTGGAAGCCTAAGAAGTTGGAGACTTCAATACACTGTGTAAATAGTCTTTATATATTTTAAAAATAAAATGTATTTAAAAGTCACATGCTAAGTGCTTAGCTGAATTTTTATAATACAGTTTAATAGATTTTGTTTAAGGTAATGTTCTCCAAAATGTGGAACCATGACATTCATTTCTGGGTGACTAAGGATCATGGAAACATTTCCCTAGATGGATTTTCTTTGAATGATGTGGTATAGTTGAGAAGCTCCTTTAGAGTAGTTCTGTAGTCCTCTAGAGTATACAGTTGATCTCAAAAGTTTGCATACCCTGGCAGAAATTGTAAAATATTTGCATTTATTTTGAAAATATGACTGATCATGCAAAAAAAATCTTTTATTGAAGGATAGTGATCATATGAAGCCATTGATAATCACATAGTTGTTTGGCTTCTTTTTAAATTATTATCATAACAGAAATCACCCAAATGGCCATGACCAAAAGTTTACATACCCTTGAATGTTTGGCCTTGTTACAGACAAGCAAGGTGACACACACAGGTTAAAACGGCAATTAAAGGTTAATTTCAAACACCTGTGTCTGTGTATAAATAGTCAATGAGTTTGTAAGCTCTCACATGGATGCACTGCTCAGGCTAGATACTGAGCCGTGGGGAGCAGAAAATAACTCTCAAAAGACCTGTGTAACAAGGCAATGGAACTTCATAAAGATGAAAAAGGATATAAAAAGATATCCAAAGCCTTTAACATGCCAGTCAGTACTGTTCAATCACTTATTAAGAAGTGGAAAATTCAGGGATCTCTTGATACCAAGCCATGGTTCATGATTCAGCCACCACTGCAAGAAGAATTATTCACAATACAAAGAAAACCCCACAGGTAACCTCAGAAGAAATACAGGCTGCTCTGGAAAAAAGACAGTGTGGTTGTTTCAAGGAGCACAATATGGCAATACTTGAACAAATATTAGCTGCATGGTTGAGATGCCAGAACAAAGCCTTTACTGCACCAATGACACAAAAAAGCCTGGTTACAATATGCCCGACAACACCTTGACACGCTTCACAGCTTCTGGCACACTGGCACTTTTGAATCAGCTCTGTAAATCAGTGCAGTGTTTTCGGTCCTGTTGCAGTAATCAGTGATACAGGTGAGAGTGGGTATGGCTTGATATGTGTAAGTTATATCTGTGTGCATTTGTGTGAGGTTCTGTTTGAATCAGCTCTGTAAATCAGTGCAGTTTTCTGTCCTGTTGCAGTAATCCGTGTACAGGTGAGTGTGGGTGTGGCTTGATCTGTGTAAGGTTTATCTGTGTGCATTCGTGTGAGGTTTTGTTTGAAACAATTTTGTAAATCAGTGCAGTGTTTTCTTCCTGTGGGCTGTAATCCGTATCCAGGTGAGAGTTGGTGTGGCTTGGCCTGTGTAAGTTATATTGTGTGCATTTTGTCGTGTTCTGCTGAATCAGTTCTGTGAGGCAGTGCAGTGTTTTCTGTCCTGTGCTCATTTATCATTGTACAGGCAAGTAGGCGGGGTCTATTTTAACAAGGGAAGTGCAAGCTTGGGAGCTTGCATTCATTTCTAGCTTAAGTGTAGTTAGTGTGTAGGAGATTGAATAAAAGGAGGAAATCCAAAGAAAAGGTGTATTATAAGAAAAAACATAAAACAAACGTATATATATTTTTTAGGTTTTTTTGGGGTTAAGGTGTAGAAAAGCAATCTTTATACAAATAAATTGATTTGTTTTCTCACTGTATTTTTGTAACTGATAATCATGAGTCAGTCCAGTGGCAACCTCACTCAGTATACATCCTGCCAAATGTATGCACTACTGGAAGAGATGATCCAGGGTCCATACCTCTGTGACAGGTGTGAGCATGTTGCCTCTCTGGAAGCTCAAATTGAAGATCTGGAAAGGAGAATTGCAGCACTTAGTGATACTGCTCCACTGGAAAGGGAGGTGGTGCTCACGGAGCACAGTTTAGCTGGGCCTAGTATGGAGGGAGGAGCTGGGGCTAGTGAGGATGACCAGGGAGGTAGCTGGGTTACAGTTTGAAGGGGAATCAGGGGGAACAGGAGGAGGCAGGCCAGTTCTGAGTTGGCAAACACCAACAGATTTGCCAGATTGAGTGAAACTGATGGGAATGTCCATTCAGGAATGGCAATGCCAGATAGAGCTGTTCCCTCTAACACCCGGGAGAACAGTTCTACTGGAGGAGAGGGAGGGCAGAATAGGCTGAGCAACAGACATGTTTTGGTGGTAGGGGACTCTATTATTAGGAAGGTAGACAGGGTAATTTGTGGTGCTCGGGTTCGGCATGTTGTGGATTGAGTGGATAAATTATTGGGAGGGGCTGATAATGAACCAGCGGTCTTGGTACACATTGGTACCAATGACAAAGTTAGTGGAAGATGGAGCGTCCTAAAGAATGATTTTAGAGAACTAGGGAATAAGCTTAAAGCAAGGACCTCCAATGTAGTATTTTCTGAGATACTACCAGTGCCACGTGCTAGCCCAGGGAGGAAGAAGGAGCTTAGGGAGGTTAATGCGTGGCTAAAAAAGTGGTGCAGTGCAGAGGGTTTTGGGTTTTTAGAGCACTGGGCTGACTTCTCACTTGGGTACAATCTCTATAGCAGGGATGGATTGCACTTTAATGATGAGGGAGCTTTTGTGCTAGGGGATAGGATGGTAGAGCGGCTGGGGGAGTTTTTAAACTTGTAGGTGGGGCGAGGGACTATATAGAAGTATTGGGGTAAATAGGGTAGAGAGGGAAAGGGATGAATTAGTTACCCATGGGGGAGGAGAAGGGGGAGGGTTACAATAGACAGTAGGGAGGTATTAATAGGTGCCTCAAATACAGTGGCAAGCACTTCACAATGGCAGAGCCATAGCAACATAAAGTGTATGCTTGCTAACGCAAGAAGTTTGACTGGGAAAATGGACGAGCTAGAAATATTAGCAGTACAAGAAAAAGGGGCTTAATAGGCATTACTGAAACATGGTGGGATGAATCTCATGACTGGACTGTTAATCTGGATGGTTATAACCTATTTAGGAAAGATAGGGGAAATGGTAAAAGAGGAGGAGGGATCTGCCTGTATGTTAAACCTGAATTTAAGCCTATAGTCAGAGAAGATATTTTTGCTGGCACTAACGGCATCATTGAATCTTTGTGGGTTGAGATAAATAGTTGATGAGCTAATTCTAAACGCATATTGGTGGGAGTATGCTATAAACCCCCAAATATAGCTGAAAGTGAGGAAATACAATTATTGTTACACATTGGGAAAGCAGCTAAGCATTGGCAAGTTCTAATAATGGGAGACTTTAATTACCCTGAAATAAACTGGATAAATGAGACCAGCAGCTCAGCTAAGGGGAGCAGGTTCTTGAGTACACTCGGGGATCATTATCTGGCCCAGGTAATACAAGAACCTACTAGATATGGGGCCATCTTTGTTTTAGTCATCACAAGTAATCACATATATAGTTGTGAGCGTACGAGTTGGAGCGTACGAGTTGTTGCTAATGCTTGCGGGCTCGCATAGCTAGGGCCGAGGGCGAGGGCCTAAGTTGCTGGCATGGAGCGCCGAAGGCGCTCCTTGCCAGCAACTGCGACAATAGCAAACTTTACGTTGGAGCGCAAAAAACACGACACAGAAACTTCGGCCCTCGCAAACTTTCCGTTGCAACGCAAACAACACGACACAGCAACCGCGACCCTCGCAAACTTTATGTCGCAACGCAAACCACATACGAGACACGTTACCACTCATTACGACCTCACAAAAATCGTCCGCAACTCGCGAACATGAACAAATTCAAAACACAATAAATACAAACAGTACATACATAAAAAGCTTACCTACAGCAAGAGGGAGCATCTAGGACCTCAAAATGCAACTTACACCTTCATTTAACTCAAAAGAAAAGAGTTTAGACACTAAAAAAATCTCTAGCGAGAGAAAAAATGGCCGCCGAACAAAACGAAAACGAGGCCACAGCACTCTAAACACGCAAAACACCACAAGAAACTCGCAAAACCCCACAAAAGACCTACGGATATTCCGCTAAGACGCATACCACACATTACCCGCCATTTTACGACAATGCAGAAGTACACAACTACGCTAACGGTTTGGTCTTGCGCACGCACACTATTACACTGCACACATTCATCACGCTTACACAGCAGCTCCACACCACTAATGCTGCAGCAACATCAAAACAGATTTGCAGCTGTTTAACACAATCCTTCAAAATACGTAAAGTATATTCATTTATTGATGTATTATATATTTCATTATTATACACCAAATAGCATTAGCTACCTTACAATTTCATTGCCGTCATTTTTTGACAGGCAATTGGCTAGTATTGATATATCAAATGTTAAAATAGGGGAACCGTGATCACAACACAGTCTCATTTGAGATTGAATACAAAAAACAGAGTTGTAAGGGGCCAACAAAAACTCTACATTTTAAAAGGGCTAACTTTAATGGGCTACGGGCAGCAATACTACATATAGACTGGGACAAATACTGAAAATAAATGGACAACATTCAAATCCTTACTAAATAAACATACACATCGGCATGTACCATGTGGAAATATAATGAATAGGAGTAAATCATATCCCATGTGGCTTAACAATGACTTAAAGATAATGATGAGGAAAAAGAAACATGCATTTAAATTATACAAGAAGGAGGGAACAGAGGCAGCTTTATGTGACTATAAGGAAATCAACAAGGCTTGCAAACGGGCTATTAGACTGGCTAAAATAGAAAATAAGAAGTCAGTTGCAATGGAAAGTAAGACTAACCCTAAAATATTTTTTAAATATATTAATGGGAAGAAGGCGAGGAAGGAAGCTATAGGAACATTACAATGTGACACAGGCCATCTAATAATTAGTGACCAGGAAAAGGCAGATGAGCGAAATAGGTTCTTTTCTTCGGTATGCACAAGGGAGGTACCAGTGGTTGGGACACCGCAACATAATGGGGCTACACTACCATCACTAAATAATTGGTTAACGCAGGAAGAAATCCAAAAGAGATTGGAGAAAATAAATGTTAATAAAGCCCCCAAACCATCCAAGGGTACTGAGGGAGCTGGGTTCTGTAATAGCCAAACCATTATATTTAATTTGTCAAGATTCACTCAACACAGGGTCTCTACCAGATGACTGGAGAAAAGCTGATGTGATACCTATATTTAAAAAGGGATCTAGAGCAAATCCGGGGAATTATAGACCAGTGAGCCTCACATCTGTAGTGGGGAAGCTTTTAGAAGGGTTAATATGGGACAGAATACAAGAATATGTCTATTTGAACAAGATCATAGGTAGCGGTCAACACGGATTTATGAAGGATAGGTCGTGTCAGACCAATCTAATTTGTTTTTATGAGGAGGTTAGTAGGAACTTGGATCAGAGCAACTCAGTGGATGTAGTCTTTTTTAGATTTTTCAAAGGCATTTGATACAGTGCCACATGGAAGACCAGTGAGCAAACTACAGGATACAGGAATCGCAGTAAATATCTGCTCATGGATGGAGAGCTGGATAAAAGACAGGATAAGTGGTAATGTGATAAGTGGGGTTCCTCAAGGTTCAGTATTAGGTCCTCTCCTTTTTAACATATTTATTAATGACATAGAAGTAGGACTCGAAAGTAGTGTCTCCATTTTTGCTGATGTTGTGCAAGTTGTGCAAGGTAATAAAATCAGATAATGATGTACTTTCCCTACAAAGGGATTTGCATAAATTAGAGAAATGGGCGGCTAAATGGCAGATGAGATTTAATACAAATAAATGCAAGGTTATGCATTTGGGAAGGAAAAATAGCCCTGCAATCTATAATCTTAATGGAACAAATCTAGGGGTATCAGATATTGAAAGGGATTTGGGAGTACTAGTGGACAACCACCTAGGTAACAGCGCTCAAAGCCAAGCAGCAATTGCAAAGGCAAGTAAAATATTAGCATGTATTAGGAAGGGTATAGAAGCAAGGGAAGCAAGTATAATTCTGCCACTATACAAATCCCTAGTACGCCCTCATTTGGAATATGGAGCACAATTTTGGGCACCACTTCATAAAAAGGACATTTTAGAGCTGGAAAAAGTACAGAAAAGGGCTACAAAACTAATAAGGGGAATGGAGGGGCTAAGTTATGAAGAAAGACTAACCAAACTAAACTTATTTTTGCTAGAAAAAAGGCGTCTATGAGGGGATATGATTACCTTATTTAAATACATCCAGGGTCAATATAAGGCTTTGTCAAGTGAACTTTTTGTAGCAAGAGATTTTCAACTGACAAGAGGACACCATTTGAGGTTATAATACTATTAATACTATTAATAATTATTTAATCAACAAAGTATTAATAACTAATCTGCATATTGCAGATCAGAGGAGATCTTAACAGGTTGAACTTGATGGACTGAAAGTCTTTTTTCAACCTTAATTACTATGTAACTATGTAATTTGGAGTGACGAGATCAAAATATAACTTTATGGTCACAACCATAAGCGCTATGTTTGGAGAGTGGTCAACAAGGCCTATAGTGAAAAGAATACCATCACCACTGTGAAGCATGGTGGTGTCTCACTGATGTTTAGAGGGGGCATGAGCTCTAAAGGCACGGGGAATCTTGGAAAAATTGATAGCAAGATGAATGCAGCATGTTATCAAAAAATACTGGCAGAAAATTTGCATTCTTCTGAACGATGACTGCGCATGGGACACTCTTGGACTTTCCAGCATGACAATGACCCTAAGCACAAGGCCAAGTTAACCCTCCAGTGGTTACAGCAGAAAAAGGGGCAGCTTCTGGGGTGGCCATCACAGTCTCCTGACCTTAATATCATCAAGCCACTCTGGGGAGATGTCAAACGTGCGGTTCATGCAAGATGACCAAAGACTTTGCATGACCTTGTGGCCTTTTGCCAAGATGAATGGACAGCTAAACCAACTGCAAGAATTAGGGGTCTCATAGACGACTATTACAAAAGACTGCACACTGTCATTGATGCTAAAGGGGGCAATACACAGTATTAAGTGTATGTAAATTTTTGATCAGGGCCATTTGGGTGATTTCTGTTTTCATTATGATTAAAAAAAACAGCCAAACAACTATGTAATAATAAATGGCTTAATATGATCACTATCCTTCAATAAAATAAAAAAAATGGCATGATCAGTCATATTTTCAAAATAAATACCACCATTTCACTATTTCTGCCAGGGGATGCAAACTTTTGAGCACAACTGTACATAGGTCCAGTGGTGCAGTTTTGAGCTCTTGGGTGATGATTTTCATTTTTGATAAACAGTTATGAGGTTTCTTGCGGGCAATTTAGTGGTCTGAGGGGTTTAAAGTAAAATGCATATTGTTTACTTCCATACAGGGCCATGGCTTTATATGTATCTTGTTATTTTTTAAGTATTCCACAGATATCTAGAACTGTAGGAATAAACTAGTGTACTAATTGGTTGTAATTAATGAGGCAGAATTCTACATAGAAAAATATGAATGTAAGAAATGTTACATAGTTACATAGTTACATAGTAATTTAGGATGAAAAAAGACTTTAGTCCATCAAGTTTAACCTTTTTAGATCTCCTCTGATCTACAATACGCAGATCACATATTATAATTGTCTAACTACGATTCGTCGTCACGCTGCGTTGCGTAGTGCGTACGACTTAGCGTTGAGCGCCGCAGCCGCTCATTGCCTGGCGAGCCTCGCGCAGCGAGACGAGCCGTTAAACCGCTCTGTTGCGTAGTGCGTACGACTTAGCCGTGAGGCGAGCCATTAAACCGTAGCACTTTGGCAATGAGCGCCACAGGCGCTCATTGCATGCGAGCCGTTAAACCGTAGCACTTAGAAAAAAAATACGAGATGAAAAAAATTACGAGATAAGCGGCGGAACCAAAACACTAAAAAAAACACTAAATACACAATAAAAATAAAATAAAGGTCACTTACAGCATGGGGAACCAGGCAGGACGTCTGGAAGTGAGTTGGAACTCAAATTTACAGCGATTTAGCCGAGTTACAAAGATCGAAAATCGGCTAAGCGAGAAAAAAATGGCGCCGAAAAAAAATGAAAACGAGGCTATACTACTACGAACTGCGTAAAACACAGACACAGACGTATGTGTTTGAAAAACAACGAGATAAAGGATGCGGATTAACCGTCAAATGAGTAAAAAGACAGTAGTGAGTACATTTTACGAAACGCAATTACAGATTTACGCATTAACACAGATTTAACGCCTTTGTCTCGTGCAACATCGGATTTACCGCCTAAACCAACGCATTTGATGAAATATAAGTTGAAAGTTACAAAAATTAAAATAAAAAAATAAAAGATTGTATTTATTTTAAGAAAAAAAAAAGGGACAAATGTAGCGTCATGTTGTGTGGCAAACAAATTTCACAACATTTAACCGTCATTTGACTGTTTGACCATATTTATTGTTAAACCGTAGTACTTTAGCGGGCTTAGCGATGAGCGCCGCAGGCGATCATCGGCCGGCGAGCCTCGCACAGCGAGGCGAGCCGTTAAACCGTAGTACTTTGGCAATGAGCGCCACAGAAAAAATGGCGGACGAACAAAACGAAAATGACGCTACAGCACTATAAGCACGGAAAACACGTACCGATAATCCGCTAAGACGCATACAACACATTATCCACCATTTTAGGATAATGCGGAAGTACACAGCTATGTTAACGGTTTGGGCTCGCGCACGCACACTATTACACTGCACACGTTCATCACGCTTACACAGCACCTCCACACCACTAATGCTGCAGCAACATCAACACAGATTGCCAGCTCTTCAACACAATGCATAAAAATACGTAAATTCATTTATTAATTTGTATTCTATATTTCAGTAGTACACAGAAAACAACATTAGCTACCTTACAATTCCATATGTATATTAATAACTAAACAACTTTTAAAACATACACATCTCATTGCCGTCATTTTTTGATGGGCAATACGCTAGTTTATTAATAATTGATGCAGTGAAAAACAGTGAAACTTTGCCAATTCTTTCAACAGGGAAAAAAATATAAAATTCCTTCCGGACCCCAGATACTGGTGATCGGATTCATTCCTGGATCAACACTCCCTCTTTATTTATCCAGAATAGCCCTTAATGCCATCTTATTTACAAATATATCCAATCCCTTTTTAAAGTTATCTATTGAATCCACTGTCACCACCTCCTTTGATAGAGAAATACACAGATTAACCACCCTAATGGTGAAGGACCCTTTCCTTTCTTTAAGGTGAAATATTTTTACTTCTAATCACAAAGGATGTCCCCTTGTCAGTTGAAAACCTCTTTGCACAAGAAGTTCCCTTGACATAGCCTTGTATTGACCCTGGATATATTTATATAAGGTAATCATATCCCCTCTTAGACACCTTTTTTCTAGAGTAAATACGATTAATTTCCTTAGTCTTTCTTCATAACTTAGCACCTCCATTCCCTTTATTAGCTTTGTAGCCCTTCTCTGTACTTTTTCCAGCTCTAAAATGTCCTTTTTATGTAGTGGTGCCCAAATTTGTACACCATATTAAAAATTAGGGCGTACTAGGGATTTGTATAGTGGAAGAATCATATTTGCTTCCCTTGCTTCTATACCCTTCTCAATACATGATGATATTTTGCTTGCCTTTGCAGATGCTGCTTGGCATTGAGCACTATTACCTAGGCGGTTGTCCACAAGTACTCCCAAATGTCTTTCAATATCTGATACCCCTAGATTTGCTCCATTAAGATTATAAATTGCATGGCTATTTTTCCTTCCCAGATGCATAACTTTACATTTATTCTTATTAAATCTTATCTGCCACTTAGATGGCCATTCCTCTAATTTATGAAAATCCCTTTGGAGGGAGAGTACATAATTTTCTGATTGAATTACCTTGCACAATTTTGTGTCATCAGCAAAAATGGAGACACCACACTCCAATCCCACTTCCAAGTCATTAATAAATATGTTAAAAAGGAGGAGACCTAAAAATGAACCCTGAGAAACCCCACTTACCAACAAAGAAACATTCTAAACCACAAAGTAATTAAATTAAGATATACAATTATTAAATGTGTAATTTGCAGACTTTGAATTCAATTATATTCTCAATTTTTAATCTATTATCTTTAGTAGCCACTACCTTCATTTTATAAAACATTGCTGAATAAAAACTATATTCCACTGAAATTAGTTTTCTGTCATTACACACCTGCTTTGATTGTTAATCTCACCAAACATTGCAATAATTGTTTACACCTAAAAGAAAAGGCACTCTTAGGGATAGAATAAGATTAATAAATGTCAAGTACAGTGCCTTGCAAAAGTATTCAAAAGTTTATATGATGGATCAGAACACAATAGTCTGGTTGGTGAAGTGAAATGAGAAAAATATATACATAAAACTATTTTTTAGAAATAGACAACAGAAAATAGGCATGTGTGTATGTATTCACCCCCTTTGCTATGAAACCCATATAAAGCTCTGGTGCAACCAATAACCTTCGGAAGTCACATAATTAGTTAATTGATGTCCACCTGCGTGCAATCTAAGTGTCCCATGATCTGTCATTACATATACACACCTTTTTTGAAAGGCCCCAGTGGCTGCAACACCTAAGCAAGAGGCACCACTAACCAAACACTGCCATGAAGACCAAGGAACTTTCCAAACAATTAAGGGACAATGTTGTTGAGAAGTACAAGTAAGGGTTAGGTTATAAAAAAAATATCCAAATCTTTGATGATCCCCAGGAGCACCATCAAATCTATCATAACCAAATGCAGAACATGGCAAAACAGCAAACCTGCCAAGAGACGGACGCCCACCAAAACTCATGGACCGGCAAGGAGGGCATTAATCAGAGAGGCAGCAAAGAGACCTAAGGTAACCCTGGAGGAGCTGCAGAGTTCCACAGCAGAGACTGGAGTATCTGTACATAGGACGACAATAAGCCGTATGCTCCATAGAGTTGGGCTTTATGACAGAGTGGCCAGAAGAACGTCATTACTTTCAGCAAAAAAAAAACAAAATGGCACGTTTTGAGTTTGCGAAAAGGCATGTGGGAGACTTCCAAAATGTATGGAGGAAGGTACTCTGGTCTGATGAGACTAAAATTTCAGCCATCAAAGAAAATGCTATGACTGGTGCAAACCCAACACATTACATCACACAAAGAACACCATCCCCACAGTGAAACATGTTGGTGGCAGCATCATTCTGTGGGGATGTTTCTCAGCAGCCGGTACTGAGAAACTGGTCAGAGTTAAGGTAAAGATGGATGGTGCTAAATACAGGGATATTTTTGAACAAAACTTGTACCACTCTGTGCATGATTTGAGTCTAGAAACTTACCCAGTAAACAAAGTCATATAATGATGTTTTTAGGTACTGGCCCTTAGTATTTAGTTCCAAGTGCATATTTTGCAGGGAACAGGGTACATCAGGTTTCCAAATCTCCATGTTCCCTAGAACAATGAAAGAGGCAGGAGCACATTTATATCTAAAAAGCATTTTAATGGTTAACCAAAATATCCATATTTTATCTCCAGAAATGAAAAAAAAAATCCTTGTGGTAGAACCACTGAAAAAACAACATATCACTTTCAGACAACCAATAAAGATTTTATGGAGATTCATGATTTATCGCGAGAATTCTATTAGCACAATTATAGAGCTCAAAGTCCCAGGTGATATGATGCCAATATTGCAAAGCCAGGAGACAGATTACTCTTAATCAAATAGGTAGGAATTCCAGAAGTGGAAAATACTGCCTCCTCCATCATAATGCCAATTAAGTGAAAAACCCATACCTTAATGTAAGCGACCTGCCACTACCCTATGGAATTCCTTAATTTAAGTGTGCTGTGACTTCCATATGGAATTCTCTGCCCCGCTCTGTCATTGGTTTACAACTTACTGTATGTTATCTTACTGTACAATATGCTATATTGCCACTACTAACAGAGGATGCAGAATTAAAAATATATTTTTCCAAGCTTCTCATTCTTGCATTTAGACAGCTACCAAAGTTAAAGCTAAATCTTGGTCTTCAGAAGATTGAACAATGAACAGACCAATTACTACTGACAATCACTACTGACAAGCCAAATACTTACTGCAAGCTTCTACATTGGTTTTTGGACATTCCGCAATTAAGTTACACCAAATCATTAAGTTACACCAAATTCTTAAGTTACACCAAATTTTTATCCTATTATGACTTTATGGATCACTCGTAAATTAAGTCAGAACCACAACTAGAAAAAGTATCACATTTCTAAAAAAGTACTAAATAGGACTTTTCAAACACTTATTAGAGTTGTAACATCAACTAAACACACAATTCTGTACTTTAAAAGCATGGGAAGGCATGGAAATACATTATAATTAATTGCACAACAGTCTTGAATTCAAAAATATGCAATTACATATATATTAACTCAAGGGGTTAATACATATGAATCCCACATGGAATAAACCAGGTGCTCTAATGCATTGTCTATTAGAGTGCTAGATTGCAAGCCCGATGGGCAAATATTACTTATTGACTGTCACTAATGCTTAGCCTCCAATTGCAAGTGCTTCTGTCTCCTTTTACTTCTCTTTTCTTATATTTACATCTAAATACAAAATTTACGTCTCTATACATATATTCAGGGGCGGACCAACCGTTGATGTGGGCGGAGCTACCGTCGGTGTAGCCGGTGCAGTGCACCGGGGCCCTGCTTTATGGGGGCTCAGTGCTGTGATGTAGTGTAATGTAGAGGCCACCTCCAACCTATAAGACCTTCTCCCACAGGCTTCTTGGGCAGCCTCCGCGGCCCCTCAGTCCATGGATGCACTCCCCAACCAGAAAGTAGAGCACCACATTGCACTGAGCTTCCTGCTGCACCCTCTGGCCAGGGAGGTGCAACACACCCACATCTACAGGATCTGCAGCTCCCTCACATTGTTTATTACAGGCAGGACTGGGAGGTAAGTAACACATCTATCTATCCATCTGTCTATCTCTCTTTAAGTGTTCATCAATGTATGAATGTCAACAAATCTGTAAAGATGACACAGCCATTTTATTATGCTCTTGCTTGCCTTATTCAGTATTGCTTCAGACTTGATAAAGAGAGGTACAACTATCAAAAGCTACTGTCATGATCACCCTGACCACCAGTTTTTTGGACTCATATGATCCGCCCAGGATTAGATTTTTGAGGCAGGCCGCAGGACATTACTGTGGCTGCATAATGACTCCTATCAGTACTGCCTCCTGGGCATATGTGGTTGTGGGATGGGGAAATTGTACCTTGTCTCACCCCATGTGCAGGAACTGGGTTTAGAAGTTGTTTTAGTTATTTAATATGTTGTTACAGTATGCTATGTTAATTACTCTATGTTATGCAGTATGTTCAGTTATAACCAGTTCATAATGTGTTAACTGACAGTTGGAAATCAGTTATGTAACCTTTTATGTAATGTGCTCTGTGGTAAAGTCTGTCCTCACTGAAGTGTGTGTATGCACCTGACTGTAAGAGTGAGGTAACAGCTATCACTGTCTGACTGGATTAATATATATATATACGTATATATATATATATATATATATATATATATATATATATTCTCACATATATCACATATATATATATCACATATATAGTTGTGAGCAGGCAGGTTGTAGCTAACGCTGCGGGCTAGGGCAAAGCGAGGGCCGGAGGCGCTTCATGCCAGCAACTGCGACCTCGCAAAATTACGAACTTACGACAAACAAATACGAGACGCGTTACGACCCATTACGACCTCGCAAAAATACGACCTTACCGCCCGAAACCTGCGCACATGAAAACATGAAAAACGCAATAAATACACACAACAAATACATAAAAAGGTTACCTACAGCAAGGGGAGGCAGCAAGGACCTCGAAAACTGAAGTTACATTTCAATTTCACTCTAAATAAAAGAGTTTAGACACCCGAAAATACCCTAAGTGAGAGAAAAAATGGCCGCCGAAAAAAACGAATAAGAGGCTACAGGACTCTAAAGACGCAAAACACCACCAAACACCTACGGATTTTCCGAAAAAGTCGGACGACATCCGAAAACAAGGACGCAAAATCAGCCACAGCCGCATACCACACATTACGCGCCATTTTAGAACAATAACTTACACAATCCGGAAGTACACAGCTTCCGTAACGGATTTGGCTCTCGCACGCACACTATTACACTACACACTGCACACATTCATGACACTTACACAGCAGTTCCACAGCACTGATGCTGCAGCAACATGAAAACAGATTGCCAGCTCTTCAACACAATGCTTCCTGCATATATTACTTCACAATAGGTAAAGTATATTCATTTCTTATTTTATTAATTATTCTTTTGCATACAAAAAAAAAAACATAACGCTGTTCATAGCACACAAACAACCAAGAGCCTCGCAATGCGCGCCGAAGGTGCTCAGTGCGAGGCTCACATTGAGCGCCGAAGGATCTTGGAACACCAACAAAATTAATGTTGCACACAAACATTACCTGCCTTACAATCTTATTGCCGTCATTTTTTGACGGGCAAGTCTCTAGTATACATGTATGGAATTACGGCCCATACCCTTGAAATTTGCCAAAAAATCACCAGCAGTGGCTGCAGCAGTGCTGCCCACAAACCACTAGATGGCGCTGTCGATTTTCAGTGCCCACACCATAGAAATAGGGTTAAGTAAACTTCCAGAGTTATGGTGAGGGTTAGGGTATCTTACGGTTACAACTTGTGTGAAATATCGGCAGCGCTGCAAAATATCCACAGCGCCATCTAGCGGCTACTTGCTGGCACTGCAGAATCCTTAGAGAAGATAATACCTGTTCCTGTACAATCAGTGAAGTGGATGTTATGATGTATATGAAACATTAGAAAACAACAAAGTCAGAGGTGCTCATCAGAGAACGAACCAACCTTAATAGGTTAGTTCTATAGCCATGATAAGCTACTCTGAGAGCAACCTCTTTTAGCTCACTTGTGCCCTTCACAGGGAGAAATCTCCTGTAGTATATCACTCTGGTCCCACTCAAAAGAGTGACCCAGCCCCGAAATACCAGGCAATTCTACCCTGAACAGAAGAAACAGCAAAACCCAGACGCGTTTCAACCTTTATGGGCCTTATCAGTGAGGTGCAGCTGAACTCCCTAAAGCACAGTGAGCAAGGGGTCCACGTCTGGAGTCCCCTATTACCCTTAGGGAGACTAAACCCTAAAGGTAATTTGCATATAGAAAACAACAAAGTCAGAGGTGCTCATCAGAGAACGAACCAACCTTAATAGGTTAGTTCTATAGCCATGATAAGCTACTCTGAGAGCAACCTCTTTTAGCTCACTTGTGCCCTTCACAGGGAGAAATCTCCTGTAGTATATCAGTCTGGTCCCACTCAAAAGAGTGACCCAGCCCCGAAACACCAGGCAATTCTACCCTGAACAGAAGAAACAGCAAACCCCAGACGCGTTTCGACCTTTATGGGCCTCGTCAGTGAGGTGCAGCTGAACTTCCTAAGGCACAGTGAGCAAGGGGTCCACGTCTGGAGTCCCCTATTACCCTTAGGGAGCCTAAACCCTAAAGGTAATTTGCATATAGAAAACAACAAAGTCAGAGGTGCTCATCAGAGAACGAACCAACCTTAATAGGTTAGTTCTATAGCCATGATAAGCTACTCTGAGAGCAACCTCTTTTAGCTCACTTGTGCCCTTCACAGGGAGAAATCTCCTGTAGTATATCAGTCTGGTCCCACTCAAAAGAGTGACCCAGCCCCCAAAATACCAGGCAATTCTACCCTGAACAGAAGAAACAGCAAACTCCAGACGCGTTTCCACCTTTATGGGCCTCGTCAGTGAGGTGCAGCTGAACTCCCTAAGGCACAGTGAGCAAGGGGTCCACGTCTGGAGTCCCCTATTACCCTTAGGGAGACTAAACCCTAAAGGTGAAACGCGTCTGGGGTTTGCTGTTTCTCCTGTTCAGGGTAGAATTGCCTGGTGTTTCGGGGCTGGGTCACTCTTTTGAGTGGGACCAGACTGATATACTACAGGAGATTTCTCCCTGTGAAGGGCACAAGTGAGCTAAAAGAGGTTGCTCTCAGAGTAGCTTATCATGGTTATAGAACTAACCTATTAAGGTTGGTTCGTTCTCTGATGAGCACCTCTGACTTTGTTGTTTTCTATATGCAAATTACCTTTAGGGTTTAGTCTCCCTAAGGGTAATAGGGGACTCCAGACGTGGACCCCTTGCTCACTGTGCCTTAGGGAGTTCAGCTGCACCTCATTGACGAGGCCCATAAAGGCTGAAACGCGTCTGGGGTTTGCTGTTTCTCCTGTTCAGGGTAGAATTGCCTGGTGTTTCGGGGCTGGGTCACTCTTTTGAGTGGGACCAGACTGATATACTACAGGAGATTTCTCCCTGTGAAGGGCACAAGTGAGCTAAAAGAGGTTGCTCTCAGAGTAGCTTATCATGGTTATAGAACTAACCTATTAAGGTTGTTTCGTTCTCTGGTGAGCACCTCTGACTTTGTTGTTTTCTATATGCAAATTACCTTTAGGGTTTAGTCTCCCTAAGGGTAATAGGGGACTCCAGACGTGGACCCCTTGCTCACTGTGCCTTAGCGAGTTCAGCTGCACCTCATTGACGAGGCCCATAAAGGCTGAAACGCGTCTGGGGTTTGCTGTTTCTCCTGTTCAGGGTAGAATTGCCTGGTTTTTCGGGGCTGGGTCACTCTTTTGAGTGGGACCAGACTGATATACTACAGGAGATTTCTCCCTGTGAAGGGCACAAGTGAGCTAAAAGAGGTTGCTCTCAGAGTACCTTATCATGGTTATAGAACTAACCTATTAAGGTTGGTTCGTTCTCTGATGAGCACCTCTGACTTTGTTGTTTTCTATATGCAAATTACCTTTAGGGTTTAGTCTCCCTAAGGGTAATAGGGGACTCCAGACGTGGACCCCTTGCTCACTGTGCCTTAGGGAGTTCAGCTGCACCTCACTGACGAGGCCCATAAAGGCTGAAACGCGTCTGGGGTTTGCTGTTTCTCCTGTTCAGGGTAGAATTGCCTGGTGTTTCGGGGCTGAGTCACTCTTTTGAGTGGGACCAGACTGATATACTACAGGAGATTTCTCCCTGTGAAGTGCACAAGTGAGCTAAAAGAGGTTGCTCTCAGAGTAGCTTATCATGGTTATAGAACTAACCTATTAAGGTTGGTTCGTTCTCTGATGAGCACCTCTGACTTTGTTGTTTTCTATATGCAAATTACCTTTAGGGTTTAGTCTCCCTAAGGGTAATAGGGGACTCCAGACGTGGACCCCTTGCTCACTGTGCCTTAGGGAGTTCAGCTGCACCTCATTGACGAGGCCCATAAAGGCTGAAACGCGTCTGGGGTTTGCTGTTTCTCCTGTTCAGGGTAGAATTGCCTGGTGTTTCGGGGCTGGGTCACTCTTTTGAGTGGGACCAGACTGATATACTACAGGAGATTTCTCCCTGTGAAGGGCACAAGTGAGCTAAAAGAGGTTGCTCTCAGAGTACCTTATCATGGTTATAGAACTAACCTATTAAGGTTGGTTCGTTCTCTGATGAGCACCTCTGACTTTGTTGTTTTCTATATGCAAATTACCTTTAGGGTTTAGTCTCCCTAAGGGTAATAGGGGACTCCAGACGTGGACCCCTTGCTCACTGTGTCTTAGGGAGTTCAGCTGCACCTCACTGACGAGGCCCATAAAGGCTGAAACGCGTCTGGGGTTTGCTGTTTCTCCTGTTCAGGGTAGAATTGCCTGGTGTTTCGGGGCTGGGTCACTCTTTTGAGTGGGACCAGACTGATATACTACAGGAGATTTCTCCCTGTGAAGGGCACAAGTGAGCTAAAAGAGGTTGCTCTCAGAGTAGCTTATCATGGTTATAGAACTAACCTATTAAGGTTGGTTCGTTCTCTGATGAGCACCTCTGACTTTGTTGTTTTCTATATGCAAATTACCTTTAGGGTTTAGTCTCCCTAAGGGTAATAGGGGACTCCAGATGTGGACCCCTTACTCACTGTGCCTTAGGGAGTTCAGCTGCACCTCACTGACGAGGCCCATAAAGGCTGAAACGCGTCTGGGGTTTGCTGTTTCTCCTGTTCAGGGTAGAATTGCCTGGTGTTTCGGGGCTGGGTCACTCTTTTGAGTGGGACCAGACTGATATACTACAGGAGATTTCTCCCTGTGAAGGGCACAAGTGAGCTAAAAGAGGTTGCTCTCAGAGTACCTTATCATGGTTATAGAACTAACCTATTAAGGTTGGTTCGTTCTCTGATGAGCACCTCTGACTTTGTTGTTTTCTATATGCAAATTACCTTTAGGGTTTAGTCTCCCTAAGGGTAATAGGGGACTCCAGACGTGGACCCCTTGCTCACTGTGCCTTAGGGAGTTCAGCTGCACCTCACTGACGAGGCCCATAAAGGCTGAAACGCGTCTGGGGTTTGCTGTTTCTCCTGTTCAGGGTAGAATTGCCTGGTGTTTCGGGGCTGGGTCACTCTTTTGAGTGGGACCAGACTGATATACTACAGGAGATTTTTTCCCTGTGAAGGGCACAAGTGAGCTAAAAGAGGTTGCTCTCAGAGTAGCTTATCATGGTTATAGAACTAACCTATTAAGGTTGGTTCGTTCTCTGATGAGCACCTCTGACTTTGTTGTTTTCTATATGCAAATTACCTTTAGGGTTTAGTCTCCCTAAGGGTATTAGGGGACTCCAGACGTGGACCCCTTGCTCACTGTGCCTTAGGGAGTTCAGCTGCACCTCATTGACGAGGCCCATAAAGGCTGAAACACGTCTGGGGTTTGCTGTTTCTCCTGTTCAGGGTAGAATTGCCTGGTGTTTCGGGGCTGGGTCACTCTTTTGAGTGGGACCAGACTGATATACTACAGGAGATTTCTCCCTGTGAAGGGCACAAGTGAGCTAAAAGAGGTTGCTCTCAGAGTAGCTTATCATGGTTATAGAACTAACCTATTAAGGTTGGTTCGTTCTCTGATGAGCACCTCTGACTTTGTTGTTTTCTATATGCAAATTACCTTTAGGGTTTAGTCTCCCTAAGGGTAATAGGGGACTCCAGACGTGGACCCCTTGCTCACTGTGCCTTAGGGAGTTCAGCTGCACCTCACTGACGAGGTCCATAAAGGCTGAAACGCGTCTGGGGTTTGCTGTTTCTCCTGTTCAGGGTAGAATTGCCTGGTGTTTCGGGGCTGGGTCACTCTTTTGAGTGGGACCAGACTGATATACTACAGGAGATTTCTCCCTGTGAAGGGCACAAGTGAGCTAAAAGAGGTTGCTCTCAGAGTAGCTTATCATGGTTATAGAACTAACCTATTAAGGTTGGTTCGTTCTCTGATGAGCACCTCTGACTTTGTTGTTTTCTATATGCAAATTACCTTTAGGGTTTAGTCTCCCTAAGGGTAATAGGGGACTCCAGACGTGGACCCCTTGCTCACTGTGCCTTAGGGAGTTCAGCTGCACCTCACTGACGAGGCCCATAAAGGCTGAAACGCGTCTGGGGTTTGCTGTTTCTCCTGTTCAGGGTAGAATTGCCTGGTGTTTCGGGGCTGGGTCACCCTTTTGAGTGGGACCAGACTGATATACTACAGGAGATTTCTCCCTGTGAAGGGCACAAGTGAGCTAAAAGAGGTTGCTCTCAGAGTAGCTTATCATGGTTATAGAACTAACCTATTAAGGTTGGTTCGTTCTCTGATGAGCACCTCTGACTTTGTTGTTTTCTATATGCAAATTACCTTTAGGGTTTAGTCTCCCTAAGGGTAATAGGGGACTCCAGACGTGGACCCCTTGCTCACTGTGCCTTAGGGAGTTCAGCTGCACCTCACTGACGAGGTCCATAAAGGCTGAAACGCGTCTGGGGTTTGCTGTTTCTCCTGTTCAGGGTAGAATTGCCTGGTGTTTCGGGGCTGGGTCACTCTTTTGAGTGGGACCAGACTGATATACTACAGGAGATTTCTCCCTGTGAAGGGCACAAGTGAGCTAAAAGAGGTTGCTCTCAGAGTAGCTTATCATGGTTATAGAACTAACCTATTAAGGTTGTTTCGTTCTCTGGTGAGCACCTCTGACTTTGTTGTTTTCTATATGCAAATTACCTTTAGGGTTTAGTCTCCCTAAGGGTAATAGGGGACTCCAGACGTGGACCCCTTGCTCACTGTGCCTTAGCGAGTTCAGCTGCACCTCATTGACGAGGCCCATAAAGGCTGAAACGCGTCTGGGGTTTGCTGTTTCTCCTGTTCAGGGTAGAATTGCCTGGTTTTTCGGGGCTGGGTCACTCTTTTGAGTGGGACCAGACTGATATACTACAGGAGATTTCTCCCTGTGAAGGGCACAAGTGAGCTAAAAGAGGTTGCTCTCAGAGTACCTTATCATGGTTATAGAACTAACCTATTAAGGTTGGTTCGTTCTCTGATGAGCACCTCTGACTTTGTTGTTTTCTATATGCAAATTACCTTTAGGGTTTAGTCTCCCTAAGGGTAATAGGGGACTCCAGACGTGGACCCCTTGCTCACTGTGCCTTAGGGAGTTCAGCTGCACCTCACTGACGAGGCCCATAAAGGCTGAAACGCGTCTGGGGTTTGCTGTTTCTCCTGTTCAGGGTAGAATTGCCTGGTGTTTCGGGGCTGAGTCACTCTTTTGAGTGGGACCAGACTGATATACTACAGGAGATTTCTCCCTGTGAAGGGCACAAGTGAGCTAAAAGAGGTTGCTCTCAGAGTAGCTTATCATGGTTATAGAACTAACCTATTAAGGTTGGTTCGTTCTCTGATGAGCACCTCTGACTTTGTTGTTTTCTATATGCAAATTACCTTTAGGGTTTAGTCTCCCTAAGGGTAATAGGGGACTCCAGACGTGGACCCCTTGCTCACTGTGCCTTAGGGAGTTCAGCTGCACCTCATTGACGAGGCCCATAAAGGCTGAAACGCGTCTGGGGTTTGCTGTTTCTCCTGTTCAGGGTAGAATTGCCTGGTGTTTCGGGGCTGGGTCACTCTTTTGAGTGGGACCAGACTGATATACTACAGGAGATTTCTCCCTGTGAAGGGCACAAGTGAGCTAAAAGAGGTTGCTCTCAGAGTAGCTTATCATGGTTATAGAACTAACCTATTAAGGTTGGTTCGTTCTCTGATGAGCACCTCTGACTTTGTTGTTTTCTATATGCAAATTACCTTTAGGGTTTAGTCTCCCTAAGGGTAATAGGGGACTCCAGACGTGGACCCCTTGCTCACTGTGTCTTAGGGAGTTCAGCTGCACCTCACTGACGAGGCCCATAAAGGCTGAAACGCGTCTGGGGTTTGCTGTTTCTCCTGTTCAGGGTAGAATTGCCTGGTGTTTCGGGGCTGGGTCACTCTTTTGAGTGGGACCAGACTGATATACTACAGGAGATTTCTCCCTGTGAAGGGCACAAGTGAGCTAAAAGAGGTTGCTCTCAGAGTAGCTTATCATGGTTATAGAACTAACCTATTAAGGTTGGTTCGTTCTCTGATGAGCACCTCTGACTTTGTTGTTTTCTATATGCAAATTACCTTTAGGGTTTAGTCTCCCTAAGGGTAATAGGGGACTCCAGATGTGGACCCCTTACTCACTGTGTCTTAGGGAGTTCAGCTGCACCTCACTGACGAGGCCCATAAAGGCTGAAACGCGTCTGGGGTTTGCTGTTTCTCCTGTTCAGGGTAGAATTGCCTGGTGTTTCGGGGCTGGGTCACTCTTTTGAGTGGGACCAGACTGATATACTACAGGAGATTTCTCCCTGTGAAGGGCACAAGTGAGCTAAAAGAGGTTGCTCTCAGAGTACCTTATCATGGTTATAGAACTAACCTATTAAGGTTGGTTCGTTCTCTGATGAGCACCTCTGACTTTGTTGTTTTCTATATGCAAATTACCTTTAGGGTTTAGTCTCCCTAAGGGTAATAGGGGACTCCAGACGTGGACCCCTTGCTCACTGTGCCTTAGGGAGTTCAGCTGCACCTCACTGACGAGGCCCATAAAGGCTGAAACGCGTCTGGGGTTTGCTGTTTCTCCTGTTCAGGGTAGAATTGCCTGGTGTTTCGGGGCTGGGTCACTCTTTTGAGTGGGACCAGACTGATATACTACAGGAGATTTTTTCCCTGTGAAGGGCACAAGTGAGCTAAAAGAGGTTGCTCTCAGAGTAGCTTATCATGGTTATAGAACTAACCTATTAAGGTTGGTTCGTTCTCTGATGAGCACCTCTGACTTTGTTGTTTTCTATATGCAAATTACCTTTAGGGTTTAGTCTCCCTAAGGGTATTAGGGGACTCCAGACGTGGACCCCTTGCTCACTGTGCCTTAGGGAGTTCAGCTGCACCTCATTGACGAGGCCCATAAAGGCTGAAACACGTCTGGGGTTTGCTGTTTCTCCTGTTCAGGGTAGAATTGCCTGGTGTTTCGGGGCTGGGTCACTCTTTTGAGTGGGACCAGACTGATATACTACAGGAGATTTCTCCCTGTGAAGGGCACAAGTGAGCTAAAAGAGGTTGCTCTCAGAGTAGCTTATCATGGTTATAGAACTAACCTATTAAGGTTGGTTCGTTCTCTGATGAGCACCTCTGACTTTGTTGTTTTCTATATGCAAATTACCTTTAGGGTTTAGTCTCCCTAAGGGTAATAGGGGACTCCAGACGTGGACCCCTTGCTCACTGTGCCTTAGGGAGTTCAGCTGCACCTCACTGACGAGGCCCATAAAGGCTGAAACGCGTCTGGGGTTTGCTGTTTCTCCTGTTCAGGGTAGAATTGCCTGGTGTTTCGGGGCTGGGTCACCCTTTTGAGTGGGACCAGACTGATATACTACAGGAGATTTCTCCCTGTGAAGGGCACAAGTGAGCTAAAAGAGGTTGCTCTCAGAGTAGCTTATCATGGTTATAGAACTAACCTATTAAGGTTGGTTCGTTCTCTGATGAGCACCTCTGACTTTGTTGTTTTCTATATGCAAATTACCTTTAGTGTTTAGTCTCCCTAAGGGTAATAGGGGACTCCAGACGTGGACCCCTTGCTCACTGTGTCTTAGGGAGTTCAGCTGCACCTCACTGACGAGGCCCATAAAGGCTGAAACGCGTCTGGGGTTTGCTGTTTCTCCTGTTCAGGGTAGAATTGCCTGGTGTTTCGGGGCTGGGTCACTCTTTTGAGTGGGACCAGACTGATATACTACAGGAGATTTCTCCCTGTGAAGGGCACAAGTGAGCTAAAAGAGGTTGCTCTCAGAGTAGCTTATCATGGTTATAGAACTAACCTATTAAGGTTGGTTCGTTCTCTGATGAGCACCTCTGACTTTGTTGTTTTGTATATGAAACATTGTCAGTGACTGTATTAGCAATTTATACAAAACCAAGAAGTCTCACAGACTGTTACAGAATATTATCACTTTAAGTTTAAATATATATCTATTGAACCTATTATGAACTGCAACAGCAATAAAAGCAGTTCAAGCACAACTTGTACAGATAACGTATCCTGTATGCTGATCCTGTGTTGTCATATTTTTAAATGTTGTATTAATGCAAGGGGATTTTAGAGACATCTGCTGCCTTGGTGAAGGAATCTAAAGAACTTGGTGGATCTGCTCGGTAGGTTTGGCCATAACAGCCTTATCAAGCCCGACTAAACAAAGCATATTGCCAGAGCTAATATAAATAAAATGTTTGTTTAATATAAAATGTATCACTATATACTGCAATACTCTGATTATTCATATATATATATATATATATATATATATATATATATATATATATATATATAGCAATAGGAGTGCTAAGCGAAACAGCTCTAAACGGGGCAGTTTAACATGGAGAAAATAGGAATAGGGGAATTCATGAAAAAGCACACCATTTCAATTGAAATTTAAGTTTTTTTGTTTTTTTATGAACTTCAAACAAAGAGCAATCATAACACTGACACAAAATGAACATTAGCAGAAATATAAACTTTAAATTATTGATGTTGAAGCTTTTGGGTCATCCTGGATTGTTTTCTTTGGAGAAAAAAAACAGTGTTATATTGAATTAGAGCTTTTAAAGCGGTCCAGCAGGCAAAAATAGCTTTATAGCGAGGCAATGCTATAGAGAATCAGAGTGTTATAAGCGGTCCGGCAGGCAAAAAGAGCTTTATAGCGAGGCAATGCTATAGAGAATCAGAGTGTTATAAGCGGTCCGGCAGGCAAAAAGAGCTTTATAGCGAGGCAATGCTATAGAGAATCAGAGTGTTATAAGCGGTCCGGCAGGCAAAAAGAGCTTTATAGCGAGGCAATGCTATAGAGAATCAGAGTGTTATAAGCGGTCCGGCAGGCAAAAAGAGCTTTATAGCGAGGCAGTGCTATAGAGAATAAGAGCGTTAAAAGGGGTCCGGCAGGCAAAAAGAGCTTTATAGCGAGGCAATGCTATAGAGAATCAGAGTGTTATAAGCGGTCCGGCAGGCAAAAAGAGCTTTATAGTGAGGCAGTGCTATTGAGAATCAGGTTGTTAAAAGGGGTCTGGTAGGCAAAAACAGCTTTATAGTGAGGCAGTGTTATAGAGAATCAGAGCGTTAAAATGCGTTCGGCAGGCAAAAGCAGCTTTATAGTGAGGCAGTGCTATAGAGAATCAGAGCATTAAAAGGGGTGTGGCAGGCAAAAACAGCTTTATAGCGAGGCAGTGCTATAGAGAATAAGAGCGTTAAAAGGGGTCTGACAGGCAAAAGCAGCTTTATAGTGAGGCAGTGTTATAGAGAGTCAGAGCGTTAAAATGCGTTCGGCAGGCAAAAGCAGCTTTATAGTGAGGCAGTGCTATAGAGAATAAGAGCGTTAAAAGGGGTCTGGCAGGCAAAAACAGCTTTATAGCGAGGCAGTGCTATAGAGAATCAGAGCGTTAAAAGGGGTCTGACAGGCAAAAGCAGCTTTATAGTGAGGCAGTGTTATAGAGAGTCAGAGCGTTAAAATGCGTTCGGCAGGCAAAAGCAGCTTTATAGTGAGGCAGTGCTATAGAGAATAAGAGCGTTAAAAGGGGTCTGGCAGGCAAAAACAGCTTTATAGCGAGGCAGTGCTATAGAGAATCAGAGCGTTAAAAAGGGTCTGGCAGGCAAAAACACGGTTATAGCAGGGTTTTGCATTAAAAGGGGTCTGGCAGGAAAAACAGTTCTATAGCGAATCAGCTCTAAAAGGGGTAGCTTTAAGTGGTGTATACCTGTGTATACATATGTATATCCTCATTTGTCCTGTTTAACAGAATGTACTCACTCTGACAGCAGAACTTACCAAATAAAGGAAAATGTTTCTGATAATAAAATGTATTTAATAAATTTGCAGAGAAAGACATGGTTTACAGACCCTTTGTCAGTTCTGGAAAAATGTACGTTTGCTTAATAAACATCTTTAATTCTGCATACAAAGACTTTCAGATGTCTCATTTATCTTGCATACCCATCTGGAGACAGACATAAGGTCCTGGGATGAAAACAGTTATTAGTCAAGCTTCTGGACAAACATAGAAAAATCCAAGATGACAGCAGATAATCACTCATCTCTTCAAGTCTGATCATTTTCCTGAGTTTTAAAATATTAGGCCTCATTATTGGCATGGTTTTAGTTCTCCCTTCCATAACTTGTCTCTATTTCCACCATATAAGAATACTGTAAGCTCTTTGTGACAGGACTAATTAAAGCATTGATTGTAATTATGTAAAATGCACTTATATCGTCATGTAATTATTTGCCTTGTACCTTGCCTCTCTAAAGCACTGCACACATATATTATGTGCTATACACATAATAAAATACATGCAACCCAGTTAATACTTCAACTGTCCTCCTTGGCCGCTGAAAGGACCATAAAGCACAAGCACACTGCAAGTAGCAATGCACTTTGTTGCCACAATAAAACTTTTTTTTTTTTCATTTTACTTTAGACATACTAACCACAAAATAAAAAAGCTTACAATTATTATTGCACTGAATAGAGTATATAAGCATTGAAAGGCAGCCTGTAATCAATTACCTCTTCAGAACCTGAGAACGGGCAAGTATTCCTATGTTCTGGATTAGAAATATCCTGTCACACATACAATATTTTAATATGCATCAGTTGTTGCAACTATATTATCATTTCTTTTAATTTCCAAAAATAATTTATACCTGCAAAGTCACCTTTGTTGAATCAACTTGGTAGATTTACTAAGCTTCACATGGGCTGTTGTTTTTTTGCACCGGGGCCCTACATTCACTAGCTCCGGCACTGCTTAAATACGTTACAAAATTTAAATGTTTATATTAATTACAAGTGACTTTAAAAGTCTGACATATCTTATTATAACATTGGGAGGAAGCTTGCTACGATACTGTTATCTTCAACATCTTTGCCACTAGTTAAAGAACCATTCAGGTCATAATTATCGAAGCCTTTTATAAAGAGCTTCTCTATATAATGTGCAAAATTATATCAGAAAGTAAAAAAATAAATAAATACAGACTTAAATTTTTGACTCTTATATAAACTTTCTTTTACTGGATAACATTTGCTGTTTTTTCTAACCTTTTAGTCACTCAGACTACAGACACTGCACACTCATTGCCAGTATATTCTACTGGAGCCTTGTCTAATTTATTTTAGGAGACAATCATTTCTCCCTAGAACATTTTTTACATCTTATTGAAGAGAAATGTAGTGCATGGCTTTGTAATACTAATATATAATTTTACATATACAGTTTAACATATAGTTTCATGTAATATCTAGATATTAATAGTTTCAACTGATATATAGATATTAATGATGATAGCAAATGGGATTAAGATTTTTTTTTGTTACTGGGAAAAGGTGGGTGAGAAATAGGCAGGGGCAAGGGCAGTACAATTAAGCCTGATCTATAGGTTGCGGGTGATTTCGAAAGTATAATGAAAGTTTATAACGCTAAAATTGAGTAATATAGAGTAGAGGTTTTCAACTGTTTTACATCTGCAGACCGGAGAAATTTTGGAGAAATATTCTGTGGACCGCTAAAGCAGAAATAAAAAACTTTATTTATACAGTATGTTGTGTATTAGTTTTTTAAACTTAATTTTATAAAATATTTCCAAAATACCACAGCACTGTATTAGCAAACAATACGCAGAGGAGCAGCGAATTTAAGAAGGTTCAGAGAAGGCAAGTTGTGTGGGACGTGGCTGTGACGTGTTGTCGACCAGCTGCCGAAATACTGGCAAAACGATATATGAAACCATGATTACATGTGCTGTCCAGCTCCACTACAATCCAAGTGTTAAGTGGCAATATATTTTTCGCAGACCAGAACAGCAGAAATCTGACTGATATATGCACCAGAAACTTAAATTGTCTACAAAAGTAGACAAAGGGACATTAATATACCAAATTATTTATTAATTGGATTGTTATCATCCCCCATGGGCGGATTACCCTTTAGGCAAACTGGGCCGACACCCAGGAGCGCCTCCCTGTGAGGGGCGCCCTTTTTTGGGTAAAAAACCCTTAAATAATAGATTTCTCGCTGAAAAACAAAAGGAAGAGGAAGTGTCAGACTGTCATTGCAGTGCAGGAGAATGGTAAATTGGAATATATATAAAAATATACACACACACTTTACTGTACTAGAGGATATATACATATAGATATTACTGGAGTTTTATCATCCACATGCTATAATTAGTATCTGTCTGTGAGCTCTGTATATCTCTTCTGTGTATATGTCTGTCTGTTTCTACCTTGTGTGGAAGTGTATATATATCAATATATATATATATATATATATATATACATATAAATAGGCAAATATATATATTTTTTTTTGTGAGTGAAATGGATCCCGCATGGACGGTCTACTTTACTAGGTAAATTAAGTAAATTACGTGCTTGCTTAAATATTGTCAGATTATATGATCACACCCCCTGAAATCCGACTTAAAAATGCAGGGTTTACTAATTCAGCCTTGCGGTCGTAATATGTGAGCTGGAGTCAATAGAATACATCTATTCATTTATAAAAAATAACACCCGCAACCAAATTTGTGAGTTTGAGGCATTTGCGAGCAGCTAATAGAATATGGCCCTTTATTGGTAAGCTAGAGCTACAGGTCTAATAGAATATCAATTTTGTGTAACTTTAATTAGTTAATGCTCGTAATATTCTAGTTCTAAGACCTGTTTTGCGTCTTTGGCTGGCCCATAGAGATTGTGGGTGGGTAACTCATAATCGGATTGCGAGTAGCTAATAGAATATGTGGCAATATTAAGAGCAGTTTTAACTGTGTATACAAATTGGGCAATAGAATAGGGCCCAATGTGTTGGATTAGCTGGTTGATGGGCAAGTCGCTAGTTATGATATATTTTGAATGATTTGAATGAGCCTATATTATCCTTACACTCCATCTCTTTTGTGACTGTGCTATCAAATATCTACACCATAATTTTTGTTAATTTTACATACTACATTATATTTTTTTCTTTCTATATCTGAATTCTTTTGTACTCTATTTCCCTTTTGTGCTGTTTTGTTTCTTTTGATGTTTTTTTCTCTGCTCTTTTTTTATTTTTATTTTATTCTGTTTTGTGATTATTTTTAGTGTGCATAGATTGTTTAATTTCTAAGGAAATTGCCAGCATTTGAGAGCCCTGGGATGGTAGGTTGCAAAAGGGGTAGGTTGCAACTAAGCTGCGACTACAATACAGGTTTCAGGGGAAGGTCCTATTGGAATTTGGGGAGTCTACCAGGGGGAAGGTATTCCATGTGGCTGTCTAAAATGGCGCTTGACGGAAGTCTCTCCTAGAGCATATTAAACGGCCACTGTAGTCACCAGTTGTGCTCTACAACATTAGAGAGTTGAAATCATGTGGAAACAATGTTTGATTTTTCAAACTGAATGGAGTTAAAGACATCTTAGCTAGGGGATGTTCTTTGAACTGCTGTGTATATAACCAGGCTGCATTGCTCTAAAACTGGGGTTCAAATAACTCCTGTTCATGGTAGAATTGCCTGGTATTTCCGGGATGGGTCACTGTAGTGAGTTGGACCAGACTGATATATTACAGGATATTTCTCCCTGTGAAGGGCACAAGTGAGCTAAAAGAGGTTGCTCTCAGAGTGGGTTATTGTTTTCATTGTGTCTATAAAGGTTTGTTTGTTCTCTATTTTTGTATTTTGTTTGTTCAAATAACCATCGTCTTTTTTAAATAATTGTAATTGAATTCAGAAAGTAAAACTAGCAGAGAACAGGTATAAACTGTAACTGGTAAAGATAAGGAAATTATGGGCTCTGCATTGCATTAACAATCACTGTCACCTATTCCCTTTCTACACTCTTCCACCCATGCAGAATATCACTTCTGTCCTGCAGAGCTAGCACAGGAATCATTATGCCAGAGTAGCTGTGCTTTGTAACTGAAGAGAAGCACACAGAGAGCTTCTCTCCAAGGGGCTGAAATCACATCTATATTCATCTGACTGGTCATCCCCATCTTCATTACCCAAGCAGCATCTTGTGTGAGAGTTTCAAGGGTTATAATAGCATTAAAAATACATAAAACTAAGTAAATTCTTGATCATTTTTAAACGTCTCTGTCCGATATGGTGATTCCATGTCTCTTTAAGATCAGAACAATTTAAAATTAAAAGGCCATGAAACATGGTTGCTTTTGCTTTCACACACCTCATGAAACGTCTCCCTGCACAGACAATGCTGTTTATTTCATTTTACCAGCAAATGAAACATGGCATTGAAGTTATATGTCAACTAGAGAAATACAGTGCAAAAATTGGCCAAAAAGTTATTTTGTGATATTCTCTTATCGCTACTATAATCCATAATAAAATAACATACTGCACATTTGAGATAAGATTTTAAACTCACCATCTGTAAACACAGATATTGTACATTATGTTTTATTATTATTATAGTAACATGTATGATGTACATGAATAAATAAATATAACAATAAAAGATAATTAATGTATATAATACTTTGGGAATCAAAGGGCTCCAAATGAAAAAAAGAGAGACTTATGACTACTTTCTTCAGTCTTTTTGAACATGTCCAAGTAGTGGCATCACTGACTGAGCTTGGTAGAGAGTGATGCTACATACATAAAAGTTCAGGACCCAGAGGTTTGTGTAGAGATTATGGGAAGATTAAAAGATTTTCCACTACAGATCTCAGAACACAAGAGGAAACATATGGGGTGAGGAGGAGCTCCTTCAGGTAGCTGGACCTTCATCATGTAGAGCCTTGTATATTACCAAGCTAAGTTGAAAGCAGAGGGCCAGTGTAGGGCATAGAGGACAATTGTTATGTGGTAAGAATATGGATGGGTTTTTTAATAAGTTTGCAGCAGTATCATGCCACAACAGATTGTTGAGCAGGGAAGTTGCTGTCATAAGAGTTGGCCCACCAGAGGTACATCTGTCTTTTCTGGGTTCATCCTCAGCTGGTGGAGAGCAGCTATTACCTATGTTATGTGACCCATGTCCATGCTCTTGACATACAACAATTTTTAAATGTTTTAAACACCTTGGCTCTCATTCAATTGCAAGGCCGCAACTCACAGTATACAGGCCGTATGTCTGCGGGCTTGAACGCTGCGACAATTACGGAGCCATTCAATTAAACATGCTCGCAAGTTACGGGCAAAAAGCCAAGACTGTAAACCATGCAATCACATGTAGCATTTCAGAGCGTGAACATGATCAATTAAGCAAGGCCATAACTACCCATTTAGAAACAGCCAATAGAAAACGAGACATTCATCACTACGGCAGTATAAGATGGAGGTTACATGTCAATCAATTAGCGTCTAGATATCCGATATGCGATCAGACTCGTAAACCCGCAAAATACAAAATAATAAAAATGAATGTCAATACTGTTCTAGTTCATGTGGGTGGCCTGATGTGTATTAACTCATTGATTCCCGAGATTGCTATGACCCCGAAATGAAACAAAAAAATTAATTATTTTTTATTGCCGATTTGCGAGCTTGCGACTGTTTTGCAATTAATTCTAATGTCTTACATTACTTTCCCCGTCATTTACAGTGCAGTATTGATTTTTTATTTGCATTTAAGTTTTACGGACATGTCTTTAACCCCTTTGCGGGTCCCATCAGATACCTGTAGGATTTTATTCTACATTTCTACATATGGGTGTGAAAACATTTGCAGGTTTGCTGAATTGTAGCAATTGAATAGCAATTTGCGTTTTTAGCGATCGTAACTCTTGCGGACATGAAAGATCAAAGGTTTAGATGGGGCGTAAGTTAACAGGGATTTTCAGCCCATAACCCGTAAATCACTTGTGGCTCGCAAAAAGACACCAATTGAATAGCAAATTAGTTTAGTAATAATAACAATAACATCAATAATTTCACCTTGTCCTACAAAGCCATTTAAACTATGGTGATTTTTTCACCCTAAAACTGAGGGCTCGTAGCCCACAGGTACGGCGTAATTATAATAGTGAACAAGAGCACAGGAATTGTAACAGGCTCTCATTACATCAGAGACCAATTTTGAATGTCAGCCATATCAGGGAGGGGTATGATGTCATGTGATCAGGAGAAGACTTAAATGAAGGTGCTGTCATTGGGAACCGGATAAAATGATTATCAGACCAGATGACAGGATCTATTGTTATGCATGAGGTTTTCTGGAAAACAAGGTCAGTGTGTGACTGCTTTTATGGGTGGTATCTTGAATGATCTGTTTGAGTCCCAAGCATTGTGCAGATGAGGTCTTGACTAAATTATGACAGGTTGTCATCAATCAATATAAGCCATCATATTTGGGATTTATTGCACAAACTTCTTTACATCTCCAGGTGGGTAATAAACTAAAAGGAATCTGTAGTACTCCTTGTGGCACTGCATTTAAACAACGAGTTGTACATACAAAGATTGTTCTCAAGATCAAGGATGTCTTGAAGAATATGGCAACTCCTCCACCCTTTCTCATGTCATCTAGCCAATTTCTGATGGCTCAATCAGGTCTGAAAAAATAGCTGTCTTTTTAATGGACTTGGCATTTTATTGATACACCAGTCTGTGAGGCTTAAGGAAATGTTCCCAGAGGGACCATCTTAGTAGAACCTTGAACTTTTTTCCTCTTACACTCTGTGCTGTGTATTAGTTGTTGGGTTGAATACAGTATATGCCTGTCTCTCCTCGGGCAGTTAGGGTTGGTACTGGGGAACATCAGTATTATTGTGTGGTTTCCTTGGTGTTTCTCCACCCTTACTTCCTCTGTCTGTTTTCCAGGATTCCATGGGAAGCTATGGATGCTTCATTTGGCACTTTAACCAGGGGTTACACTATAAGTAAAGTGGCATTATTACAGTGCATTTGTTCAGCAATGAGAGTTAACTCTTTCAATGTCTTGCTGCTGAGAGTGTGACTTGCTTTGGAGCCAGTGGTGGTAAAATCATTTTTTCTTGCATCTTTGTGCAGCAATGCCATCAATTGGCTCTGGTTGTTTCCAAGTGTGCAATGATTGAAAAAGTATCAGATCCTTGAATATTTTTTATATTCATTGAAATTATTTCTATGCAGGTTAACTGAGATTTACACGTATGATACATGTGCTGAATAAAATTACTCCAAATTTACTAATCTTTCATTCTAACATTCACATTCTGAGGTTACTTTCCTAATCCTATTCTATTACAGTTCTGTCCATTCTATTCTCCCATCATTTTATATTTTAATCATTCTAACTCTTCTATCATCTACACTTGTGTCATCTACATTCTAACAAAGGCCTACATTACACTGGTACCAAGAGAGGTTACCAATTTAATGGCTTCCAGGAATAAGCATGCATTACAGAGGACAAATAAGCTGTAAAGGGAAGACTCGGGTGTATGTTTATTAAGGTGGGTCTAGCTTAACCTCACTTCTTACCCCACATATTGAGATTGTGTTTGGTAACATGTGACATATCAAATGAGATATTATTTACGACATAGCTCTCTTGGCTACCACAAGTTTGATATAGATTCAATTGAAATGTTCAAGAACATGCAGGAATTACAATAATTGGCCTGTTTTGAATATAAGCATCACTCAATTCATAGGACATCATCATAATAATTGTAGTAGAAAGGGATATTCACTAAATGGATCTACAATATAACAACAAAAATCAGATGAACTCTGCAAGTTTTTGTCCTCCCGAAGCTTCACTTATTACACTGCTTTATAAATGACAGCTTAATCACTCCCGTCTGTTACTAGCCCCAGAATAAGATCTCTCTGATCAAGGCACCCACCTTACCACTCAAGTTAAGTGGTGAAGCTAAGCACAGTGTGTGGTCCATTTGAGAACAGTATGCCTGAAATGTATTCTGCATGAACTTGTGCAATTGCCCACTTAATCAATGTTAGCTATAGAAGTTTATTCAATCAAGATTTCTCAGCTTTTCATTATTTATGGTCCATTTTTATATGTCTTAATATAATGTTATTTTGACTAATATCCTCTCACTGATACTTCATAGCATACCTGGGATTGATTGGCAAGAAAACTTATACTGAAATAGCTGAATATCCCCTCATCTTTATGATGGGGTTTCTTCAATCTTTTACAAGGTGTTTTGCATTGTGATAGGGTGACCTCCTTGTCTAGAGTTTTAATTTATTGTTAATTTAAATATGGTCACCATGAGGAAGTCTTTGATGCTTTACCTTTAAAGGGACACTTTCAGCACAAAGTCAAGTTGTTGTGGGGAGCTCCTCATATGTGTAGTGTCATTTGCTTTTTAGAGAGGGGCATGTTTGGATGGGGCCTTTGCCATAGGCCAAGGGCCGAGAGTCTTCAGTCAAGATAGATATGGACCTTTTAATGGCTTCAATCAAGACTTCAATCAACATGAATATGCCCACTTACAAGGGCTGAAGAGAGGATGCAGTGCTTAGATTGACTGAATCGGAAATGTTAAGTAGTAATTCATTTACATATATATTTACAGGTTTAAATCTTTTTTTATTTTAATAGTAAATACGTTTTACTTTAATTACAAGATTTTTTTTTTTTTTAATCAATTTTATGCATTTTAGGTTTTTTTTGTAATTTTAGTTTAATATTAATTCAGCCCAATTAAATTCAAAGCTGCGTTACAGAGCTATTAAATTGAACCATGCTGCAAGGCCGTAGCGCAAGCCCGTAAACCATTCTTGCGCCAGTTGGATGTGCAGCTGTGAACATGATCAATTAGTCAAACCCGTAGTTTCGGGTTTTTGGCCGGAGCCAATGGCAAATGAGATCGTCATCATTACATCACTGAAAAATGGAGGTTAGATTTCAAAGCCTTACGGGTTTCAACTACGGGTTTCAATCAGACTCACATTCCACAAATAATGCAATATTAATAAATCAGTAAATATGATATTCTAGTCCATGTGAGTTACATTATATGTATTAACACATTGATTGCCGGGATCGATATAACACGGAAATTAAACATAGTAAAATGTATTTTATCATGCAGATTTGCGAGCTTGAGATTGTTGTGCTATTAATTTTAATACCTAACATCACATTCCCTTTAATTATTAGTACAGTAGTGTGTGTAAATTTGCATTTACAGTGCTACGTATAGGACTTTAACCCCCTTGCAGGTCTTCTCTAGTACCCCTTGGCTTTTTGGCAGGTTAAAGGTTGGAACGCCAGTGCATTTGTAGCAATTTAAAAGGCAATTTTCGAACGTAATAGTTACGGACTTGACAGATCAAAGGGTTTGCGGCCGCGGAGTTAAAATTTCGATGTCCCGTAGGGTTTTTCCACTTGTAACCCGCAGATCATTAGCGTGTTGCTTTACGGGACCAATTTGATAGCTATAAGTCTTGCAGTTTACATTACGGACTATGGTTTTACACGTTGAGGGAAGTTAATAGGGCTGATAAAGTATTTTTTATTTTCTTAATTGTTGTTTAGGGACCATAGCAGGTTAGTGTTGGGTGGTTAGTTTTAGAGCCCATGGGATCCATAGGGGCCACCAAGGTGTGCAGGTTGAGGGACCATGGCAGTCTATTAACATATAGTTTAGATGGAGGTGGGGTATGATAGCACACACTAGGGTTGGAGAGGCTGGGCCTTAAGGCTCGCCAATTATAAAAGTGGTCCAGTGAGACCCTTACACATATTTTATTATAGATGAGATGATTGGCGCAGGATGTATTAATCCTCTCCATACTTTTGTTTAGATTAACTGTTTTCCTGCAGTGATTATGGCACAGAAGGTAAACTTGTAGTAAAAATGAGGACCTTTACCTTTAGTGAGTGATCCAAGAACATATTATTTTCTGGGTCATAAAAAGTGGTTGTTGATCTTTGTCAGAACTCACTATTAGCGTGTGTCATGTAGCAGAGGAGCAAAATATTGTATACAAAAGCAGTTACACGTAACACGCAACCTATTTCATTTGAATGGCCTCATATGTGGCCCCCAAGTCTTTAAAACAGCCTAAGAGTGCTTTAAACCTTTTTATTTTATTCAAATCCAAAAAGTAAAATCGGTGTAGGAAAGGAATTAATTGTTAATAGATGTTTAGATAATGAGGAGAAATGCATATTATTTGCCAGCTTTACAGAGCTATAATGGACTGTGTATTAGTGAAGAGGAGCATGCTGTCACACTCCATGGAAGCCCCCAGGTCGCCTGTTGACCATCATTGCTGTATGGTCCGTGTATTAAGTAGTATTTTAATAAAACTGAAATTTGAAAACACACCAATCCTCAGGTTTATGCTAAGTTACTATGTAAAATCTCTGAAATTTACATTAAGTCGGAAGCATTATATCTTTCATTTGTGCTATTGTAAAGAAACATTTTACCTCAGCATGGTGACATATCCATTAAGTCACAATCTCTCCAGAACAGCTCATGGTTCGGTATTATGTATGTTTTGAATGCGTCTCACATAGCAGAAGCTCTCTGATATATTAAGTGGCTATTTTTAGCTACAAGTAACCTTCATTGCAGCTTTCTCCAGCATTATGTGCCACTTAGACAAGTGATGCTTAGCCAGGGGGTCTTGACACCATACTGTTCTACAACCTTCAGCAAAGACTTACTGTACGGCTCAAAGTATTTGAGGCACACAGGGAAATATGACTAACTGAATTGACTGAAAATAGAAAATGTGATTAGAAAGCAAAAACAGCAAAATTAAAAATTAAAAAAAAAGATACATGGGGGAATGATGCTACCATAGACAACAGTAAAAATATTTAAAAAATAAAAGGTGATCATTAGACACAATGAAAAGAATGTAAATGCAAGAATGTAGAACACTAGAGAAGGTTTATATAATAGAAAACTTCAAATATGTTAGAGGATTTAATAAAGTTCAGGAGGGGAGAAAACATGCAATGCAAGAAAAAGAGGACATGATTTGGCACTAGAGAGTGGAAGATTTAGTAGTAATGTTCCAAAGTAATACTTTACACAAAAGGTAGTAGATAACTGAAGTAGTACGAACAAGTAAAGTAAGTTAATTTCAACATGCTTGGGATGCATTCAGATTTGTGCGGCCCCTTGGCAGCAACTCCACTCCCTTTTCTTTATCTCAAAGCATAAGTTTGAGTTCTTATGTATTTATAAGGTGTAACAGAGTCAAGTACACTTACTGACATACATATCACTACATATAGACATGTTTGTACCTGTTGGCCCCTAAAAATGTGCAGCCCAAAACCTGGGCACACCCTGAATAAAGCTGACCCAAAGATTAAAAATCCAGGAGGTTGTCCTGGATAGATCCTCTCAAACCTCATGGAAGCCTAAATGGCAGAGGAGAGATGTAGATCTGCCTGAAACCTAAAATGCTAAGCTTTAAAACAGAAAACAGCGAATAGTGCCCTAAAAAATCAAACTAGTTCTTCGTGGCCAGATCGGCTTCCCCCATGGACAACTAATAAGGAGAGGAGAGAAGAAGTTCTGCTAGAGCACACAACTCTAAAGCTCAAATACACTTGTGATTGCATATAGTTATAGATTATACATTGGACCTCGTATGTGTCTCTTTAACTAATATACAGTATATATAATTCTGATGTATTCTATCATTTTGATCTATCACGTTAAGTTGGAAAATAGTTTTTGAAAGTTTGCTATTATTCCTGCTTTAGGATCCGTGGATATACACTGATAATTGAAGAACATGACAGTATCGGTATTTCTACATTTCTGCCCTGACATGACTTTAGACTTACATATACAGTACATAGCACAGTTTTGGCATAATAAAACAAAACAAATATTAAAATTGGCTTTATCAAGCAGAATATGTTCCATAAGCTAAAAATAGTTTTTGAATCAGAGAGAACCTTTTGGCAACTATAGTTAATAGTAATAATAGAGTTCACAATCTATTTTGAAGATTTGTATACATTTGTAAGGTAGTAACATGAACCAATACAAAATAAAAGGCAAAAGAATAACCCTTACAAGTTACTGTTGGTGCAGGGTCTGACATTTATTAGAATTAAAGAGTAAAATTAATTATAGTAAAATACTTGAGATCAAAACACTAAAGGGCTACATTAGTCACGTTTAAAATAGACTCTTTTGAAGAAATATGTTTGAAAAAAGGAAAATGGTTTAAGATTGAAGTATACAACCTTCAATTTATTTGTTTTTATATGCAAATGTGTAGTAGTGGAAGCATCCATTTTAGCTTCTATTGATCTGTTTCCTGAGGTAGGAGGAGACTTAGAATGAAGAGGAAGCTTCTATCTGGACAATGGAAATGTGGCAGCTAAAACAGAGGGCTTTTATTAACACTATAGGAAAGCTCATTAGTTTGCAAGGACACACACTCCTAAGGCAGGGACGAGAAGCAGGCCAGCTAAGGGAATATGTACTTGCAGTAAAGAATAATTGAATATAAATGTGAAAAATGTAAAGGTTGTGCTAATTTAATTTCTTTTTACTTTCTAAAAATATTTTGCCCATTATCAAGTTTAGTTATTCAAAGAACCATATAGATATGGTACAGTGCTCCTCTAACAAAGAACAAATACATACTTGAGAAAAAAAATGTGGAAGAGGAAAATATACAACTTAATTTGGTTCAAAATTGTCACGTTCTTTGGTAATAGCATAATTTACACCTCTTTTGAAGGAAATTCCCACATTTCAGGACCAAAAATATCCTTAATTACCATATTCCACTTTCTTTCTTTGGTTCTCCCTGTTGTTTTCTCTCAAAGCATAGCAGAAAAAACTGTCAGTTTTACACAATATACAGTATTACACAATATACAGTATTTCACAATATACAGTATGTGTGTATCTCTGAAACCTGGTATATACAGTGAACAAAATAGCGGTAACACTACCTAATAGTGAATAATTTTTCAAGTGCCCCTTTTTGGCTCTTGGAAATGTTGGAAGATGTGCACTACATCAATATTTGTAACAAATTGTTCCTGAACTATTACATATAAGGTAGGACTACTGCGAATTTGTTTTAAACAAAATGTTGTAACTATAAAAAAAATGTCACTTAAATCTACTATAAGATTAGCATAGCTTTTAACAAAGTTTCTGAATAAATCTTTATTTAAGTGAGGAAAATGAAATGCCTTCTAAAATAACAAGTGATAGAATTGTGAAGGGTTTGTATATAATAAAACGAGGTGCTCTGACCGTTCTGAATATCTGTACAAGATATGAGATGTTTATAGTATACGTTACACATTAGATGCACAGAGATTGCCTTAATGCTAAGAGAGATAGGACTTTATATGCAAGTGTGGCCTGTCATTTAGGAAACAAACTGAGATAAAGCATGTCTACCTAAAGTGTGAGATGACTTTATATGGAATCCTTCTAGTGCTGTGGCAAGAACACTTTCTATAATAAAGTAAATCACAAGAGACAGCATTAAATGAATCATCCCAACTAGTTGTTAGCTACTTAGTAATAGAATTTCTGCTTTGAGTGCTGCAGGTTTGCCGTCTGCCAAGCACCATACAAGGCGAGATTCGAGCCTCTCCGTGTCTTCACATAGAAGTCATGTTTTACCAGACAATAAACAGAGACTGACAAACTAAGACAAGCAGAAAGCAGCAGCTGGAAAAAAACTGGAGGCACAGAAATAAGCAATAATTGTATTTTGCTTTATAATTATTTAAGTACAATAATACTTGGATTAAGAGTGGCAGATAGCAAGCACTGAGTTTGTGACTTTTTTCTTACCTAACTACAAGGCATAAAGAGGCATATGAAGTTGTAGTCCAACATTTGTGTTATGCTTTTTTTTGTATTTGAACATTTTGAATTGAATAAAAGAAAACAAATAAAAAAGCAAACTGTGCATTATCCTCTCCTTAAAGCAAATATCACTTAGCTTTGAACAGTAGATGAAGAAATACTGTATATAAGTTCATGGCGGTTACACCGTGTATTGAAGACACAAGAATGCCATGTTATTTTAACAGAATAGGTTGGGGTCTAGACAATAGAATATTCTAATCAGTGCAACCCCTGGATTGTATATCATTACTTGGGACCTCATTCAAATGTGATTTGGCCAATTGAATAGGGCTCTATATAAGCACACAGCATTTTTTTTTACAGACATTTTTAGTTAATGAACTTCTATCCAAATGCAAGTTCTTCACTAACTAAAAACTTCTGTAAAATATATATGCTGTGTGCTTATATAGAGCTCTATTCAATTGGCCGAATCACATTTGAATGAGGCCCTTAATAAGCAGGTTAAAAAAATAAAATAAATCCCCTGCTGTCATTTAAACAATCAATAAACAGAGCTGTGGGAAGGAATATGAGGGATGGGAAGGGGTAATATTATTGACTGCCCAAGGCCTTCAAAGATCTCAGAGCACTCAGGAACAAGATGGATAGAGGCCTCACCATTATAAATGTTGAAGGTCAAATGGGGGTATCTACTCTTCAATTAACTTAAAAAGTGAAGACAGTGGCATTGTTTTAGGAAGTGCTCCCGGTGGAGTATCATTATTTCACAAGTGTATGCCCTGTCCTGTCTGAGATTTATTTGCTCAAGGCTTAGCAAGTCATCTGCTGTTTGCACCCATTCATTGCAGGTCTGAACATATCAGGGCATCCAGTATCTAGTGATTAGGGTTCTAGCACCATTAAACAATATCTGATGCAATGTGAGAGGGTCGTAAGGCTTCTGGTTATTTTTTCAGTTGTGCTAGTTATGGGTTATCTAGAATGATGATGTTGGTGGCATTTCAGTCCCACTACTGCCACAGAGACCAACAAATGCACTACACAGCAATAAATTCTCATTCACTGCTCTGTTGATAGATTCTTGAAACTCTCTTTCCCATGCGTTGGTGTAGTTATGTTTGATGAAAGTGGAGGAAATGAAAAGGGTCTCCGTAGAAGCCACAGACTAAATGCATGATAGGCTCTTAGTTATGACACACATATCCGAGCAACGAGACTTTAGGACTGTGTTGTAGAAAAACATCAGCAGCCACTACCACTATACCAAAAATGCTTCTAGCTGCAATATTGTAGGCTTAGGAGCTTGGGGTAGATGATCAGTTTGTTATCTGAACACTGAGCAAAGATCTCATTACCATATATTACAGAGATGGAACATACTCACACTAAGATTGAACAACCAAATTATATAGTAACTGTACCTCAACTAAAGATTGAATTTACTAATTATATGAGACTGTGTGTTCTTGATGATAGTACCAATGGACTTCCCACAACTCAGTTTCTTTTCGCAGAGGTTGCAAATGGCATCGCTGTTGTCACAGGCAGGCACACCAAAAAATTGCCACACTGCTGAGCTCTGCAATGACGGCATTCTGGTGGCATTCGTTGACTGGCGTGCTGTCTGGCTGACCCCGGGTGCCGATGCATGCTGTCTGACTGTGCCACGAGCTACTTGCGACGACCTCCCCCTGCTTCCAACTCGTCTCCTCCTCCTCTCTGTCTCCCCATCTGAACTTTCCTCCTGTTCTTCTTCTCTTATAGCGGGCACCCACGTGACATCCACGGACGCATCGTCATCATCAACCGCTTCACTTGTATCTGACAACTCAACAAAGGAATCAGCACCGGGTACAACATCATCATCATCATCAGACCGTACGTCCATGTGTGTAATGCTGCCTGACTGGGACATATCCCTGTTATCTACATCCTCTGGCATTAATGTTTGCGCATCACTCATTTCTTCCAACGGATGTGTAAATAACTCTGCTGACGGATCGAGTGAAGCGGCTGTGGTGCTAGTGTTGGTGGCGGCAGGCGGGCGAGTGGTAACTGGAGAGGTGCCCGAAGCTAAGCTGGAGAAGGATGGTGCGTCTAGGTTCCGAGCGGAAGCTGGAGAAGATTGGGTGTCCTGTGTTAGCCAGTCAACCATGTCCTCAGAACTTTTCAAGTTGCCTCTGAAAACTGGGCATTATTCTAGGGCCAAAGGGAATCACAGCACCACGACCACGACGGCCCCTGCGGGGTGGCCTGCCTCTGCCTGTCATTTTTTTTCCGGTTAGTGGTACTATGCGTGCAAGCTACTGTGACAGCAGACATGAGTGTCACTGTGCACTGGCAAAAGTTGGCAGAGTAGGCGCTGTAGGCCTCACACACACGTCTGTAGGCAGGCAACTGATATTCAATCGATTACAGTCAAAAAAAGTGTTGTTTTATGTCACTGTAAACTACGGCTGCACCAGATATGATGTATCACTGTGCACTGGCAAAAGTTGGCAGAGTAGATGCAATAGGCTTCACACACATGCCTGTAGGCAGGCAATTGCTATTCAATCTATTACAGTCAAAAAAGTGTTGTTTTATTTCACTGAGCACAATATAAGCTGTGAGCCTGACACAGGCAGGCAACTGAAATTAGATTACAGGGAAAAAATGGTTGTTTTCAATGTATGGTACACCACCAGGTATGAGTAGTGAAAATAAGCACAATATAAGCTGTTAGGTGTTAGCCTGTCACACACACACGCTGGCAGGCATATGCAATTAGACTACACAGAATCCCAAGATCGATATAACCCAGAAGTGAAACATAAAAAAATATGATTTTTTTATTGCCAATTTGCGAGCTTGTGCAATTAATTCTAATGTCTTTCATCGTTGTCCCTGTCTATTACAGTGCAATATTGATTTTTTTATTTGCATTTACAGTGTTGCGGACAGGGGTTAAACCCCTGTGCAGGTCCTCTCTAGTACTTGTAGGATTTTCTCCTATATTTGCCGTTTATGGGTGTGAAAATATTTGCTGGCTTGGGGAATTGTAGCAATTGAATATCGATTTGCGATTTTTGCCATCGTAACTCTTGCGGACGGAAAAGATCAAAGGCATCGGGTGGCTTTAAGTTCTGGGTTTAACAACCGCAAGGTTTTCAAGGCCATAACCCGTAAAGCTTTTGGAGCCCGCAAAAAGACGCCAATTGAATAGAAAATTAGCTTACGGCATGCAGTAACTTATGATTGCTCAATTGAATCGGGCTCCTAGTTACTAACTTTTTATGAGAGTATTAATTTTAGATGTACTGTATGTTTAATAAAGTAACATTTTAACTTTATATTTGATCTCACTATATGGTATTGTCTTGTTATCAGACTGTACTTCTACTTTTTCAAGGTATCTTATTGATGTGAGTTCCAATTTCTGAATTGCCCTTTTTTCTTGTTTTTTGCTTTAAAAGAGGGATACATGGCAGAATTTATAAATTTTACACAACTTATAGCAGTGATATACTCTGTGTAATACTCATACACACCCACATCACTTCCTACTTTCCAAGTTACTCTACAATACATTAAAAGAAAAAAGGCTCTGGTCAGATACAAAAGAAATAGTTAAATTCCAACATATATTGATAATGAGTGAGACACCAAATTTACTATACATTTAAAAGCAACCTTTATTATATTATATTTAAAAAATAAATATTAGTTTATGAGTGTACTTTTTTCTTTTCATGTATTTATATTACCACATTTTCAGGGGGCAGTGTAGTAAAATGAAATATCTCTTTATGCAGTGATATTTCTGTCTGTAAATGTATTGGACACTTCATGACATACCATATAAATACACATAAACTTATGATTTTTAATGTGAAAGGGAAAAGGAGGAGCTGCAAGTGGGGCGTGGGGGCGCAGAAATCTGAATGGTCGAGAGCAGCATAAAACCTAAAAACGCCCATGAGTGGATGGCAACTGGTGGTGTGATTTTGAAATTCACAATATGTCTGATATGTAACCAGTCACTGGAATGAAGAAGGAAAACATGATACCAACTTCTACATTTCTTTCTTAGGTCAGAATTACATAGGCTACAACACAAAATGGCAAGAAAATAAAATGAATGACTACTGTACAGTCTCTGACAAAAGATCCAATTATGAGATCTCTTATCTTCTTCCATTTGATGAATTGTATAAATAAACACAAAATAGCACAATTTATTTAATGGTGGGAAAAATACACAGAAATAGACATTTTCGCTGAGCACAAAAAATAAATTACAACAGTTTATCAAATATTAACAGAATTTTTAGAGATGGATCCCAGAGAAAATATAATTTACTTCACAAAACAGGTGCATTGCACACCAACTTAATCCTCAGTCAGGAACATGATCAGAAATCAAGTGAAAAGTTTAATAAAATGCATTTACATAAAAGGAAATACATACTTCTAAAACTGTGTGCCACCATTTTTTTTGTTGATGCTTTATAAAAGACTATTGCATTATCAGACAGATGGAAGTAATAGTTGCAAGACTAGTTGAGATATTCATTGTAGAGTGTTTATGTGTAATGTCTACAGAACCTGGAGTTGAATTCCTTTGGTTTCTTTCAATATGGAATAAGATAGCATCATACACAGTGCATCTCTTTATAGTCCCCCCCCCCCAAAAAAAAAGATCTACTGTATAAAGTAATTTCAGTTTAACAGGAATTCCTAATAGATCGCCACTGCCAGCTGGGACCTCGTGCACTGAAATGAAAGAAGAAAATACCATGAATTCAGAGATAAGAAATACACTGCTAACGTTTTAGTTTAAAATTGTACACATTGATATAATAGTTTTTTAAATAAACACATTTAGAGATAATTAGATATTGTACAATATTATTTCTAGCTACAAAAGTGTCACTTGCCTATTATCAATCAAAATTTGAGAGCAAGTTTTATACAATGCACACAATCGTATGATGTGGACAGTGACAGAATAATGTGTCATATTTTAGACTCTATCATATTAAAATCATGAGTAGCTTGCAAAGAAAAAGCCATCTCTATTAGCTTTTTTTCATTTCTATACATTCATATTGGATTCAAGCAGTTAACCACTAGCTGAGTAACTACTGCTATAAGGTAACTGAAAGGTAAGTGTCCATAAAATTCAGTGATTGAGCCCTACACTTGGTGGGTAGACAAAAAGGCTGATCAACAGGTAATACAGTCTTGTAATTCAATGGATAAATTACTTGAAACTATATTTTGAAACCATACCATATTTGGAATCTCAATTGTGTCGGTTTACAGAGTATATACTGACAGGTTATGTGTACAACACAATTCCAAAATATGAAATTGGGATTTCATGAGCAATGACAAGCGAAAATCATTCAGCACTAGGCATCCTTTTGAAATTTATTTTATGTTCAGAGTGAGTGAAAGTTATTATCTGAAAACTGTGTGTAGGGCTGCATGAAATGACTTGGTATTCACAGTTCAATAGCCAGCAGAAAGATGAAGGCATCGCAGAGCTAAAATCACGACTGGATGCGTGACTACTCTTAAATAATAATCAACGCTCGTCCAGGGAGGACGTCCGTGGGAAACTTCAGAGGAGCTCATTGTATTTATGCCCATTCTAACGTTGCCCTACATGTTCCTGGTTTGTGTGATTGATCATACATTCAGTTGCATGACAACTTACAGCAAATATTTTAGGATAATATAATAATCAAGAAATCATACTACAGGCCATCGACGGGAAACCAATTTCACTTGAAGGGCCTCACACGCAACCTCTGAGACTTTAAGAGCACCACAATGCTTTAAACATTTTAAGTAACCCAAAGCAAAATGATAAAACAGCTGTAAGAAAGGAACTAACAAGTAACAGAGATACTTATAATGAACAGAAATATTTTGTATTATTATTGAGAGACCCAATGAACTGTGTATTATTAAAGAGGGCATGGTCTCCCACTCCAGAGAAGATAATGGGGACCGCATGGGAAGACCCTGAAGGCCAGATGCAGGTCCCATGTATGTCAAGAAAGTATGTCAGGTTCTATACCACTTAAGTAGCTTACACTTACACTGTAGTTTAGTACACAAACTCATGTAACAAACAAACAACATTTGCTGTTAAATTCATGAACATGAAATCCTTTTAAGATACATTTTTTAACTTCTGCATATTCTGTTTGAATCTGCTTTTTAGAGTCTGAAAGCATTAATTTGTCTACTGAAGAGTGGAGGGAGGGGTGAGGAGGAGTTGGGGGGGCTATTAAAGAATTGGAGGTCTTGGTATTTGATACCTACCCCATTGCCCTACACATGCTCTGAAGCAGACAAGGTGTATGTTTTTCTAAATAAGAACCACCTTTATGGTATTTTTTATAGACCTTTATGGCATTTTTATAGAAAACATGCTGATGTTAATGGCAAATATGTACACTGCTCAAGCTGGCTTTGAATGGCGAGTCAATGGTATCTTGCAAAGAAAATTAGATTCCAGCCTTTAAATAATTGACAGCCAACCTATTTAACTAATGGGAACATTCAGAGTTATCAAAATGGCCACACAACATGTTTAATTGCTTTTGGGGTGTATACAACAAAAATGGTATATTCTACTGTTGGAGAGTGCAATGATTTAATGGGGTTAGAAGAATACCCAAATAAGCAGCTCAATACTCAGGCACATAACATAATATAGAAGTATGATACAGGTATTTAATACAAATGGGAAAATATATGGCACTATTGTAGGTATAGTTAAAGTGAAGCACTGTAGTTTATACCTATATATTTAAAAATATATTTTGCCTTTTTACTATATGCCTTACAAATCTGGAGCACTGATGGTCTCCTCTCTACTATGAGCTTTGGGCTAAAACAAATAGCAAATGATAAAACATAAATCTTAATATATCAGAGCTTCCCTGCAGGCTACAAAATTATTATGCAAAGTATGAAATGACCAAGGCCAGCAAGATATTTCAATGGGCTTACTTGTGCCTATGCTAGAGAATAAAAGCACGTCTAGGGTGACACTCAGATAACTAATACAATTATAAATATTATATATTATATATATTATATATATTATAAATTAGTCACAATTCATCCAGGTATTGAGAAAAATATACAAATATATGAGGACATTAAATGGCAGGAGTGACTGAAGTAACAACCTATACAAGGAAATAGCTCACTAGGAAAGAAAATATAATGCATGCCGTTAAAGGAAGATAAGACGCTGTATGAAAAGTAGAATTACAAACTGCAGAAAAATACAGGCAATAATCAGAATATTTTCTGCTCTGTTATATGCCGACAAGACAGTATCTAAAACAATCTTCAGAGGCTTATATCTTCTACAGCATTATGGTATGTCTATTTCCCATGTCATAACAACTCTTTTACCTAAGAAATGCATATATTGGCATTCTTTTATTTTATTAAACAACCCCTTTACTCTTAAATTTCCTTTAACACATTCTGCAGCAATGGATTTGATGTGAACCCAATAACGGGCTGATGTGTGGCCATTTTGACCATCCAGATACCAGATATATGTCCTTTAAAAAAAGTTTGTTAAACATTTTGCTAAGGAGTAAAAAAAAATGTAATTTAGATTTCAGTGGCTGATTTATGTACCACTGTACAATGCAATGTTTTCTTACTGTAGGGATTATGCTTCTAGTATAGCAAATAACCATCATCTTCTCTACTCTGTTGTATGCATCGCAAGGCCCGCGGCGCTCATTGCAGGCCTTGCGATGAGCGCCGCAGGCGCTCATGGCGAGGGCCAAGGACTTAGAGGCTGCAATGAGCGCTGAAGGCGCTTATTGCAGGCCTCGCACGCAAGACTTTAAAAATAACAGGGGCTGTAATGCGCTCATTGCAGGACACGTGAGGAGCGCCAAAGGCACTCATCGCAAGACTTTAAAACAGCCTACACATGAGCACAAAAGGCGTTTATGTCAATGGCTGCGATTACTGATGAAACGCGTAGCACTCCCGCTGATCGCAAGACACGCAACAGTTTACTATTTTAACATCTGAAAAGGTCTCAACCGCATAACTCCAAAGACCCCCAAAACCAACCAAATAATTTTAAAAAATTACTATCACACTCAAACACAGTGCACACAATCGTATGATGTGGACAGAGCCATTAAGCCTGTGAGTGAGGTTGCAAGCTCATTTGGCGTTTTTTCGGCGATCGAAAATCGGCTAAGCAAGGAAAAAATTGCGGACAAATTTTTTTAAAAATTCTAAAAACAAGGCCGAAACACTTACCCAAACAACGCCAGGGACGCGGAACTTAGAAAATACACAATGCAAAAGCTAGGAACACTTACGCGAACAGCGCCAGGCACGCGGGACTTTGGTAGTAAAAGAATCAGCAGAAAACACAGAGGAGAAAGACACAGGGAAGGGAGGAGATGGTGGAAAGAGACACATGGCATTCCAAAGCACAAAAGTTCCAGGTTGCAGGGGCCTGCAATGAGCGGCAAATCTTCTCATTGCTGGGCTCGCAATGAGCGCTGAAGGAGCTCATTGCGATGCCCGTAAAGTAGACGTGAGGAGAGGCTCGTGATGAGCACAGAAGGTGCTCAGAGGGGGCAGAACATCGCATTGTGTGGCAAACAGCATTGCCAGGCTTCAAATTAGGGAGAGGAGGGGGGAAATGAAACAAAAGGGAGGAAGTAGACAGGGGTGGCAAACAGCATTGCTAGGCTTAAAATTTTATTTCCATCATTTTTGACGGCAAGTAGCTAGTATGTTATAATCCTAACTCTTTATTCTCCTTCAAAACACTTTCACACAACAGGTATTAAGAAAAAATATATAAATACATGAGGACATTAAATGGCAGGAGTAAGTTCAGTAAAAACCTGTTAATGGAAAGAGTTTCCTAGGAAAGAAAATGTAATACATGCAGGAAAGGGAAGATAAGAAGCTATAGAAAAAGTAGAATCATAAACTACAGAAAAGTACAGGAAATAATCAGAATATTTTCTGCTCTGTTATATGCCGATGAGAAAGTGTCGAAGATATAGTCGTCAGAGGCTTATGTAGCATGTCTATTTACCATGCCATAAATTCTTTTGTACCTCAAGATGCATATATCAATATTCTTTTATGTTATTAAACAACCCTTTCATTCTCAAATTTTCTTTAACACACTCTTCAACAATGGATTTGATGTGAACTTACCCACGGGCGATGTGTGGCCATTTTAACCACTCAGACCACAATGGATTTCATGTGAATTAAACAAAAAAAGTGAAGTTTGGCCATTTTGACCATTCAGAGGCTGCACATATGATCTTTAAAACAGGCTGGCCAGCATTTGTTTTAAGGAATTAAAGAAATTAAATCAAGTTTCAGTAGCAGCTTAACATTGTATAAAAGTATCTTTTTTAATGCAGTTGTTTATGCTTCTAGTGTAATAAATAAATCAGCATACCTTCTGTCTTGTTGGATGCAGATATGCAGACAGAACCGTGACTAAGGCAGCCTTCAGAGGCCTAAGTCCTCTATAGCAGTAGTTCTCAAAACTGTTGACTAGGGGACCACCTGCTTACCTTCTAGTGCTCCTGAGGACCATTTGGTTACCTTCCAGTGCTCCAGAGCAACGGATTGTTACCTTTCAGTTATCCTGAGGACCATTTGGTTACCTTCCAGTGCTCCAGAGCACCGAATGGTTACCTTCCAGTGCTCTTAAGGATTGGATGGTTACTGGGCAACTTGATTACTGGGCCACAGCTTTGAGATCCAAAACAGTTTTATTTAAAGGGATTATTTATTCGGTAAGTTAAATTTTGCACTGACTTGAATAAAGTACATTTTAACAACGTATAAATTCCCCAATAACCTATAAATAAGTATGACATGTTTAAAGTGTTAGGTTTTTCTCATCCATATCTGTCATTGACGAGCAACAGATGCATTTTCAGGGACTGGCACTAGCTGTTGAGAACTACTAAGGCATATCTCTGTCCCACACAATAAATATCATTGTCCTATTTATTTTACCTCATAAAACAACACCTTAACGTTTAATACAAAACTAAAACACTCACCCACAATTTATGTATTTGATGTGAATCTAGTAAAATGCCCATTTTTATCACTCATGTGGCTGCATATATGGACTTTAAAACAAGTTGCCTAGCATTTTTTCAAGGAGCCAGAACAATATAATTCAAATTTCATTGCCAGCTTTATCTGACAGTCAAGAGACAATATTTTCTCACTGTAGAGAGTTATGATATTAGAAGTGTGTTTAAACACTTAGCAGTTTTAGATGGTATACAAGATAATAGTAGATGGTTTACATGATAACTTGAAAGGCTTTGCATGTCCCTAATTAAAAATGGTCTGTCTATTAATCATTGCAAATACATTAGAGTAATATATTAATCCCTCTCTATTAGGTTTCATTGAATAATAAAACAGGAACCACAGAAATGCCCTATAATGTATTTAAAAAAATATGGTTTAAAATTACAAAATCTATACAGGAAATGTACTGAGGTTAACCATGGTGTGGAAAAGTCAAGTAACATTGGAGAAAGTGTGCTCAGGTACTGAAATTAACTGCTCGGGCTGCAGGATAACATGGTAAAACAAAGTTTTTAAGAATTTTGATTCCTAATTTTAGAAATATTAAAATAATGTATATACAGTTGTGCTCAAAAGTTTGCATACCCTTGGGAATTGGTATTATATGTACAGTTTTTAAAGAAAACATGAGTGAGCAGGCAGAACCCATTTCTTTGATTTATTATGGGATTCATATTCAACTAATTGCAGAGTAGCCTGGATTTCTCCTGAGGTTACCTGTGGGTTTTTATTTGTATTCCGAACAATTCATCTGTCAGTTGTGGCTGAAATCTTTCTTGGTCTACCTGACCTTGGCTTGGTATCAAGAGATCCCCGAATGTTCCACTTCTTAATAAGTGATTGAACAGTACTGACTGGCATTTTCAAGGCTTTGGATATCTTTTTATATCTTTTTCCATCTTTATGAAGTTGCATTACCTTGTTACGCAGATCTTTTGACAGTTATTTTCTGATCTCCATGGCTCAGTATCAAGCCTGCTCAGTGCATCCACGTGAGAGCTAACAAACTCATTGACTATATATACACAGACACTAATTGCAATTTAAAAAGCCACGAGTGTGGGAAATTAACATTTAGTTGCCATTTTAACCTGTGTCTATCACCTTGTGTGTCTGTAACAAGGCCAACCATTCAAAGGTATGTACCTTTTGATCAGGGCGATTTGGGTGATTTCTGTTATCATTATGATTTAAAAAGTACCCAAACAACTAAGTGTTAATAAATTGCTTCATATATTACTATCCTTCAATAAAAGACCTTTTTTTTTGCATGATCAGTCATATTTTCTAAATAAATACCCAAATTTAAAAAAATTTGCCAGGGTATGCAAGCTTTTGAGCACAACTATATACATTGGATATGCCTAAACAAACATCAACTGCAAATACAGGGTTTACAAGTTCAGCCTTAAGGTCGGCATTTGCGAGCTGGAGTCAATATAATACATCTAAACATTTATTAAATAAAAAAAAACACCCGCACCCAAATTTGTGGGCTCAAGGCATTTGCAAGCGTTTCATAGAATATGGCCCTATATCTAGAACAGATTAACTATCTATGCAAAATTATGAAAGATACCTGGAGCCCAATTCAATTGTAAGCCCGCATCTCGCGGGATACAGGCTGTATGTCTGAGGGCGTGCTGCGGGCTCCCAGTCGTCTCCGATTCCGGTGCTTAATACTTGAACAAGCCCACAAGTTATGGGCCGAACCCCGAATTCGTAAACCTTGCACTCGTGCGTAGCAGTTTAGGGTGGGAACATGATCAATTAAGCAAGGCCGTAACCACCCATTTCGAAACAGCCAATAGAAAATTAGACCGCCATCATTACGGCAGTAAAACATGGAGGTTACATGTCAATTAATTAGGTTCTGGTGGCGAAATGCAATGGGACTCGCAAACGCTCAAAATACAAAATAGTAAATATGCCAATACTGTTCTAGTGCATATGGGCGGCCTGATATGTATTAACTCACTGATTCTCGAGATCGATATAACCCCGTAATGACACATGAAAGAATATATATTTTGTTATTGCCGATTTGCGAGTTTGAGACTGTTGTGCAATTAATTCTAATGTCTTTCATGTCTTTCCCCGTCATTTACAGTGCAGTATTAATTTTTTAATTGCATTTACAGTGCTGTGGACATGGGTTAAACCTGTCTCTAGTACTCGTAGGATTTTATTCTACATTTACCGTATACGGGTGTGAAAACATGTAAGGGCTTGGGGAATTATAGAAATTGAATAGCAATTTGCGATTTAAGAGATCGTAACTTTTGCGGACCGGAAAGATCAAAAGCATTGAGAGTCTGTAAACTCCGGGTTTAACAACCCCAAGGATTTCAAGGCCGTAACCCATAAACCATTAACTTACGGCCTCACTTACGGGCTCCAGTAACTTAAGATAGCTCAATTGAATCAGGCTCAAAGAGTCTCCTTTTCTATTGTCTGTTTCGAATTGGGTGGTTACGACCTTGCTTTATTGATCATGTTCCCGCCCTGAACTGCAAGGCACAAGTGCATGGTCTGCGGCTTTGGCGTTCGCCCCAATTGAATAGAACCAGAATCAGAGACGAACGTGAGCCCACAGCACGCCCGTAGACATATATATAAGTCGCTGTCTTCACTGTGCCTTCACCACACAGTGTCTGCAAATGTTATTAATCATGGAACTGTCCGTGTGTTTGTAAACAAACATAAGATCTTAGATTATTTTAGCTGTTATTAGTGTAATTTAAAAAAATGATCATTTTGACATACAATCTTGTGCTCTTTCACACCATGAAGAGCACTTACAGTGAAGTAAATGGCACTTTAAGTGATGAACTATGGGTTTTATAGTGTTTTTACAGTCAATGTCTGTAGTGCAAATGGTGGAAAGAAGGAAATTCTGAATATGTGGGCCAGGGAAATTTATGTCTTTGACTGTATCTCACGAGATGCAGGCTAGTTTGTCAAAGTAAAAAATTAGGACATATTCCTAATTTTAGGACTATAAAGAGTTAATATGTTTCCTATTTTATAGACATGGGTGAAGTCTAAAATACACCTGCTGTAATAAATTCTTAGAACTGGCTTAATGTGTAGAAAATATTTCCTTAAATATGAAAAGGCTTGCATTGTTTTAGTCAATCTCTGTTGTATTATACTGCTATGCTGCCAAATTGCCATCTGATTTATAAGGTAAATTTTAAAGCAAAACTGAATACAAAGAGAGATTATATGTCTTAAACCCTACTTTCTTAGTACTGCCTCAAGGTAGTTTATCCCAAACATACAAAAAGAAACACGATGAACCAGTTAAAGTCACAAAAATAACCAAACCAATCAGTAAACTGTCAGACAAAACGTGATAATCATGTCCAAAATGTGTTTACATTTTTAAAATTGAACAAGAATTGACTTAGATATTGTTATTACTAGTTATTGCTTGTAAAGTCCACGATGCCCACTCACAAAAATCTGCATAATGAGGATGGAAGCTGTGATATATTTAAGCTTTATTGGTTTCTATATCCACTCTCAAGCATTACATAAATGGTTTAGAAGTAGTTGATTTTTAAAATAGCAATTCCTATTTACTTCAAAGGATAAAATATGCAACGAATTGTAAAGTCTAAGACAAATGTGGACTCTGTAATTAATTGACAGTCAAAGACATTAATTTCCCTGGCCCACATATTTAGAATTTCATTCTTTCCACCATGTGCACTACAGACACTGACTGTGAAAACACTATAAAACCCATAGTTCATCACTTAAAGTGCCATTTACCTCACTCTTTCATTGTGTGAAAGAGCACAAGATTGTGTGTCAAAATTATCTTCTTTTTTTTTAATTACACTAATAACAGCTAAAATAATCTAAGGTCTTACGTCTGTTTACAAACACACGGACAGTTCCATGATTAATAACATTTTCAGACACTGTGGTGAAGGCACAGTGAAGACAAAGATTTATACATTTCCTCTGCACTCAGTAATGCTTTAGCAATTAACCCACATCCATCATTCCTTTCTCTGCACCAATAAATTTGTGAAGGGTTAACTCTTTTTTTCGTTATGCTCACTACAAGGAGCTGCAGCTTTGGGTCTGTCTTGGGGCATGCCAGTGACTCATGTAAATAGAGATTTAATTTTAAAAATTAAAAAACATCTGCTTTTAGTAGGTCTTTACAATGGTGTGCGTCAAATTGTACTAAATTAAATGGCTTTTTAATGACGAACTATGGGTTAGTAAATAGTTAAACCGTACAATATAAAGTTCAAGTAGTTTTTGAGGTGTGCCTTTACCAAATGATGGCTCTGGCTATGTTTTCTCAGCATCTAACAGCCTTTTTTGACATAATTCCATCAAATGTCTCAGGTTAACTATGGTGATAGCTGCCAATCAGTAAGTAACCAGTGTATCACTATCCTGATATATGTTGTAATACATGTACTACAGGTTGCTACGTTGGGAGCTTCCACTTGTATTCTGCAGTCTCTCATTGTGGCAAGTTTCTGTGTTAAACAGCTGCATCATCCAGTTCAAGTGTGGGTGCTATTAAATGCCCTTATGCTACTAATACCAGTGCATTTAGCAGCTGGAACCCGCATCCCCAGTACCAAAACATAATTTGCTACAAAAATTAGGAATTTAACTCTAAACTACTGTAAAGTAATAATTAAACAAAATTAAAGCAAAATACAAAATTACCATTTAAAGAAGAAAAAAAAGCAAGCATTGGAGAAATACAGATTAATTTGTATGTTGAACATAGATGGTCTTTCTCCAGATACTTTTAATTTATAAAATATAATTTTACTGGAATTTCAGTGGTCCTTATTCAGCATAAAATCTAGTTCACACATGTCTACATAATCTCCCTCTAATGAAGTGACTTTTTAGCAAAGTATTGTACTCATTCATGCATGAAGCTCTTTATCACCACAAGCTATGGTATTTTATTAACCAGAATACCGTAGACTTCTATTTTAAAAACTGACTTGAAGAGTCTTATACAGTACTGGGTATTGATGTAGTCTGTGTTTCACCTCCATCTAAATGATGTCAAAACAGTACATATTTTTCCTGGAGCTGTGGAAATTTCCTGCAGAATAAAAAAGTATGTCTGAAATGAGCAAGTGTTTTACATGGTACAAGCATTTTATCTTGTACACTGTTGACATTTTAAGAAAGCAGTGTCGGGTTATGTTTTTGTGTTTTTTTTGTACTCAAGAACAAATCATTCAACCTGGTTATTTACAGGTTTCAATCTGCTGCACAAAGTGATGGGATCTGGAAGTGTACCGAAAAGATTTTGTTTATTTTTTTAATTTTCTTCAAAGCTTGTTCCAAAGATAGCCATGTTCAGTAAAGCTTGTCTTGTCATGAATATCTTTTTCCACGATAGATGTTATGGATCTTGAATATATATATACCCTTTGTATAATATTAAAGAGCTCTCTATATTATACAGTGCTTTGCAAAAGTATTCACCCCCTTGACTTTTTACCTATTTTGTTACATTACAGCCTTAAGTTCAATGTTTTGTTAATCTGAATTCTTTGTGATGGATCAGAACACAATAGTCTAAGTTGGTGAAGTGAAATGAGAAAAATATATACATAAAACTATTTTTTTAGAAATAGAAAACAGCAAATTGGCATGTGCGTATGTATTCACCCCCTTTGTTATGAAGACCTTTATTACCTTCAGAAGTCACATAATTAGTGAAATGATGTCCACCTGTGTGCAATCTAAGTGTCACATGATCTTGCATTACATATACACACCTTTTTTGGAAGGCCCCAGAGGCTGCAACACCTAAGCAAGAGGCACCACTAACCAAACACTGCCATGAAGTCCAAGGAACTCTCCAAACAAGTAAGGGACAATGTGGTTGAGAAGTATAATTGAGGGCTAGGTTAGGACATGGCACAACAGCAAACCTGCCAAGAGACGGCCGCCCACCAAAACTCACGGCCTGGGCATCAGAGAGGTAGCACAGAGACCTAAGGTAACCCTGGAGGAGCTGCAGAGTTCCATAGCAGAGACTGGAGTATTTGAACATAGGACAACAATAAGATGTACGCGCCATTGAGTTGGGGTGTATGGCAGAGTGGCCAAAAGAAAGCCATTACTTTCAGCAAAAAAAAAATGGCACGTTTTGCGAAAAGGCATGTGGGAGACTCCCAAAATGTATGGAGGAAGGTGCTCTGGTCTGATGAGACTAAAATTTTACTTTTCGGCCATCAAAGAAAACGCTATGTCTGGTGAAAACCCAACACATCACATCGCCCAAAGCACACCATCCCCACAGTGAAACATGGTGGTGGCAGCATCATGCTGTCGGGATGTTTTTCAGCATCCGGCACTGGTAAACTGGTCAGAGTTGAGGGAAAGATGGATGGTGCTAAATACAGGGATATTCTTGAGCAAAACCTGTACCACTCTGTGCGTGATTTGAGGCTAGGACGGAGGTTCACCTTCCAGTAGGACAATGACCCCAAACACACTGCTAAAAGCAACACTTGAGTTGTTTAAGGGGAAACATGTAAATGTGTTGGAATGGCCTAGTCAAAGCCCAGACCTCAATCCAGTAGGAAATCTGTGGTCAGACTTAAAGATTGCTGTTCACAAGCGCAAACCATCCAACTTGAAGGAGATGGAGGAGTTTTGCAAGGAGGAATGGGCAAAAATTCCATAGAGACTTATCCAAAGCGACTTGGAGCTGTGATTACCGCAAAAGGTGGCTCTACAAAGTATTGACTTTAGGGGGGGTGAATAGTTATGAACATTGACTTTTTCTGTTAGTTTGTTATATTTGTTGTTTGCTTCACAATAATAAAAAAAAAAATCTTCAAAGTGGTGGGCATGTTCTGTAAATTAAATTATGCAAATCCTCAAACAATCCATGTTAATTACAGGTTGTGAGGCAACAAAACACGAAAAAATGCTAAGGGGGGTGAATACTATTGCAAGGCACTGTAACCTTGTACAGTTTGTCAGGTACGCCTCCATATTTACAAAGAAAAATAGAAAATGTAAAAGTGTGGTTGCTAAGCACTCTGGTTTTAACAATATAAAATTATATTTTACAAGCATATGTTTTTTTAGAACCATCATCATTATCACTTTTTTAGTGTATTAATAAAAGTTAAGTTTTAAGTATATATGTGTATCTTTTATTGACTATGCGAAGATCATTATTTACAATTTTGTAAAGACTATAGATTGCTTATCACCCACACTTTTACATTTTCTATAACTAACACTGAGTTTATGGCATCAGTACTTGAATATTGATGTAAAGTACTTTCATGGTCTACAATATATTTCTAGTGCGGATTTCACTGATCTGATTTTTAGATACTCCATATTTGTAGAGTGGAAGGTGCCATTTTTAGTTGGGTTTTTGTCACCACCACTCATAATGATGATTGGTTCAAAAGCTCATGACACAATCTGCCACTAATAATAAAGGAATAGGTCTAAAAATACTGCAGCTGGGTAGCTAAGTGGTCACACATTCCAATTACCTTTCTGTTTTTTGTTAATAAGGAATGGCATGTGTGCGACTCTTCTTGTACAATTTATGGGTATCCAGCAGAATTGGAGATGTAAGAGCCAAAAACCTATTAAAGAGTTACATAAAGCCTGAGATTTTTGTCTTGCCTGGAGGAACCAGCAAAGGATAAAAGTAGGACGTTGTGGGCATGACCAGACATCTGAATTCTCCCAAAAACTCCATAAGCAGAATAAAACTGTGTGGTTATTCCGGTTTTATTGTAATAATAATCAATTGTACAGATGCCTTGTACATATTTGAACTTCTTTAACTGAACTCTTTCATAAATTAGCTATTTGTGTATAGGTGACACTTACACTTTTAAATAAATGTTGCAGTTCGTTCCTGCAATATACTCTTTTAAAGATCTACAATTTATAACTGGGAAAAAACATTTTTAAAAATTAATAAAACCAGTGTTTAATTATGCTGTATTGGGAGCTAACATTTTGTATTATGCTTATGTGATTTTACAAGTGGGAGGTGGCCTTGAATGCAGGTACAGCTTTATGGGTTGAAATGTGCCATTCCTTTGTACTAGTGCTTTTCAGTAGGGCTAATCTCATCTCTTGAAAAATAAAGCAAAACAAAAAGGCAATGGAATCATTGGATAGAATAGATAATTAAAAGCAGAATTAATTACTGAAAGAATATTCATAATGTTACTATTTTCAATGGATGTGTTTCTCCTCGCAAGCATATTTATTTGTTGTTATAGCGTTAATTTCTTAACATAATAAAAAAAAAACATGCTCTTCTACATGCATTAAAGTTGCGATTACTATGCCCTTTAAATACTTTGCTCAATAACTTTAAAGTATAACAAAACAAACACATTGACAAAACTTCAGTAATATTTCTTATTTTTCATTCAGTGGTATTTTGATGAAGCTGAATCTGATGGCAACGAGGTGGCCAGATTAATGAGTCCAATAGCACCAAATAACAGCTGTGTATCATAGGATCTTTTTAGAAGAATATCTAAACACCCCTCCCTATCATGCTCAGCAGAAGTCAGTAAGTAGATCGATCTCTGCTATTGATAACTTTCTGCTGATACAAGGTGCATATTGTCTGACAGTGTCCTGGCTTGGTGTAAGTAATAGCTTGACACTGAAACACTGCCCTTTCAAATTTCCTCTTGCCAGAAGGGTACAGTCATTGGCAGATGCTGATTAGGCAGATACTCTCACTAGCCTAGTGTTTTCTCTTCGATACACAAAATTAAAAATACTGATCTACCATTTTTATATAACCGCTTTTAGCAGTGATTAACACATGATATATATATATATATATATATATATATATATATATATATATATATATATATATATATATATATAGTCCCCGGGTTACGGACGAGATACATTTCTGAGAATATCTTTAGGTCGGATTTGTATGTAAATCTCATCCCTGATGAATAATAATAATACTTTAATAATGATATTACAGTTTAATACTGTAATAATGATATTAATAATCCAGTACAGTAATAATAAGTTACAGAAACGAATGTGCTCTTTCTTTTAATTAAAACAGAAAACAACATAAAAACAAACTCATACAAAATGCTTTGGGAGCCGGTTCTTAAGTAGAGGTTGTCTGTAACCCGGGGATCTCCTGTATGTTGATACATGACAATAACCATTTATGGAATTATAAGACAATCACTTCAGTACTTGCCACCCTATGCATATATAGGAGTACGACAACCTGCCTTAGGGACAATGTTCTGATTTTCCAGAAAAAAAACATTATGATGAATCTAAACCCACATACAGCACTTTGTATGATATTCTTTTGTTTGGCTTGCAAGATCTGTTGGGTCGTAAAGGAGAAGTCACTTATTTAAAGATAGTTGTGTGATTTTCTATTTATTTTATTGTACAGTGAAAACAGTATTTTATAGTATTATAGTATATTATTATTTCTGGTTTGACAGGAAAGAAAAATATATTTAAAACCCGCTAATCCGTTTATAAAAGGAAACAAAATGGGTTGTTATCAGCAAGACTGGCAGATACCGCATGGGATTGTTTTTAACTTTTTTTTGTTTGTTTGTTTTTTGACAAGCATTCACTTTAATTGGTCTATTCATGCTTCAAAAGAAGAGTACATTAATATATTGCAAAAGGCAATTAATAAAAGTGATACATTTAAAATGCCCACCGTGTTAACAAAATAAGACATACATCTATAGGACGAATATCCATAAAGGAAAATATAATATTATCATGAACAGTTTTAGCAGAGATTGGTTAATTAAGTATTGTATATAAAATTAATATCAAATGTATTACATAACAAATCAGTATCCAAGGTAAGTGGATAATTGGTATGTGAACATATCTGGCACCTAACATGGAATACCAGAATGTATATTGTAATTGATTTATTATTGTTCTTTAATGGCTTTTGACCAGGTATTTATATAGGGGTCCTGTGCGCGTACACATTTTAAAAGTCAACTTCTCTTTATGAAATTACATTTCCAGCCAATCCATATTAAATAACGGATCTTGCATGTTTGATCAGCGCCAGAGTCAGAATGCTGTAAACCCCTCCCAGTGGTCTGTCACAGGCTCTGTCCTCTTAAGGTGGATTACTACAGTTACAACAATGATAAACAAGCATAAAGAGTCTTATACAGATCAGGGTGTGGAGTGTAGGACATCAGAATAGGGGACGTGGGGGGTAGGACATCAGAATGGGGGACATGGGGGGTAGGGGATCAGAATGGGGGACCTTGGGGGTAGGAGATCAGAATGTGTGACCTGCCCCCAGGTCCCCCATTCTGATCTCCTACCCTCCCAGGTCCCCCTTTCTGATCTCTTACCCCCCACCCCCAGGTTTGTATAACACTCTTTCTGCTTGTTTATCACTGTTGTAACTGTATCTGTGACAGTCCACTGGGAGGGGTGCACAGCATTCTGACTGGCACTGATCAAACACGCAAGATCCTAAATAACTAGTAAATTGCCCGTCAGAAATGCAGCATCATAGAATGTTATCTTGAATTGTCTGCGCTGTCGCTCTCTGTGTTGTCTCTTTATACTGTCTCTCTCTGTGCTGTCTGTATGCTGTCTGTCTCTGTGCTGTGTCTCTCTTTCTAAGGTTTGTAATGGTGGCTGTGGTGTGTAGCACCCCTTGCTGTGCTGTGTGGCAGGTTCTCTCTCACTCGCTCTCTGTGCTGTCTGTGTGCTGTCTCTCTCTCTCGGAGGTGTATAATGGCAGCTGTTAATCCACCTGCTGTGGTGTGTGGTGGAGCTTGCAGTCTCTCTCTGTGCTGTGTCTTGCTGTTTCTCTTGCTCTCTGAGGCTTGTAATGGAGGTGGTTATATCGCTTGCTGTGTTGTGTGGCACGTTCTCTCTCACTCTGTGCTGTCTGTCGTTGTGCTGTCTCTCTCTGAGGTGTGTAATGGCGGCTGCGTTGGGGAGCTTGCTGTGTTCTGTGGCGCGTTCTTTCTCACTCTTTGCTGTCTTGCTCTTTTCAGTTTCCCTCTGTGCTGTGGCTCTCTCTCTGAGATTTGTAATGGCGGCCGTTTTGCTGTCGGTCTCTTCAGCTGTCTGAATCTGTGTTGTCTGTCTGTGCTCTCTCTCTCTCAGGTGTGTAATGGTGGCTGTTATGCTGCTTGCTGGGGTGTGTGGCTATTTGGCTGCGCTTCTTTTAATATATGGTGGGTTCCCTCTCTTTTTCTCTATGCTGTCTGTCTGTGTGCTGTGTCTTTCTCTCTTTCTGAGGTGTGTAATGGCGGCTGTTATGCCTGTGGGCTAGAATACACAATTGTGGCTGTATTTCTTAATCATTGAAGGACTACTGTGATCATAAGTTTAAAATGTAACATATTGTCTTTTAAAGAACTACAAAAAAACAAAATAAGCATCATGTTTTTAGCATATATAAACATACCAGCTTCTAATTTATTTTATATGCAAGTAGAAACCGCCATTTTAATTATAATGCACAGAGAAAGCTTCTAACTGTACATTGGTAATGTGGCTAATGCTTTCATTGGAGCTTGTGCAAAACGCATTATTTTACAAGGACATGCCCTGCTCAAGTGTAAGAAGTAGCCTAGTAAAGTAAAGTAAAGCCTGCATGAAAGAATAATTGCAAATAGAAGTGAAAGGACTTTTTATTAATTTGGTCTGTGCAAAAAGAGTACATTATCACTCCTTCCTATGCAGATTCTAGATCAATATTTCTCCTACTGCTGGAGGAGTTTTCTCAAATCTCAGTCCCCATCCTGTATTGTCAAAACCATGAACCAAGACCAGCAATTTTCATCTGGTGCCTCAGGTTGTGAGTTAGGTTGGAGTGATTACTAAACACCTAATTAGATCTATCAATGAAAAGTTGGGGGACTCCATACAGAGAGAGAGGGCAAGTAATACTCAGTTGCATCACACCTTGTACACTGTGCCTTCATAAGAGGCATAAACATAAGTTGCTTGAATATGAACATTTACATTGATAATTATTATGGAATGTTTTTATTTTGTTGTTTTGTCAAGTCAAATGGGTTGGCTCACTGACAACTATTCTCCAGCTGGTAAATTTTTTTAATACATACCGCCCATTTTTTATGTAAATTCCCTTACCGCCCACTGGTGCCGCAGTAACTCAATTTACCCTGTCTCATTTCTGGTTACATATATCATACGACCCTAGCTATGTATTGCCCTGTACTTACTAGACAGTGAGCTGGTCCTGACTGCTGTCCTTAGGCTCTCTTACCAACTCTCCAACCATCCAAGGGTGGTGCTGAGGGTCTCACTCGTCAGCGACACCACCTAGCGATTACCCAGCCACCCACCATGAAAGCTTGAATCGTCCACTAGTGGGTGGTAGGGACCAGGTTGACTACCACTGCTTTATGTACTTGTCTCCATTGATGGCACCTCATGCCTCTGCATGTAGGTGGTGAGGGCCATAAACTGATCTGTACTGAGCCACATTTGCATCTACAGCCAAGTCTGATGGAACAATTTGCATCAAAATATGAATTAATACTCTGTTCTTAGATATATTATTATGTAACTTAAAACAATGTCCAGCTTTATTATTTGAAACACAAAATTAATATCTAAAACAAACAGCAGACTTGGATGAAAAATGGAGAGGGCATGTTGGTCTCACTAGACAGCTATACAAAAGGGAAAGCTGTGCAAACAAATCTGCCAGCACACTGCAGAAATTAGATGAGATAAAGAATACAGCAGGGAACTTTGATAAGGTCACACTAATAAGACAAGGAGAACTTTAAAGATATAGTAGGCTGCACTAGGCAAACAGTACACTCTGCTTTGCTGGTGAGAAAAAGTCTGTAGTAAATTAGATCAACTTTAATACAAATACATCTTCATTTGTGCAATTTGTGTTATTTCATGTAAGTAGGTTTTTGATTTACAGTCAATGTCATCCTTATCCTGAATTATGAGAGCCTTTTAGTTGTGTTGTAAAATGCTCCTATCTTGTTATTTTCAATCAAGCCACTGAACTAACATATTTTCATACTGCCTTACAAATATATTAATAAAGCTAGTTTTAAATGACAAATACCTAGAATACATTGGTAAAGGTTGCATGGGTAAGACAGGCTTTTACACTTATGCAAGGCTTCCAGTTAACCTTGCAGTGTTTGATGGGGGGATACCAACATTTAATAAGCTCCTTTCCCAGTTTCTCTTTCCTTATCCCTCCTTCCACCGTTTAGTAGATAAGTGCATGCGCTCAGGTATCAGAAAGTGCTGAAGCCAGATAAGATGGAACGTTTCTATACTCAGATTTTCTCTTAAGATGGTTTTATATTCATAACCAACTGCTAACAATGTTAAATAATTCACATACAAGTGAATTTTATTCCTAGTCTACAGTGATCCTTTACAAACTGCTCCGGGACTTTTTGAATCACATGGGTACTGTAGTTTTTTTTACCAGGCACTGCTTATTTTTTCTATATGGTACTTTGAATAACTAAACTTCATAATACAGTGAAATAACAAATGTATTTCCTGGGTGCATGACACCAATGTTTAGACAAATTATAAAAATGATTTAGCCTTTGAGAAAGCCATCTCCATAACGAAACGGACCGTCAGGCTGTGTATGTTGGGGTTTAGATTCTATATTATTGTCTAATACATTATGAAGTTCCCTAAAGAGCATCTGTGCTCGGAGGTCTAATTAACGTTAGCATGGTTGATACATGGGTTCCCTGGTAGTCCAGTAGTTAGGATTTGGTGCTTTCACCCCTGCAACTTGGGTTCGATTCCAGTCAGGGAACCAAGAGGTCACAGCACCCTGAAGCCATGCAGGATTGGGCCTGGTCTGTAACTAGGAATACTAGGAGCTGTATGCTAAGGACCACTGGAGAAGGAACTGGCAACCCACTCCATTATCTCTGCTATGAATACCGAATGGATCAGCATGGTCTGTTGTGATCCATGAGGTCACATAGAGTTGGACCCTACTGAATGACGCAAACACATGGTTGTGATGAAATTTAAACATTTTCCTGCATAGTCTCTATGTTTTTATAATTGATTTTAATACATAATCCTATGATTACTACAACTGCACCATGCAACTCGTTATCAATTAGTCCTCAGTCTCTTGAAAAAATTGTTATTGAGCTTGGGGCAATTTTAACCCTATATTTGGGTATTTTGTCCTTTCTGGATAATGAATCTCCCATGCCCATTTCTTTTCCATTCTATCACATTTCTCATTGCGGACCTCGCGATGAGGCAGGAAAGCTATGGGTTTGGTGGGGGCTGCAATGATCGCCAAAGGTTCTCATTTGGGCCTCACGATGAGCGCAGAAGGTGTTCATCGCAAGGCCCATACGTGACTGGCTTGAGGGGGGAGAGACTCCAAATAGCTTACGAGTTACAGGCTTTAAAAATATACGGCTTTAATGGCTGCCTTTTTTTAAATGCTGTAACTCGGAAGCCGACTGAAGACAGCCAAAAGACACCAATTAATTACAAAAATATAGATATTTAAATTAGTATTTTTGGGAGGTCTGAAAACAGCTAAGCGAGGAAAAAAATGGCGGCCGTAAAGCTTTAACTTTTTTTCAAGCCCATAAATCGGAAACACATTTCAGGCTTGGGGAAAATTAACAATTTCCAAAGCCCACAAATGGTTTCACACCTGTAAATGCAAACAGGAGCACAGAGGGGGGAGAAAGACACAGGGGAGTGAGAAGCGGGAGAGGGTGGAAAGAGACACAGGGGAGGGAGTGGGAGGGGAGACACAGGGGTGAGAGACGGGGGAAAGTGACACAGGGGAGGGAGATAAGGGGAGGGAGAGGGGGCAAAGAGACACAGGAGGGAGACAGTGGGAAGAGGCCCAAAAGATGCGGGTTGTTTGACTCCTGCAATGAGCATCGAAGCAGTTCATTGCGGGGCCTGGAAAGTAGAGGGAGGGAGAGGTTGGCGCTTATTGCGGGGGATGAAATTTGCGGGTTGGCCAAGGCCTGCAATGAGCTGCGAGTGGGGAGAGCCTAGCATTGTGTGGCAAACAGCATTGCCAGGCTTCAAATTTTATTGCCGTTTTTTTTGACGGGCAACTCGCTAGACTATTATATAATCTATTAGCCAGCTTTGAGGCATCAACTAGTGAGCTTTCCAGGGTCATACGTCTGCTTTTTCACTATCACTTTATACTGTATGTGCCACTATAGATTGGTGATCCATATATAGCCCTTTGGTTTTAGAGCAACGTGATTTTGTTTAAATAAAGTTAATTAAGGATGGTTTATATAGTATTTCCTACTTGGAAGTTATATGTGTAAACTTCGTAATAGAATAAAGAAAAAAATACCAACTTTTAACGTTTATAGGTAACTAGCGAATTGCCCGTCAAAAAATGACCGGCATAAAATTGTAAGGCAGCCAATGCTGTTTGCCACGCAATGTGAGGCTCTTTGGTGCTCATTGCGAGCCCCCGCGATGAGCACCTTCGGCGCTCATTGCAAACCTTTCCTCCCGCCTACTGTGTTCTCAGAGTGCACAATTTAGAAATGGGTACACTAATCAAAAACCTTATCTCATGCTCCAATGAAAAAATAAAACACCGGCGTCCCTCAACTCTATTCCATTACTACAGAATAAAAAATCAGGATACAAGTGAAAATGACAACCAAAATGGGAGCCCTTAGATACCAACATAGATTTTGTCAGCACAAAGACTTTCTCTAAAATGATTTTATGGTCATAGCTTCTAAGGTTGTTTGCTTTAACGCTTTCTTATGCAGATTACAATTTTGTCACCTTGTAGAGTTATCACTCTTTCAACTGCAAACTGCAAAGTTTAAGACCACTGGGGTTATTGTTTTATTATATGGTCGTTTTTAGAAGAAAAAAAATCACAATCTTTACCATTTTTACTTTTCTATGCAACAATTCTTTACTGGGTAACTTCATTTTCATTCATTCAGCTTACTGTTTCAGTAGGTTTTGTATTTGTAAACTAAAGAGTTAAAAGCACTGGCAATTTTAGCTGCCTTGTTCCCTTAGTCCTGTATATTCAGAGAGTTCTTCCACCTCAGGTTGTTTATTAGCAGAAACCAGAGTGATAGAGTCTACTGCAGCAAAATCATATATACATTTTAATAAATGTTCAAGTTTTTCAAAAGTATATATCATATTAACTACACTACAGCAGCCATTTAACAGCCACAATAAATTCGAAGCTCGTATCTGCAACGGCTGCGAGCTTGAAAAGTTGCGTATTTACGGTGTTATTAAATTGGAACATGCTGCGAGTTATGGGATTGAGAGGCAAACCCGTAAACCACTTGTTGCTCGTCGGATGTGCGGCAGTGAACGTGACCAATTAATCTAACTCGTAGTTATGAGTTGGGATGGAGCCAATGGAAACAGAGATCGTAAGGATTACGTTACTGAAAAATGGAGGTGGGATTTTCAAAGTCTTATGGGGTTCAATTACGAGTTATAATCTGACCCATATTCCAGATGTAATGCAATATTGATAAAACCACAATTATGATATTCTATTACATAAGAGTTCTATTATATGTATTAACCCATTGATTGCCGGGATCGATATAACACGAAAATTAAACATGAAATAAAGTATTTTTCTGGGCCGATTTGCGGGCTTGAGAATGTTGTGCTTTTAATTCTAATACCTAACATAACTTTGCCTTTTATTATAAGTACAGTAGTGTGTGTATATGTGCATTTACAGTACTATGGATTGGACTTTACCCCCCTTGCGGGACCTCTCTAGCGCAAGTTGGCTTCTTGGCTCCATTTGAGAGTTACAAGTTTGAACGCCAGTGTTCTTGATGCAATTTAATAGCGAAATTGGAATGTAGCGGTTACGGGCTTCATAGAATAAAGGATTTGAGGCAGTGAAGTTCCACGTTCCGTAGGCTTTTTTTCGGCCTTGCTGCGTCTTAAGCCGCAAGTGGTCTGCGGGTTGCTTTAAGATGCTAATTTAATAGCAATATGTCTTATGGGCTACGTTACGAGCTACGATTTACCACGTAGCCCGAATGTAATGTGGCTGTAAGTATAGCAGTCTGTATCACAGCATACCGAGAAACATGGCTGTGCAGGCAGGCTGAATTGTTGCAGATACAATGTAAGTGAATTGAATAAATAAATACTATATGAGCTCATGAAAAGACCATATATCTACTGGTAAACATGTCTTGATGGCTGAAGAATCCCTTTAACATGTGTTTTTGTGTATAATTATACACATTAATGTGATGCTCTCAAATTAAAATTGAATTGAACTTTGGTAATTGATCTGCTGTGCACAAACACAGACGACATTTCTGGATGAAACCCTCTTTGTATTAAGTGTGTTTGTGCTTGAGGGGTCACCAGTTTCCACTGTTTTGCAGCCTGCCAGAACTCTCCCTCCATTTTTCATGTCCAAGAAATGGAGAGACCTCCAGTAACGTCTGCAGCTGTCAGAAGATGAGACAGCTGAGAGCCGAGCTGGTGGATAGCTGACAAGGAACACGCACGTTAAATGAGAAGTGTTCTGTTTCCAAGTTTCTTAATGAGGCAGAACCATTGTGTTTTCTTATCTTCAAGTTAAACAAGCTGTGTGTTTTTCTACACTAAGAAACTTGAACTGTGCTTTTTTTCCAAATTAGCTTTATTTGTGGGTCACTCAGCAGGACCTCACCTCTCATCCTTTCTTTTGGGAATGGAATTTATTAAAGGAGACTTCCACCAAAGCATATGTTCCTCATACTGTATAATAAATAGCACACTTGTAAAAGGTATTTAAACCTCACAGTTTAAAACTGCAGCTGTAGTGTAATTGTCTCTTGGCAAATGAGAGACGTTCTATGAATTGTATGTAGTGTTTATATAATGATCTACACTCTTTCATTGTTTTAAGTTTAGGTGGAATTTTCCCATCAAGGTGACCCAAGTACTAACAGCTTTAAAATACCTCCAGAGGCAGATCAGAGGCCTTGTTGCCCACCCGGCTTAAGAATAATTGCAGGGGGCACAAAGAGGCGTATTTCTCGACTTTAATTCCCATGCCAGTTTAAAAGGCCAGACGCCTATGACATAATGCTAGATACTCTAACATACATTACCCCTAAAGACACAAATTGTGAAACATCCCAACAACCACCTTCCAGAGAGATAAGCAATAGGTCTAATGTTCTTTATAGCGTTGCCAGGCTTGGGGTTCCAGTATGTCTCTTGCTCGCTGTATGGGTATCGTCAAACCAGATTCTTTGACATGATGAGGCAGATTCCCACTAACAATTCAGAGGCAAAACATACATAGCTGGGGCCAGGTATTTTTTCCAATTTCATTTAAGCCTGAGACAACAGAAGCTAGAACATTGCTTGCGTTCCTGTGTAAAAGATGGTGGAGTCAAGACCAATGTACCAAACAGTTTGACATCACACAGAGACAGGAGAGATGCCAGACTAAAGTCCCACTTATAAGGGATAGTCATTGGGAACCATGAACATGTAGAGTAAGAATAAGACTCAGAACTGAAGCCTGGATGGGGACTTAATAGCTGGAAGCAAATTATCCAGAGAGCAGGACCAGAAGGAAGACAGGTTTGTGTTTGGTGATAACTGGAATAGCGCATTCACTTTTGCAATAGGCAGGGTAGGTGAGGTATTGAAGCTTAAAAGATAAGCAAGGACTGGCAACATCTATACAAACCAAGTCAACATACACAGTGCTTCAAACAGGGTTTAATTAGCATCCAGGAAGCAGCTTCTTCTCTAATTATAGGATACTTCCAGGTTTAGGTCTGACTTGATGTGAAGGTCTTCTTGCTGCAGACAACACTAACTGGTTTGGTACTAAGGTGATGTGATTGCACCGATATTTGAGAGTGCTTAGCAGTGGAAGTAAGAGTTTCAGGCCAATGGATGACAAGTTTACCTTAGTGTGATATGTTGAAAAGCTGTCTGGGGTAGGAAGGGATAGGTCTTCCCATTGACTTTGTATTACCACTAGTGCAGGCCTCTGCTATTGTGATATTGGGGTAATTTGACACTCATCCCACAAAATACTGGAATAACTAGAAGCATGGTAGATCTGAGCTCATGTAGGCTTAATCTGCATGTTTTGCCCCAGGAAACATAAAAATTGTCTATGTCTACCTGTTAACTAGGGGGTCATTTCAAGGCACTGTAGGGGTATTATCTTAGGTACCTCCAAGATCCAAGTGAATATTAAGCATAGTGGGAAACCATTATTTATAAACTGTAGACACACTCAGCTGTAGTACAAGTTATCTACAATTTTAGGTCTCACCTATAATTAACTATTAGCGCTAGCAATGTTAAGTACCCTGATATCTATGTCTTTAGTAGCAGTATCCCTCTAAAAAATGTTCAGCTCAATAGACACAATATGCGCAATCAAAACAGTAACACATGGCTGGCAAAGGGCATGTTTCCATAAATTAATTCTAGATTTAGACATGCAAATAGACATTTTATTACACAGACTGCTGCATACAAATTAAGTCAATTAATCTTGCAAATGAACATACATATTTGTAAGATAAACAAGACTGAAATTTGGATTCAGTGGAGTGAAAATATTTCTTTCATTGTCTTCTATGGTATTTCATCTTCCTGAAAGAGAATTTATTTTAAGGTATGTCACATTCAATAAAACTGGCTTTTATAGGTGTAGTCTATTATATAGGACGCTGGTCAGTACAGCTATTTAAAGTAACACAGGCTCAAACTGTGATATAATTTACAGTTATCGTTAATAAAAAATACTTATCATTTGAATGTTATTAATGGGACAGTCGTGTTTTAGGTTATTCAAGCGCACAGAAAACTGGTTTTCATTATATTAGTCATTATTTCTAAAGTGAATAATTCCTGAGAAATCCAGTATTGCTTGTGCTGCATTGTTTTGCAAGTGGGCAGTTCCTGAATATGAATTTTGGAACTTCTCAGAAGTGCTTATTAGAACCACAGGAGCCTCATTCAATTGCAAGTCCGCAGATTACGATACACAGGCCGTTGGTCTGCGGGCTTGAAATTTGCTACTATTACAGAGCGATTCAATTGAACAAGCCCGCAATGTATGTATAATTTCAGAGTGTGAATATGATCAATTAAGCAAGGCCGTAACTACCCATTTAGAAACAGCCAATAGAAAATATCGTTTAGCGTTCCGATATGCGATCAGAATCGCAATCCTGCAATGTACAAAATAATAAAAATAAATGGAAATGTTCTAGTCCATGTGGGTGACCTGATATGTATTAACTCATTGATTCCCGAGATTGATATAACACCGAAATGACTCATAACAAAAAATAATTTTTGATTGCAGATTTACGAGCTTGAGGCTGTTGTGCAATTAATTCTAATGTTTTACATCACTTTCCCTGTCTTTTAAAGTGCAGTATTTGTTACCTCCTCCAGGTTTGGGGACCACGCTAACCCCCAATTCTCTCTCTATGGGTTGTGACTTGTTTAGATCTCAGCACCCAGCCAAAACACCTTCTTAGGAGAACTCAGGACATCAGAAGTTACCAATGCTCCCCAGGAGAAAGACACAGGCAGACATTTATTTGGTTTCAGAATGTTCCACTTAGACTCCGACACCACCTTTAGTTAGTGTGTCCAAAATCAGACTGGCACTTCTTTCTGTATTTTATATATCTCTGTAACAATAAAGATCTCACTCACACCCCTTCTGTTAGGAGGTCATCAGCCAGAACCCCCCTCCGATCGCCAGATACACCAGAACCTAGAGGTTATCTGTTTAGGTCACGAATATCTCAGTCCCGTTGGGCGGCAGAGGGTACTTTGGTTTTACAACAAACAAGGGAAATATATCAACAGACCTCACAAACTAAAATAATAGAAAATAAATGCACAAGATTTTCACATTCTTTCCTCCCCACTCTGGTTGCAAACTCCTGTTTATCTTAAGTAACACATGTAGGGCCATTAAGAAATACCAGATGACCAGTTGGGCAGAATAAAATAATCCGTAGCCATGACAATACTTTATAATGGAGAAAATTAAACTGCACTCTCTAAAATGACTAATAGTGTAATTGAGGAGGGACACATCCACATATTTCACACAAGATAAATGCACAAATACATAAGCAAGATGCCATGACAGTAACTATACTTACACATTACATACATAATGGTAACTATACTCACACATTACATCAATTATATAACTATACTCACAAATTACATACATGACAGTAACTATACTCAGATATTACATCCATGATAACTATACTCACAAATTACATACATGACAGTAACTATACTCACACATTACATCCAGGTTATAACTATACTCACACATTAATTCTTTAAAAATGACACATTGTTATAACATCCCATGTTCATTTTGATAGCCTTTATGTTGTCAATGAGATGTGTAAGAAACCGAGATAACAGTGGTACTTGTTGGGGTGCAGGGGAGACCCAAAATCAGCCATGACAGTATTGATTTTTTTTATTGCATTTACAGTGCTACGAACAGGGGTTAAACCCCCTTGCAAGTCCTATCTGGTAGCCTTAGGATTTTCTTCTAAATTTGACATTTACAGGTGTGAACATTTTGCGGGCTTGAGGGATTGTAGTAATTGTAGAATAGCGATTTGCGATTGTAACTCTTGCGACTTGAAAGATCAAAAGCTTAGATGGGTTGTAAGTTACGGTTGTAACAACTGCAGGAATTTTCAGCCTGTAACCCATAGATTGTTTGCAGCTCGCAAAAAGACACTAATTGAATAGCAAATGAGTTTACGGGCTACATAAAAGGCTCCAGTAAGCTACAACTTCTCAATTGAATGAGGCCCACAGTCTGCTTGTCTGCATTTTTTGCCCACTGTGGTGGCCAAAACAAGGACCATCAATGTTATGCAGGTAGATCCCCTTCCCCCAACTGTATTGAATAATCTGAGCCCAAAATTAGCATACTGAGCCACGCATCAGCAGAGTAGCTGCAAAAACAATGCGCTACTTGTCTCAGGAACGATTTACTGTGGAGAGAAGTCGGCTTTTAATGCTCTTTGAGATAAAACCAACCTCCTATTGGAGTACCAGTATCCTTTTAAAATGCATTTCCTACTGTAAAAAACTTACATTTACCTGTCAATCAGCCTCTATGATCCATCCACTAAGAACAGACTGATATCTCTTTCCAGGGGGAGATCACTGCCAATAATTGCGGATTACAGATAGGGCTCTGAATATATTATCTTCAGTGTAAAGCCGTGTGAAGATGACTGGACAAGCTCAGACGCAATAGAGTAACCAGACAGTTTAAATAAAAACTGAATGCAATAGCAAAATAATTCAATTTTACTATAATATGAGGACCAGTGTAATGAAGACGAGGGAAAAGTAGATATTTTCTAGGTAAGTTTTTTTCACTAAAGATCTTTTCTAGCTACAGTGAATGTAAAACGTGTTTATATTGATGTTTAGTCTGAGATGTTCACAGTATGGACTCTATACCTGATGTTCTGCTCAAGGCTCTCTTTCAGATGACACATCTCCCTCTGCGCCACTGCTAGCGCTCGGGTCATCCTTGTTGCGCGACACACTCTTCTCTCTGCCAGACTCCGACAGAGATTTGGCTCTTGTCTTTTCTTTCCTTTGTTGTTGCTTCTCAAGCTTTGCAAGCTGTTTTGAAGGAGAGCAAAAGAAAACAAATTACTTTTTCAGATTACAGGTATTATCTCATAATTCATAAAAAAATACATAATTTCCTGAAGCAAGATATTCATTACATTATTAGAAAGTCAAAGTAAAGACTAAAGCTCATATGATGCAGATACGGCAGGTGTTACTATAACTATGCTCAGTTCAGTCTTTTATTATTCATACCATTAATAAAAATAACTTACCAATTCTTTCAATGTATATAAATGAACTTGCAAATAGAGCACGGGTTTTGCTTATGCCAGCACAATCATTTCCTATATTTGTTGCACTGTGTCAGCAAAACAGGAATAGCCTATGTCTCTGACATTATTTTATGGCTTGGGTTGCCCTTTATCAAGACAAAAATGCTAAATCTAAATTATAAAGGGTCTTTTTCTTTGTTACATCTGAAAGAGAGTGTTTGAAAATGTTTTACTAAATGTAATTTATTTTTTCAGGAAAACTTTCGTAATGGATAAAACATGCTCTTTTAAATACATGATAAAAAAATTTGGACCCGCAATAGGACTTTAAAGGAGGGTTATGACGACTCTGCGCTATTAGCAAAAATTAGTAATAAAGCAGCTTTTTAAAGCTTAATTCTTAAAAATACAGTCTTTCAAAGAACTACAATTGAAATTATGCAAAATGTTTTTAAAACGTAAAAAAAAACCTGCCTCTATTTTTTTTACTTTTTACAGGAATACCCGTTTAGCGATCCACATTGATTCCTGCTTGCAGAAGCGCTATGTGAAACAGCGCTAACCAGGGCATTGTATTCATCATAGTGATCAGACAGAGCTATGGCAAATCTGATAACGCTAAGCGGGGATTTAAATGGACAAGCGAGATTTGGTGCACAAAAAACGTGTTATTGCAAGGTTTCAAGCAGAGCGGGGAATTAGAACTGAAAAGAGCGCTATAGTGAATCAGCACTCATCAGGGTAGCTTTGAGTGGGGTTTCCATATATATGCAATTATGCTGCAGTGGAATCTATTATTTTGGTTTCTGTTGATTTACTTCCTGAGATGGTAGGAGACTTTGAATGCAGAAGAAGCTTCTACAGGGTCGAGTCACATTAAAATGACCAGTAGCCAATGAAATACAGCATGTAGGTATAGAAGGTGATATATAGGCATTCTGCAAACATATGAACCATTGCTGTCATTGGGTAAAACATGCAATTTATCAGACATTGAAAAGGTGATGATCATTGGCTTTCTGAAACAGCTCAGTTTGTGAACTGTTTTCATGCTGCTGTGGTTAAAGTGCACTGTGACTGGACAAACGGCACCATCACGAATAAACAGCATGGAAACTGTGGAGCACCATGTGCCATTGATGCCAGAGGTGAACATCAGCTGTGAATGTGTGTGTGAGGGCCAACTGGCACGCTATAGTTGAGCAACTCACAGTCCAAACGAACCAGGGTGCTAACAAACATGTGTCTAAAATAACAGTAAAACCAACCCTATTGAGTATGGGGCACCGAAGCAAACGGCTGGTCACTGCACCCATGCTTTCGAGGGTTCATCAGCAGAAATAGCTTCAATTTGCACAACAGTAGTGAAATTAGACCTCTCCTGATTGGCAAAGGGTTGTCTTCTCTGGTGAGTCACGTTTTCTGCTCCATCGAAAACTCAGAAAAAGAAACATTCTGCAAACACTGTTGGAAGAACACAAGCAGGTGGTAGCAGCCTTATTGTCTGGGAATATTTTCTTGGCATTGCCTGGGTCCACTCATACCTCTGGAAGGCACACTCAACCGACTGGGTTATCTATCCATCCTTGCAGATCAAGTACACCCATACATGTTGACTGTCTTCCCTGAAGCGATAGGGATTCTTCCAGCAGGACAATGCAACATGGTATACGGCCAGAATATTCTGGACGTTGGAAGAGCACGACAAAGAATTCCAAGTACTTCCCAGCCTCCAAATTCCCCGGACTTAAACCCATCTCGCACCTGTGGGACCACCTTGATTGCCATGTTTGCAGTATGGATCATCCACCATGCACTCTTCAGCAGCACTCTGATGCATTGCAGTCTGCATGGCTCAAAACACCTTTGCCAACCTTCCAGCATCTTATTGACTCAATACCACGCAGTCTAGCTGCTGTCCATGCTGCACATGGCAGTTATTCTGGATTTTAGCTGGTGGTCATAATAATAAGACTCGGCTGTGTAAATATCTAACATATGTGCTAATCATAGCTGGTTGTGCAATTTTACTGATATTCAATCTACAGATATAACTAACCGTATCAACAATGGAATGATGACACGTATTTATGTGCTATTGGATTACTAAACAAAAATAATTAAGGAATATCAATAGATTTAACATAATAAGATTCCTGCCTGTATCTGAAAGCTGCACACAATCCTCACTGGGAATACAAATTTAGTTTGTAAAAAACCCCAAATTTATTGCAGGAATTTAAATTGCTACAGCTGTAAATATCGAGGAGCTTTAAATCTGGAGAAAGCCATTAGCTTCTTTTCCTGTATGTGTATTTATATAAAGATAGATTGAATAATATATGATAAGTAATGCAATACATCTAGCTGAAGCTAAATTGTGTATCTCTCTGTGGTCTAGCTGCCCACAAATCCCTCCTTTCTCATCATATACTCTTGTATTTTAATCAATTTTTTACATGCATTTCCGCTTCTCTACTCCCGCATAATCAAGAGCTGGAATTAAACATAGTGATGTAGTGAATTCAGTTTGCTAAAGGGAATTTACTGACGCCGATTGTGTTTCCCGACATGGAAAAGAGGTCGAGAGAAATGATTGCTAGAACACTTTCCTAGCCTTAAACATTACAGGTGCAAGAATTATTTTATTGTAATGCAAAAATACAAAACTATTTTCAGTATCATATAAACATGTAAAGAGCAACTCTAATGTAAAACAAGGAGTAGATGTTTTAAGTGACCATTCTATTATTAATTAAAATTTGTATTCAGCAATTTAAATAAATATATTCTATAAATTTTATTTCAAATATCAGCTTCTCAGCCTTCAGCAAGGCTGCTTGTCTCCCCCTATATGGTCATGAAAGGGATTGGAGCAGCTCTAGTTGGTAGGTAGTTATAAAAGACAATCATAATGTTCTCTGCAGAGAATGATTAACTACTTAGACAGTAATCTTTACTGGCTCCTTCCAATGCATGGCTGCTTAGCTAGTAGAGGATACCAAGTGAAAATCCTTTACCATACAAAACCTGCCCGCTTTCTATCACAAAATACCTTTAAACCTACTTGATGGTTGTATAGGGGTGGAGTCAAGCAGTTTTGTGAGAAGCCGATTATTAAAAGTAAGTTTAATATTGAATAATAAAACATCCAGCTTCTGTTAGGGCATTAAAAGTGGCATTTAAAGATAAGATGCTCTTTTACTATTATAAGGCAATAGTCTTTAAAACTAAAAACAAAATGAGTTTAATGGTTCCAGGGAGAGATATTGATCTCAAGCCACCAAATGTAAATATGTGGCTTCTGGAATGAGCATAAAAAACAAAACACAGCAATAAAGTGATTGATTTTGTCTAATTTTAAAATTGCTGTTGCACAACCCTTATGTAAACATGTAAAGTGCCTGTCACATGTGGAGTTCCTTTGTTTTTGCTAAGTTACCTACTTGAGACATTTCTTCTAACCTGTATAAAAGTACTTTTTTATTTAACTGATATTGTAAACTGGGCTATGCCAAAGAGCTTCTGTCTTCTATTATTGGTTACTTTGGGCCTCATTCTATTATCGGGGGCCTCATTCTATTATCGGCCGTAAATCGGCCGTAAGGCTGCGATTCCTTGCGGGGGTTCTGTTAACTCGCGATTCTATTATACGGCCCGCAAGGATCACCTCTTACGGCCGGCCGCATATCTTGAAACCGGCCGTAAGCTCTGAAATATAAAAACGCAAAAATAAATTCAAGCCTGCACTGTACAGCTCTGTAAATGCTAGGGATCATATTGGGGGACATGAGGATTAAAAGTAACCCCCTCTCAAGCTTGCACATCAGCCCAAACCCGAGTTCGAATTAACTGTTTATTTTCCGGCTGCGGCGTGGGTGTGTCTGAGGTGCTCCAAGCACTCTGGACTTTTTACATGGATATTTTACGTATATTAAAAATAAAATATTTTACGGATTTGAGTATAGGATAATTATGTGCTATTTTTTCTAACACCGAATATCACTTTATAGTCTTCTCAAAGTGCAGGATGGCTTTATTTGAGCTATTTTATGTGCTTAATTGGTGCTAGCGGGACCTCTTTCCTGCAAGTAAGCAGCGGCTCGTTTTTAGCCTTGCAGAGAGGGTTCCCGGAGCAATTGAATTGCAAATAGGAATTTCTTACGGCCGAAACTCTTGCGGCCGTTTTAGATCAAAGGCTTTCCTCCGGCGCGAGCGGTCGCAAGAGACAGCAAGGCGCCGGCCGCAAGCCTGCCGGAGCCCCCGGCCGTAAGGGAATAGAATAGCCGAATAGCTAGCGGCCGGTCCTTGCGGCCCCGCAACGGCTGCGGCCGCTAATAGAATGAGGCCCTTTGTGATTATCTAGACATTGGTCCCGCAAAAGTGGGAAAAGCACAGAAAGTACAATATAAGACAAAAATATAGCCCCATACAGAACAGAACACCCAGTGATCTTGTGTAACTTTAACCCCATAAAGCATGTTATCGTTCGGACTCCAAGCTAACATGAAGTGCTGAAGACAGCTGACATGGAGCTTTTTATACACATGCCAAATCTCCTTATGATAATATTTTTTGAAAAAATATGAAATTTTTCCTGAATCAACCTGGACCTTGGCTATGCTAGAATTATGCTATTTTATTATTTTATTCTACTAGGTTACGTCTTTCTTTCTTTGCTTGCTGTGTTGGGATTCCTGTCTGCCAAAACCTTTGGGCCTATATATGACTTTATGCGAACGCTGCCTGCCCTCACCTTTGACTTGTTTTTCAAATTATAGGCATCTACCAGGTATAATACGCTCTGGTAAGTATCCTGTAGCTCTCTCGAGTGATATCAGAAACAAATATATTCAGCAGGCAAGTGATTTAGGAGTTTCTTTGTGCAGGAAACACATAGGACATAAGAAAAGAAAATGCACCAATCGATATCCTTGTGAGACAATAAATGAGATCTTGATCTTTGATCCAAGTGTGCTGCTTCCCTCAAAACACGGTTCACAGTTGTGTCTAAGTAAATAAAAGAAACAATGGGGAGGAGGGGGAGCAGATCACTATGGTGCAGATCACTATGGCAAGTACTGGTATTAATACAACTGGTTTTATTGCCTTGAGCCTTACAGAAGTGAGTGACATGAGATCTATCATTGATAAAGCTACACAAAGTGGCGAAACACGTCTGATAAATATACACACAAACTATATATGTGTTATTGCTGTTGTCAATCGTTTAATAGTACAATAAATGGCATATTGTTTTACCTCCACAAGAACTTCATGAATTTGATTACTTCATACAAAAGGATGTTTTATTACATCAAAGAGAATATCTTTGTAGAAATCACAGCGGCATATTTACATACTACTGGCTATCAATACTAACACACTCCACCTATACATATCTAGCACACATCTGGCATCATATATAGAGCACTACCACAAACGGGAGTACCAGCCAGAAAACAGGAGTGTGCTGAGAAGCAATTTTTAGACCTTATATATATCAAGTCTGTAAAGGTGAGAGTTGAACCTCTGTTATATATACGTGGGACAAGGATAGTCCTTACCATAGTGATCTGCACCAAGAGTGGATGTGCTACTTGTTTCATATGCAATAAAACATGATCACTCTCCATTTGAAGCTTCAATGTAGACAAATAAAGTCATGAACATGCCCTTTAACGTATGCAAATTAGCTACACAATTAGCCCCATATTTTCCAGATCAACAAGCAATGCAACCTGTTATAACCATATATAGCACTCAGTCTCTTTGACACATAATAAAATGCGTGGGTTGGTGTGATATTTAAAAACATAACTGTGAATATTAATTATAAGATTAAAATGCAAGAGCTGTGATTTTGCAAAACAATTAAACGTTCTGCTGTTCTCAAAGCTCCATACAAATGTGGGAAATGAGTAGCAGAAGAGCATAATAAATTGAACATGTGGACTATACCACAGAGGTCATGTAAAGGGGCGGTGAATAATTCAACTCGGAAGTTTATATTAAAATGACATTAACTCACTACTGAGTGACATGGTGACCCTACTGAATTACACACTAGTAAGAAGGAAATTAGATTAGGAAAACACACTAAAGTTATACAGCACAGGTCCCAGTTATTGCAGTAATAAAATTATACAGCACACACACACATTTTTGCTCACATACGAAAGTCTAAAATAATCTAAAATACTTATTTCATGCTCAGACTTTCCAAGAAATACAGTTATTAGGGGAACCTGGACAGGGACATGCAAATGTGCCCGTGAAGGCTTTGCTCTTTAATCCAATACCATTTAAAACATTGGTTGCTTTTAGGCATATGCCTGCTGTATTACACAGCTTTAAGCAAAGCCCAGAATGGATTATGGAAAAGCCAGGAAACCTACCCATGGACAGCTGTTATGAGGTTACTGCCTCTCATTAGTGTGGAGCCGGTTCCTACCCTGTGTAGTAGATTTTGTGAGGAGGTAGTTTACCACAACAATCATTTCATTTATAGTGGGCAAAAGTGCGATAGAAGCCTTCCACAGTACAGTAGTACAGTATATAAATAGTACATTTGTGTTCACATTTGAACATATGTATATATATATATATATATATATATATTATAATATATATATATATATATATATATACACCGTATTTACGCAAATCTAATGCACCATCGAATCTAATGCGCACTCCAAATTTGGAACCCATGTATCAAAAAATTGTTTTGCTGGCGAATGTAATGCACATTTGTCATTCGTACAAAAAGTACCGAACAGTGAGTTTATGTTACTAATTTATGGTAGTTTTATTACAAATTAACTATTCTACAACAATATAATCATATTGCATCATACGTACAGTGTTACAACATACAAGTAATTAACAGTAATTACAACATTTACAATATACCGGTAATTAACAGTAATAACGACATACCAGCAATTACAGTAACAGTAATGACAGCATACCAGCAGTTAACATTCTGGTAATTAACAATATCAGCACTATTTGTCTTCTTCATTACTCCCCTCATCATACCGTACCGGTAATGCAATGTAATCAATTGCGCACTAGATTCAATGTTTTAACCCCCTGAAAAAGGGGTTAAAACATTGGATCTAGTGTGCCATCGATTCTAATGCACACTCCAAATTTGGGACCCAATTTTTCACGAAAAAGTTGCGTATTGGATTAGATTAAATACGGTATATATATATATATATATATATATATATATATATATATATGTGTATTTATTTACCGTATTGGTCCGCATATAAGCCACACCCGTAAAGTTCAAGGGGAAAAAAATAGAAAAAAGATAGTACTCAAACATAAGCCGCACCCATAAAATTGGAGAGAAAAAGACTCTCAAAGTGATCAGCCATTGCAAGAAATAGGCTAATTAGCACTGTAGCTTTTTTTGCAGGTTACAGGCTTTATAGGATGTTAGAATCACTAAAACTGTAAATCGCTATACAACTCGCATTTGCGCAAATCGGCAGTAATTTTGCATTCGTGAATAGAAGTCGCACACGTAACAAACAAAGTTCGCAAATTGGCAATGATTTTTTGACAGTTGCGAATATAAGCCGCACCCGTAACTCGCAAGCTCAAAAATCGGAAAAAAGGTGCAGCTTATATTCGGACCAATACGGTATATAGAACTGCACTGCAAGCTGGGTATTTTAAGGATCAATTGCATGAACAAGTCCTAATGATTTTATCTCAGGGGGCAGGCATATCTTTCATCTGACAGCTGCTTAATTATTTATGAATTGTAACTTGTCTCCCTGTACCCCTGTGGAGTAAGGATGTGTGCCCATGCCTCCACATAATGTCATTAGTGGTCAATGTCTTTTTTTCCCCCACATGATTTTTCAAACAATATTTTATTAACAAACAAACCAGATTAAAGAAATACATATCTCTTGGATCCCAGGCAAACGAAGTGAGTCATGTACAGGGGATAGGCATATAATCAGAACATCAAATAGGTAAGATTTATTTTAAATGGACTCTTTGGCCATTTAACTAACTTTAATTGATTAATTTGATTTGCCTTGATGTAGTTTTCCAAAAAAAAAAATTCACTCACTTATTTGTAAGATTAAAAATAACAGTTTCTCAGCTTCTGGTATCTCCCCCATTCTCCCTGTATTATCTCCTGTAGCCTGCCATCTTACACACCTGTGACCTGAGAACTACAGTTTTGTGAGCAAAGGATACTTCCATGGTGGAAAGAATTCCCACTGTCAGTGTTGTGCTTTTAGACAGCAGACAATGACATGCTGTGTGTTGAAAGGAGCAAAAAAAGTGATTTGCTAACACACATCATTTCACTGTCTTCCCTGTGAGAGTGTCCTTAGCTTGCATAATGCAAATTATAACAAGGAAGATCAAATTAATCAAATAAACCATTTTACATAAAACCAAATGTTTTGCCTAAAAAGTTCTTAAAACTAATAAAATGTCTAACTTTAATTGGATACATTAAATCCAGAAATAACGCTGCTGTGTATATTACAAAATGTGCTAACTATATAAATTCCTATTGGGGTATAATCCTTCTAATATAAGGATATAACGAGGGAAGGACAACAATATACAGGGGCTCACACTTAGCTTCAATTGGCACCCAAGAGTAGGTATCCAATTATGACAACCCGCATAAATCAGAATAAACTGATAATCATGTAAATACAGGATATACTGATAATCATAGGGGCTATAATAGGCAATTAAAAAATTATGCAAAGAGCTGGATATTACATGTAGCAACCCAAATATACTTGCTGTTCAGCTTCCATGCTCCAAAAACATTTCCTTATAGAATAGTTGCCCAATGTTTTCCAACTCGAAATCCAGCTGTTTCTGTCCCAAATCAAAAAAGATAATGTTGCCAACGGGCCGTTTCGTCCATCCTAGTGGACTTTCTCTGAGGCTAAATTCATAGCTTGCTTTACTGGCTATTAAAGCCTGTGTACTTCCAGGTTTTGCGTATTGCGTAATGACGTTGACATCATGACGTCAGCATGATCGCGTAATTAAGCGATTCAACATTCTAACAACTTTATTGTTCATTTGACATTGCGCAATGATGCGATTCAAAGTGTTCATAACTTTATAGAGTTTCTGGCAGAACAGGAACTAAATAGTCATTTTGACTTGAATTTGAACTAGAGTTAAATAGCAGATAATTTATAACAAGCAGATACTGCTTTATAGCTGGGGCCATATTAATGCTAATTTAAGAAGAACTATAAAAGGGGAGTTATAATTGAATATGTGCTATGGTGTGTTTTTTGTGAATATGAAAATATCTATAAAACTAATGATGATAATGAAGACAAAAATAATAAAGATAAAAATAAAATTATTATAAAGAGATATAATATCAAGAAAATTACAAAGTAAATTATGTGAATAATTCTATGGTCATAAGAGTCCTTAGAAATTGGACAATATTCAAATATTGTCTATCACTGAAGTGCTTACATATGGTCAAGTTGTGCTAATTGGTGTTACTGTGAATCTATTTCACTTTTAGTGTTTCTAGTTAATGTGCCTTTGCTATGATTCTTGGTGATGTTCTGTGAAAAATTTTTTTTATAATAAATGTAATGTAAATTTAAATAAAGTGAATATATCTTTAGCTCCTTAGTTCTTATATATTTTACGCCAAGCTGTTTATATAGATAAATAAATATTATTTGAAATTAAAGAAATGCGGACTAGGAGTAGCTTCATTAAGGCCTTTGAGATATTACAATCAAGAGTAAAAATCCATTTGCTTTCTATTAGGAGTAATCTATTATCAATATTTCCTCCTCTTGGTCCAACGAACAGTCTCTCAAGAACTTGAAATTTTGAAGTCTGTTTCTATGGAAGTTTTGTTATATGTCTGGAAACAGGAGTGTGTAGTTGTTTAGTGACAGAATATACATGTTCAAGTATCCTCCTTCGCAGTTGGCGAAAAGTTTTTCCAACATAATGTTTCTGAAATGGGCACGTCATCACATTTATCACATGTGTAGTCTCACATTTCATGAAGCTCTTTACTGGGTATTTTTTGCCAGTATTTAAATCTATAAAGTTCTAACTCTGTTTAATATACCGGCAAGCTCTACAATGCCTGCATGTACAGAGGCCTTTCATGGTCATTAGCCAATAGGATACTTGTCTTGAAGGAGTGTAGAAACTTTTTACCAAAGTGTCTTTCACACTATTATTTATCCTATATGTAATAGAGGGTTCTTCTGTTGGAAACTCTCTAAGTGTTTTGACCTCTGTTAGAATGTACCAATGCTTCTCTAAGATGTTTTTTATAGACTTCCAGTCATTACCGTGTGTCATTATATAGCGTATTGTTTGTTATGGTTCTTTTTCATCCCGATTTTCTTTTTTGTACAATAGGTCGTCACGTTCGCTTAATAGCACTCTTTTATACGCTCTCTTCAAAGTGCGTTTTGGATATCCGCGATGTTTAAAATCGCAGATCTTTTGACTGTTCTTTAAAGTCAGTTATGCTGTCACAGTTTCTTTTCAGTCTAAGATATTGCCCTGTGGGTATTCCGGCTTTTAATGTGACTGGATGCTGACTGGACCAATGAAGGAGAGAGTTACAGGCTGTTGGTTTGCAAAATAACGAATTATGTATATTTCCTTTATCGTTTTTCGGGAGAGTTAGGTCGAAAAATTCAACCTAAAGCAAGTATGTGAATTTGAGGCCCAGATCATTCTGGCTTAAGATTTTTATGAAATCCGCAAATTCTTTTTTAGTGCCAGACCACAATAGTAGTATATTGTCAATGAAATGTTGCCAGAACACTTATGTTTCTTCCCAGCGCCCAAAGTACAAATTTGCATAACTTGGGGCACAGGATGTCCCCATGGCCGTTCCCTTGCTTTGCTGGTACCAGCCGTTGTTAAATAGAAAGTCCATTTTTTGTTAATGTAAATCTGAGTAATCTAACAATGAATTCATTGAATTCTGTGTCTGTATTATTCTGCATGCTGAGAAAATATTCACCTGCTGCAATACTTTTGTCATGTGGTATCGATAAATACAACTGTTCGATATCAATCGTGGTAAGTATTGTTTCTTCTAGTACTGTAATACCATCCATTTGTTTTAAGACATCCAAAGTATCTTGCAGATACAAAGACAGTGTTTTTACTATTTCCTACAGATGTTCATCTATAACAATTGTTGCTGGAAACAATGGGGCGGCCTGGTACTGGAACAACTTGCTTGTGGTCTTTGGGAAGTGTATAGAATGTAGCTGTTGTAACATTTCTTGGCAATAAAAAGTCATAGGTGGCTTGGTCAAGCAATTTTTTATCTTTTGCATAGCAACGTATTTCTTGTAGTTCTTTCTTGAATTTGTTCGTAGGATTTTCTCTTAGCACTTTTTAAAACTATTTTTATCATTTCATTAATGGCAGTATTATTGGCTTTATTAGCACACATATTTTGAACAAACAAGTGGTGGTCTAGATTAATTATTTTCAATCTTTTTATTCTGGGGACCAGCTGGTCATCTTCCACTAATTATGGTGACTGGCTATGAGGTCCAGAAAATGTTTAACAGGATACTTCATGTGACACATCTTATTTTAATCTAGATTTGCAATGATTTAAACAGAGTGGAGTTTAGTTGCTTATAAGTTCTATTTCTAATTATAACTGTGACTAATGTGATGTTCGTATAAAGTGTTAGGTTGTCCTCATGCCGAATGACTGGCAGATAAGGTCTCAGGGACCAACATCGGTCCTAGAAGTGGCTGTTGAGAACCACTGATCTAGATGGTGGAAGTTCTTCACCTGGCACTTGCACTGGCCTTACAGTTGAATGAACTGGAATCTAGTGGATATTGTCTATGGTTGGATGATATTGTGGTATTGTGGTACTTGTCGATAACTGGTTCCAGAAGGCATGACAAGTGAAAATGACGAGTACCGAACAATGGATTTTAATAGTGAGCAGGGGCGGCATCTTGACTTATACAGGCTTGAGCAAGCGCGATCAGTGCAGAGCAAGCCTCAAGTGTGGAAGCATTTTTTCTAGTAGAAATGTGTTGAATACCGAATTTGACAAGTATCGAAGCCGACGAGGTACCACTGTACTTAGTGGCATGCAATGTTCATTTAAAATGCCACTGCCATTACTACTTTACTAATACCACACCATCAACTGTATTCTCTAGGCTGGCAAAGCCATTGTACTTGAATAGGGCAATTAACAGTTACCATTCACAATAGACAGCCATTCATGTATATGAGGACAACTGGAACATAGGGAGAGTGTGGGTGGAGGATCTATAAGTAGAATAATTCACTGTAATTGCTGAGATCTGTAAATGTGATGCAGTTAGGCAATAAAAGTATGTTTACTGTAACAATGATGACTGGCATTTCATGTTCTATTTTTAATAGCAAAGTGTTCAGAACGCAGTTGTTCAAATTTGGAGTGTCTAATTTACATAAATGTTTCAATGTTCTCAATAAGTATAAAAATAAAATGTTCCTCTAGAGAAAATAAAAAATAGACATGTCTATTGGGCTGATGTGTAAGTTAAGGAGCCAAAACAGAATTTATTATAAACACAACATGTTTTTGGGAGCATAGGAAGGCACAGATTTATATATACAGTGCCTTGCAAAAGTATTCCCCCCCCCCCCTTGACTTTTTACCTATTTTGTTACATTACAGCCTTAAGTTCAATGTTTTGTTAATCTGAATTTTATGTGATGTATCAGAACACAATAGTCTAAGTTGGTGAAGTGAAATGAGAAAAATATATATATAAAGCTATTTTTTAGAAATAGAAAACAGAAAATTGGCATGTGCGTATGTATTCACCCCCTTTGTTATGAAGCCCAGAAAAAGCTCAGAAGTCACATCATTAGTGAATTGATGTCCACCTGTGTGCAATCTAAGTGTCACATGATCTGTCATTACATATACACACCTTTTTCGAAAGGCCCCAGAGGCTGCAACAGCTAAATAAGAGGCACCACTAATCAAACACTGCCATGAAGACCAAGGAACTCTCCAAACAAGAAAGGGACAATGTTGTTGAGAAGAACAAATCAGAGTTAGGTTATAAAAAAATATCCAAATCTTTGATCATCCCCAGGAGCACCATCAAATCTATCATAACCAAATGGAAAGAACATGGCACAACAGCATACCTGCCAAAAGACTGCCAGCAAAGCTCACGGACCGGGCAAGGAGGGCATTTATCAGAGAGGCAGCACAGAGACCTAAGGTATCCCTGGAGGAGCTGCAGAGTTCCACAGCAGAGACTGGAGTATCTGTACATAGGACGACAATAAGCCGTACCCTCCATCGAGTTGGGCTTTATGGCAGAGTGGCCAGAAGAAAGGCATTACTTTCAGCAAAAAACAAAATGGCACGTTTTGCGAAAAGGCTTGTGGGAGACTCCCAAAATGTATGGAGGAAGGTGCTCTGGTCTGATGAAACTAAAATTGAACTTTTCGGCCATCAAAGAAAACGCTATGTCTGGCGTAAACCCAAAACATCACATCACCCAAAGAACACCATCCCACAGTGAAACATGGTGGTGGCAGCATCATGCTGTGTGGATGTTTTTCAGCAGCCGGGACTGGGAAACTGGTCAGAGTTGAGGGAAAGATGGATGGTGCTAAATGCAGGGATATTCTTGAGCAAAACCTGTACCACTCAGACCTCAATCCAATAGAAAATCTGTGGTCAGACTTAAAGATTGCTGTTTACAAGCACAAACCATCCAACTTGAAGGAGTTGGAGCAGTTTTGGAAGGAGGAATGGGCAAAAATCCCAGTGGCAAGATGTGACAAGACTTATCCAAAGCGACTTGGAGCTATGATTGCCGCAAAAGGTGGCTCTACAAAGTATTGACTTTGGGTGGGATGAATAGTTATGCACATTGACTTTTTCTGTTATTTTGTCCTATTTGTTGTTTGCTTCACATTAAATAAATAAAAAAAACATCTTCAAAGTTGTGGGCATGTTCTGTAAATTAAATGATGCAAATCCTCAACCAATCCACGTTAATTCCTGGTTGTGAGGCAACAAAACACAAAAAATGCCAAGGGGGGGTGAATACTTTTGCAAGGCACTGTAGATACCTTATGTCAGGGTGTTAAGCTCCAGTCCTCATAAACATTCCAGGATTTAATGATTCTCACTGCTTGATCATAGGAGATCTCACCAGCTTCTGTCATTTGGTTTGGACAAAGTACAAAGATCCTTAAATTATGGCCTACATCTCAGCTAACCATTACATTAAATGTTCAAATATAAAGTATATAAACTGTATATAAACTTAGCATCCAATTCAGAATAACCACTACAAAACAAACTACTGTTTTAGTGTATACAATATACAGTAGACACTATGTTATCCGGCACCCATGGGGTTTGGTAGATGCCGGATAAATGTAGTTTATGGTTGCTTGAGTTACTATTAAAAGAGGCCTAGATTAGCTGCACATAGGACGCTTTGCTAAGTATATTTGTTCTAGCAGCAGCAGCTTTCACTCCTCACTTACACACAGGCACGTTCGACTGAAACCCCAACACTGTCTTGGCTCAGTCACTCATACCTGTCTGCTTCCTGGTAAAGCTGAATTGCAGAGATGTACAGTGGATGAAATCTAGATGCCTGTAAGCATTTTGTGGCAAGACAACCTGGCTCCTGACATTTGTTGAGCCCTGTAAAATTACATTTATATTTAAAGCACAGTATTTTTTTTTTTCTGGTTGCTTGAGTTCTGGTTAACTGAGAGTCTACTGTAGTTGAATTTAGGATTTTATAGGCTTGATGTACCCATATATATCAACACGTAATAAGGACTACTTGAGTAATAATTGTCCCAGCCACTAACACATAGGTTTTTTTTGTGTTGTTCAGTCGTATCCGACTCTCCATGTCCTCATGGACCGTCACACACCATGCACATCTTTATGTCCATGGTCATGCTGGTCCACTTGGTTTTCATGGCAGAGATACTGGAGTGGGCTGCCAGTTCCTTCTCCATTGGGCCACAGCATACAGCTCCTGGTATTCGAAAGTGGTCTCCCATCCAAGTACTGACCAGGCCCAAGGGTGGAGTGACCTCTTGGTTTCCTAACTGGAATCGAACCCAGGTCGCAGTGGTGAAAGCATTGAATCCTAACCACTGGACCACCAGGGAACCCCAGCACATAGCATTGGACTGCAAATACAAATAGATATACATTTTAAAGGCAAGTTTATATAGATCTTATATAAATCTTTAGAGCTGGTGTCATTAAAAGACACCAACAGGCGTTGGTTTGAGAACGCATGGCTCACTCAGGGATACAGACAAATCCTGACCTGGTATGTTCAATGAGATTTAGGTTTGGGAACCACTTTGTACAGCAATGTGCATTATAAATACCATTACATTGCTGCTGCAAATCTACTAGTGTTGGGAACTCACTAACCCTACCTTAACAAGACTTACCCAACAGTAAGTTGACATCATTTAAAAACCTTATTGAAAACTGTGTATACATTGTACTAGCAGTTTTTTACCACAGTAAATTATTTCTGAAATATTTAAAAAAATGACCTTCCTGCTCCTGTATATTAATGTGAAGATCAGTATTATAATGGTGAGAGAGAGGTCTAACTGCCAGATAACATTGCAGGTCTAATTAGCACATGAAAGCAGCTAATTAATGTGTGCTCTGCTTGCATTTGCAGCAACAACCACATGGGATTTCCCAGGGTTTGTTTACTTTAGAAAAAAACAGATAACACAACATATAGCCAGTTTTTCATGTTCTTTGAGAATAAACAACTTTCTTTTGGGGTGAGAGAGTTCCTTTAAGAGATTAGTGTTGTTTAGTAAATACATGTCACATTTATGTAACAAACTAATTATATTAACAGCTGAATAAGCAGTTAATATAAAAAAATTTTAGAGAAAATCAAAGATACGTATCATGGATTCTCTCGGAAAAGCAGAAACTCACAAACACAAACTCCTGCCTAATTATGCTTTTAGTCATACTCCAAATTTTCATACAGTTCATTAAATAGTTAGACGGTAGTTGAAAGATTTATATCTCCTGGAAAATAAATAGCTGGGATCTATCCTGTTATGGTGTCGGGACAGGTCCGCTGCTGCAGTGCAGCCTCCAACCACTAGATGGTGCTGCCGATATTTTGCGGCGCTGACGATATGTGAGAGAAGTTCTAAGCTTATAATGTTAGCCTTACCCTTGAACTAACCATAATCCTCATCGCAACCCTAACCCTAAACAGTTTACCTAAGCCTTGACTCTATGATATGGCACCAGAATATCGGCAGCACCATCTAGCGGATGCTCGCTGCCACTGCTGCTGCCTTGTGCTGCGCTACCATAAAAGCATAGGACCAATAGGTGGTGCAGTGAGATGCCGGTAGAAGATAGGGGACAGGCGGGAGCCTCCTTCCTAAATAGTGAGATTTCGCAAGTGCATTTTTTGTATTTGTTTTATTAATCCAAGAGATGCTGCAATTTAAACAATTATTGTGATATTGTATTATGCGTCAATTTATATAGCACAATCTAAAACAGCTTAATGTTTTGTCTATTTTTTAACATTCTGCTTATTCAATGTTTTTGTTCTTATAATTTCACAACTAAAAAGAGAGAAATATATAATCCAACAATGTTCAGGTGCTATGATAAGAGCCTTACATGAAAAAGGACTATGGGCCCTATTCTATTGCCCAATTTGTAAATCACGCTTAATATGGCCACATATTTTATTAGGTACTCGCAATCAGATTACGAGTTACCCACCCTCAATCACTACGTGCCAGCAAAGACGCAAAATCTGCTTTAGAACTCCATTGGTTTTAGCACAGCTTGAATATTACAAGCGCTACATAATTAAAGTTACACACAATCAATATTCTATTAGACCCGTAGCTCTAGCTCGCAAATAAAATCTAACCCGCAACTGAATAAAGTATCACGTTTCTGTCAGAAATATTACAAGTACAAAATAGGACTCACAAGGGCTTTTTAAAACACTTATTATAGCTGTAGCAGCAATAAACCCACAATACTGTACTTTAAAAGCATGAGAAGGGTGTGAAGTAGAATGAATTGCACAACAGTCTCAAACCCACAAATATGCAATTAAAAAAATATTGATTCCAGGACTCAAGGGGTTAATACATGAATCCAACATGCACTAAAACAGATGATCTCATGCATTTTTGTAGATTGCTACATTGCAAGCACCATCGGCAAATATTGCTTATATTACCAATTAATTTGTAGCCTCTGATTGCAGATTACATGTAACTTCCATGTTTTACTGACGTCCTGATGACGGTCTCATTTACTATTGGCTGTGTCTAAGAAGTAAATTACGGGCTTGCTTAAATATTGTCAGATCATATGATCACACCCTTTGAAATCCTACTTAAAAGGGCAGGGTTTACGAGTTTAGACTTAAGGAGGCAATAGGATACATCTAGACATTTAGAGAGAAAAACAAACGCAGCCAAAATTACTGGTTAGAGGCATTTGCGGCTTCTAATAAAAAAGTGCTCATTGTTTGTATATTTTTTAACAGTGTAAAAAATCAAGCTGTTTATCACATTTTTTTAGTGACTTCAAAGAGCAGTGGAGTTTGTTCCCACAACTTTCTGGAGAATACTGGAAGATCAGAGGAATGGCAGCACACAGGGTCTGGAATGTGACCTGGAGGCAAGTGAGATCATTTCTCAAAAAGCTATTTAAAAAAGACCCATGACTGCTACATTTCTATTTTTATACAAGTGTCACATTTTTACTATGATTGTTTATTTTATTTCATTAATTAAAAGTACTAGGTATTGAGATATCTGATGGCTTTGCCTTGTAAACCCCCTAAATGAAAAAGGCTACACAAATCTCTTGTGGGATTAAAATGTTCATTTGCAACTTTTAGTGAGAATTCAATTTAAAAAAAATACTCCAAATTTTTTTCTCTTATTTATTCAGTTTGATCTTTTGAATCTCGTGTTACAGTTTGTAGTGTATTGGCTCTCACCTGCTCCACTAGGGAAATTATCTTCTTAAAAGGTATGTCAGAGGAAGTGTATAAACTCAGCACACCTAGATTAATTTTTTGGAGAAGACTTATTATTGGGGCACTAACATTTTGGGAATGCTTCACGAAACCGACATGTAAAGTAGGTAACTGGTGTATTTACAGAAAGAGACAATACAATGCCAAACATGCTACATGACATTGATAAGTTGTCTCTATTGGAGGATGCACAGGAACATTCAATGAGATATATCAAATTTTCCTCCTTTCCACATCTATAAACCAGAACCAACAGATAACAATCAAAAGGCTCAGTCATTCCACATAATCCGTTAAAATAAAATTTCACTTAGATTAGCCTTATGCATACCCAAGATATGCTGTAATTTCTTTATTGTATTACTTTCTATTATTTGCAACCCTCTCTCTGCTCATCTCCCACACCCTAATCCCCTGTAATATATTGTCTTCTGAAACACACAAACATGGTTATAGTGTTCTTAAAGAGTCATATGGACATTGTCTAGCTTTTTTCCCTAACCTAAATATTTCTTGAGACAAACAACATTGTCTCAATGTGGCTCAATATGCTAATGTATGGCTCTGTATGCTAATTTCTGGCACAGTGAGCTTCATAAGTGATTGGAACTAACTCTGTGTAATCATTTTGACCACAAAATAAATAAACACACTCTGTAACCATCCTGCGGATTGCATAGGTTAAAGGGCTAGTGTAAGTGCTTTAAAAGTTGAATATGTTTTAATTCACTGCTAATTAACATTAAAAATAAAAAGTGCAAACAGCAGCAAAGAAAGGCAGAAAATATAGTTAAAAACACAAGTTTTAATGTTCTGTAGGTACAGTCCCTTTAAGAGTCAAAGCCTCAATCTCTTGTTGGATTTTGATGTGTTAGCCCTGATAGAAAATCAGCTACAAAGTACAATAAATGCAAAACTACCACATCAAAGTGGATTTAGACTGGATTTGTGAGTCAGATCTCACTGCTTTCATATAATTTATGAGCAAAAAAATTACATGTGCAAGGATTTGCATAAAACAATATATTGTTAACAAAAGAAAAATATGTATAATTGGAAAGTCTGTCTTTGTAGACATATTCTAAACAGCCAAGCAAAAGAATAAGCAGCTGTCAAACTGAATCCAGAGTTATTATGTTTTTTATAAGTTAATACTAAATTCTCCTATTATCACCAGTCATAAAAGCTGGAATAGCATGAGAAAATCTAAAGCACTGCAGAGACTTGTTTATAGAACCAAAGAAAAAGCAAAGAATGCCTTAAAAGACAGAGCTGCTACTGAAATCAATAAATCTGTTGAAAGATGCAAGGCCTGTTTAAAGAAGCATAGGTTGTGGTAATTCATCCCAAAAAAAGATGCATTTTATCTAAACATTGCACTCAAATTTATAGATTGTCAATACATTTTTCTGAAAAATGGCAACTGAGAAATTGCATTTTAACCATTTCTTTATTCAGGTTTGTACTTTTGTGCTATTAGGAGCGATCAGCCTGTACATAAAGAAGTAAAAGGTAAAAAAAAAAAAAAACATTTGAGAGAAAATGGAGGACAAAGAAAGAAGAGCGAAGGAAAGAGGAGAAGAAGGAAAAACAGCTACAATCCCACTAGGACAGCATATCACTTAAATACATATCTATTAGCATGGCTCACAGACTGGTTCAAGTAATCTATAAATACCCCCTTGGCATTTTTCGTGTTTTGTTGCCTCACAACCTGGAAATAACAGGGATTGTTTGAGGATTTTAATTTTATTTAATTTCATTTAATTTACAGAATATGCCCACAACTTTGATGTTTTTTTGGGGGTTTTTTTTATTGTGAAGCAAACAACATATAGGACAAAATAACAGAAAAAGGCCAACATGCATAACTATTCACCCCCCTAAAGTCAATACTTTGTAGAGCCACCTTTTCCGGCAATCACAGCTCCAAGTCGCTTTGGATAAGTCTCTATGAGCTTGCCACATCTTACCACTGGGATTTTTGCCCATTCCGCCTTGCAAAACTGCTCAAGCTCCTTCACGTTGGATGGTTTGCGCTTGTGAACCGCAATCTTTCTGACCACAGATTTTCTATTGGATTGAGGTCTGGGCTTTGACTAGGCCATTCCAACATATTTTCATGTTTCCCCTTAAACCACTCAAGTGTTGCTTTAGCAGTGTGTTTGGGGTCATTGTCCTGCTGGATGATGAACCACCGTCCTAGCCTCAAATCATGCACAGAGTGGTACAGGTTTATCTCAAAAATATTATATTTTTATAACCTAACCCTGACTTGCACTTCTCAACAACATTGTCCCTTACTTGTTTGGTTAGTGGTGCCTCTTGCTTAGGTGTTGCAGCCTCTGGGGCCTTTCCAAAAAGGTGTGTATATGTAATGCAAGATCATGTGACACTTAGATTGCACACAGGGGGACATCATTTCCCTAATTATGTGACTTCTGAAGGTAATTGGTTGCACCAGAGCTTTTTATGGACTTCATAACAAAGGGGGTGAATACATACGCACATGCCAATTTTGTTTTCTATTTCTAAAAAATAGTTTTATGTATATATTTTTCTCATTTCACTCCAACTTAGACTATTGTGTTCTGATCCATCACATAAAATTCAGATTAACAAAACATTGAACTTAAGGCTGTAATGTAACAAAATAGGTAAAACGTCAAGGGGGGGTGTGAATACTTTTGCAAGGCAAAATAATGTCCATTATATATATATATATATATACATATATATATATATATATATATATATGCAATATGCTCTCCACTATGAATTTTTTTTCACTGGAGTATTACATGGTCAGTGAACTCAGTACACCACTGTAAAATTATCTTTTTGAATTTTTGAAATAGCTGCCTTATTCACAGAAAAAAATCATAAATCAAGTGTGTGTTTACATGAGACTCTGGCCATTCCCCCAGACAGAGTCACAGCTGCAGCTCCATGCAGAGAGCAGAAGCAGAAATAGAGTTAACACTTCACAAATTCATCTGTGCAGATAAAGGACTTCTGGAATCAGCTAAACAGTACAGTTCGGTGTTAACATCTCCTGCTGCATTCCTGAAATTCAGGGGAAAACTATAAATGGAGCCTTCAGGGCTTGCTGTTGATGGAGCCTTCAGGGCTTGCTGTCAACAGATGTTGTTAATCATGGAATATTCAGGAGTGTGTATGTAAACAGACCTAAGACTGCAGATTTTTAGCTGTTATTAGTGTAATAAAAAAATATATAGATCATTTTAACATAGAATATTGTGCTTTTTCACACCATAAAGAGCACTTATAGTGAGGTAAAAGGCCCTTTAAGTTTCGAATTTCAAACCTTGCATACAAGGTCCTGAACAATACCATAGCCTCCTACACCTCACACCGTGTTTTCCAAACACCACACTCCTCTGTGTCATGACATATACACATCATTCATCAAAAATTCCTACCACTCTTGTCTATAGGATTCTCTTCAATCAGTCAGACTTGCACCCACAGCACTAGTGGGTCACAAGCTCCTCTATTATGTGGCTCCCGTCTGTTCTTTGGAGTTGGAAAGCATGTCCATCTTCAACAATACACAGATTTACTCTATTCAAATAAGCTTGTATCTGTTCTCATTAACACCAATTCAACAAATCTTCCTCTGAAGCGGTCAATGCTTCCTCTCCATGGTCCCTACTACAAACAATTGCCTCTATTTTGAATTGTCTCACTAGAATTAACTATTCTGTACCAGTATGTATGGATTTCTTAGTACTTTATAAAGTAATAAAAAAATGATAAATAGCAAATACTTCCAAATATTCAACAAAGACAATTATATTACATTTCAAAAGAAAATATTTTGAGTTCAAAGCTATTTTGTTCAATTTATGTATGCAATATAAAATTACAGGTATAAGTCAGCTTGTGCTCATTAATTTTTATACGGAATAAAATGTATTATTATTATATCTAAAAGTGGTTTGACAAAATACATCCAGCTGGTGTCAAATTGGATATTAAAGGCATATTTAAGTCTCATGGATTATGAATACATCTGACAAAGGAGAATCAGTAGTGTATAAAAACATTTTTGTGCATGAAAAAATATCAAAATAAATATTAACAATATTTGCAAATTTCTTCAGGTTTCTGCCACTTGATTTTGAGAAGGCATGAACCTTGAAAAAACATTAGTTAAATTGGCATCAAATCCATAATTCATTTATGCCCAATCACAGGCAGTTATAACATTGTTTCAAATGACTGGGAAGTCAGTTTGTGTAGCAAAGCATCATGGAACATGTAATCTTGTTTTCCCCTGCACAAGGAAGCAAGGAGGAATTCAGACATTGCTATGTGGCTTTCTACATTGTGTTGTTGGCTTGAAGGTTAGTATAAGGTAAAAAAAAAAATGTACCCAAATGCAGTGTTTTTACCAGGTGCCTATGCAGGCAGCTCTGGGGGCGTGGAAACCAATTAAAAAAAATAATGAAATAAATCTGCATGAGTATAGAATGACTCAATGAAATGTGTGTGTCTGATATAAGCAGCATGTGTTAGATTAGAGAAAGGCAAAAACAGGTAAACTTAAATATACCTTTAAACTTAAAGCAACAAAAATACAGTTTACTTCTACAATGCTACAGTTAGAATGTGTGTGTAACGGAGTTGGAACACGAATCCAATATCTCCGCTGGTATACGGTAAAATATCCAAGATGCACTACAGTCTCACCATCCCCGACCTCCCATATTGGACGACACTCAATTAAGAGTCAAATGAATACTGACCCTCTGTTAACCCTGGGGCCACTTTAGGAGTTAGCTAGGGACGGGAATTTGTACTTACCCCCTCCTTTGGTTGTCCCAGTGAGGGTAGTTGGGGATCTGGACAGGCTGTCCAGCATCCCGGTAGGTCAGGCACAGAGACCACGGTCCCATCTGCGCCGTCTGGGAGATTGGTGTCTCCCCTTGTTAGGGTAAGCTGTCGCTGGGGGGAGAGGGCGACACCTTCTGCTCCCTGGGGTACACACTGCCGCTGGGGAGGAAGGACGGCACCTTCTGCTCCCTGGGGTACACACTGCCGCTGGGTGGGATGGACGGCACCTTCTGCTCCCCGGGATACACACTGCCGCTGGGGGGGAAGGACGACACCTTCGCCCCCCTGGGGTACACACTGCCGCTGGGGAGGAAGGACGGCACCTTCTGCTCCCTGGGGTACACACTGTCGCTGGGAAGGAAGGACGGCACCTTCTGCTCCCTGGGGTACACACTGCCGCTGGGGAGGAAGGACGGCACCTTCTGCTCCCTGGGATACACACTGCCGCTGGGGGGGAAGGACGACACCCTCAGCCCCCTGGGGTACACACTGCCGCTGGGGAGGAAGGACGGCACCTTCTGCTCCCTGTGCTACACACTGTCGCTGGGGAGGAAGGACGACACCTTCTGCTCCCTGGGGTACACCCTGTCGCTGGGGAGGGGAATTAGTTGGAGTATTCCACGTGGAGCGTTTCTGTTTCTGGGACAGTCTCTCTGCATGTGGCCCTGCTGGTTACACGTGTGGCACCTGATGTACCGTGGATGGGTTTGGTAGTTCCCAGCACCCGGACGCAGTGCTGGGGGAGGGTTAATGGTGGGAGGTGGGTTAGCAGCTCCCAAGATGGACCGCTCCCGTGCCCGCTGCTTTTCCATTATGTATTCGTGGACATCTGCCATTAACCATTCCAAGGTTCTTATGGGAAGCGTACCTGGGAAAAAGGCCAGTCTGCTTTGGAGTTCTCTTCCAAACTCAGTCTGTGTGCTGTCCGTAAGAGGTACTGTAGCCGCTGCCCGGTCTCCCTCCATGAGTTCCTTTCTGTCTGCATCCCTGTAGTCCGCGGCCGCCTCCTCCTCCTCATCATGGAACGCTGTCCGAAAACTAGCCGGTTCCATCCTGCTGTAGCCAGGGGCGCTGTACGGATACTAGTGTTGCCCTCAATTTGTAACTCCACGGAATGGTGTCTCCTGTAGCTGTCCTTCTGACCGTGGGAACAATTCCGCTACTTGCCACCAAATGTAACGGAGTTGGAACACAAATCCAATATCTCCGCTGGTATACGGTAAAATATCCAAGAAGCACTACAGTCTCACCATCCCCGACCTCCCATATTGGACGACACTCAATTGGGAGCCAAATGAATACTGACTTTATTTTGTTGTGCAGAAATATATATACACACATCTCTTCCCACAGGCAATACACATCCCCCATAGTTGGCCACACAATACACATAGAGGGACAATAGGTGTGGTCACACCTCCCTGAGGCTACCTGGCTACTTTAATACAATCAGACATTGATTAGATCATCCTTCCCTTTGTTCTTATGTCTTATAATGAAAACACTTTATACAATAGACTTCCTTATCTTATGAGGAGTCTCTGTAATAGGATTATCTAGTATGCCAAGGTCTGCAATAGTCTGGGCTAATATTCTGCAGAGCATAAACACACATACATACAGTATAACAGTAGGATCATATTTTAACCATAAGAAATAAACAACCATAAACAGGGTAAAACAGTGATGGGTTCCGTTACAGTGTGAATAAACAGAACTAATATCAAAGTATTAGCCTTATCTTTAGATGAGGAATCTGAATGTCTATTTGGTTTTAAAGGAAGGAAAGCAGTAACAACATGTACACAATAATCCTAAATATATTACTACTCAATGTAGCTACAAATTCATATGTTACAGAATTTTCAGCAAAAAAACAAAACAAAACAGAAGACCTGATCTGCTTATTCCCTCTCCATGTTCAAGTGTATAGCCAAGACCATGGGTGTAGGAACTGGGGGGGGGGGATCCATTATTATAGTCCAAAATTTATGTTAACACATCTTCTATAGCAAACTCAGCACTTCCTGCAGCTTCTTGTTGCTCCATGCAAGTCATGTAGTGCTGGATCTAGCACTAGAATCTATACCTCATCAGGAAGCTACCGGCCAGTATTAAAGGATACAATATGGAGAACTACAGAGGGCTGCCAAGTCACCACACATGGTGAGACTGTGTTATGGGAGGAAGAAGAGAGGTCACCATGACACCCTACTAAAGATGACCAAAGGGGAAACAAATCATAGCTTTATAATTGGGATAAAAGTGCTTTCATTATAATAGACACGCTAATACTTTTAGAGGTGTATGACTTGTTTTTACCCTATAGTCGTCATTTAAAAGGTGTATTTTTAACAAATACACAGCTAATTTTTCATCTAAAAAAACTTTGTAATGTGTAAAACCTGGGGCCATATTTAATTAAGGTTTCGGGCAATCCGGTAGCCATAATTGAGGTTGCAAGTTAATTTGCTATGCAATTGGCGTCTTTTTGAGGGCTCCAAATGGGTTGCCAGTTATGGCCTTGAAAAAATTGCGATGGTTAAACCCGTAACTTACAGCCCCCCCCCCCCCCCCAAGCCTTTGATCTTTCACTATTGCAAGAGTTACCATCGCTAAAATCGCAAATCTCTATTCAATTGTTCTAATTCCCCAAGCCTGTAAATGTTTTCACACCCGTAAATGGCAAAAGAAGGAGAAAAACCTACGGGTACTTTGAGAGGACCCGCAAGGGGGTTAAACACCTATTTGTGGCACTGTAATCACAAATAAAAAATCAATACTGCACTGTAAATAACGGGGAAAGCGATGATAGACATTAGAATTAATTCCACAACAGTCTCAAGCTCCCAAATAGGGAGTATATAAGATTTATTTTTATGTTTCATTTCGGGGCTAAATCAATCTAGGGTATCAATGAGTAAAAAACATATTGGGCCACCCATATGGACTAGAACAGTATTTGCATTTATCTTCATAATTTTTTATTTTGCAGGTTTGCGAGACTGATCGCATATGGGATCCCCCAACCTAACTGATTGACATGTAACCAACATGATTTACTGCCGTAATAATGACGTCTCATTTTCTATTGGCTGATTCGAAATGGGCGGTTACGGGCTTGCTTAATTGATCATGTTCCCGCCCTGAACTGCTACGAACCAGTGCATAGTTTACGATTTTGGCTTTCTGCCAGTAACTTGCGGGCTTGAGGAATTAAATAGCATCGTAATCGGAGACAAATGGGAGCCCACAGCAAGCCCCCAGACATACGTCCGTCTGCGATTGAGTTGCGGGCTTGGAATTGAAAGTGGCTCCTGGTTCTTTAAATGTATTTTAAGCCAATATGTAATTTCTGTGTCCATTTATTCTGGTTTAGATCAGACCTCAGATCTATACCAGTCAGACACCAAAGCACAGGAGGAAGTCTGCCAGAGCTGGCTATGCAAAAGTGGCAGAGCTAAGTGGCACAGAGCTTCGGGAAGAAACGTATAAAAGTAAGAGCTTTAAAGTATAACTACTAGAATAACAACAATATTATAAATCAGGTATACTTATGCATGTACTTTCATTTTAACAGCCATTATTTTTTTAGTACAGTGGTCCGTTAAGGACAATGCTAGAAAAATCATATGCCAACAAAACCACAATGTAAAGGAATTTTATGCTCTAAACAATTTTTTTCTGAGTAACAGGAACAGACCACAGCTGTTGAAAAGAAAGATCATTAGTGGTGAGGAGCACCCTGCAGAGCTAGTAAATTTGTGTAGGTAATGTAATACATCCCAGAAATGCTTTCTAACATTGTGCTATAAATAAGCATGCCTCATCAATAATGCATTCACAATGCGCTCAATGGGAATCATATATGTGTAGCGTCCTTCTTAAACTAAAAACCTTTGTAAGTAGGAGATTAGGATTCAGATCTTTACAGTACAGTATGTGCCAGTGCATAGGAACTAAAAGGAAAAAGCAATAACTAAAACAAGAATTTAAACTTTAAATTGCAAGTTTCACCTATAACTAAGCTTGTATTGCATTTAAAGGTCCACTGTATTGCATTTGCAAGTAAAGCGCACATGTTTATTTGCTGTACATAGACTAGTGAAACAGTATGCAGTTTAAAATAAATAAAAGTTAACATGTTTTCTTAGCTTTTAAACTGTCTGTTTACCCCTCCAGCAGATCTGCATATCTACTTCTACCTGTATTTATCAGGGACGTGGCCAGCTCTTTCTGTGTGCTGTTCTAAGATAAAAGTATGTGAGCTGCTTTAGACTTAACATGCATAGTAAAAAGTGGTGGGGCTATGAATATTACAATAGAGCTGTTACCTCTGTGTAGGCAGTGGTGCGGAGCTAATAATGTCATGTAAAATTATGAAAATTGCCAAGTTGTCAATTTTTGTGGAAAGTGAAAAGCGCTATTTTAAGATTAGTTGTTTTTCTATGAGCTCTTTGAATCTAATTGGATCAAACACACTAGATCTAAGCCAATCAAATAGTTGAGTTCTAAGCTGTGACACATTCATTTTATGAGCTACAATATACAGTGGTACAACAAGTATTAAAACGGGCTCACATATATTAGAACTTATATGTGAACTCTTTTACATAACAGCAACTTATGTTTAGATGAAACTGCCCATTGCACATTTGTCAACTTAGTAGTGAGCGTGCGGATGGGAGTTGGATAGACTAAGTGGGATTGAATGTTGGGGAAGAGTAGAAGAATAGATGTTGTAGGTTAGGGAGTTGTAGGTTAGGTACAGTGAAAGATAGGGATAGGCACACAGGTAATTACAGAAGCTGCTACATACTTTAATATTATGCAGCTACTGTATTGGATGAGTAGGGACTGGCTGAGGATGAACCCAAAAAAACAGAAGTACTTCTCGAGGATCCCCATCGGATGACAGCAGCTTACTTAGGCCAAACAAGAGTGGGCCTGCAGCTTGGGGAGTGCCACATGTGATCGAATCCTTGTTTTTCCATCTGAAGAACACAGCCAGGATACCACCAGAAGACCTCAATATTTTGGTTCATGTCTTTTTATTGTCATGCCTTTATATCGTCACGACTGGACTACTGCAACTGCCTTTATCTAGGACCATCAAATCAAGAGCTATATTGGTTACATTTGGTACAGAATCTTGACATACAAATCTCTACATGATGAAGGCACAGTTATCTGAAGGAGCTCCTCACTCCTTATGTTCACACTCGTGCTCTGGAATCTGCAGCTGAAAATCTATTAACCATCTCCAGAATATCTAAATAAACCTCAAGGTCCCGAGCTTTTACAAATGCAGCACCAAGATTCTGGAAATCTACTATGCTTAATAAGAGAGGCCCCTAACTTGGAAATTTTCAAAAAGAGACTGAAGACCAGACTCTTCACCCAGACCATCCAATATGTTACAACTCTCTCTTTTATTTTATTTCCTCTTCTAAGCACTTTCAGTTTCTTCATGCAGAAAAACAGTATATAAATGTAGTATTATTATTATCAGTACACTGAGTGGCAATAATGAAATTGTGTACAGTGATATTCTGAGATTAGAAGTACAAGCTGATTAGTATCACTTTTCAGGTTTGGCAGGGAAAGTGCAATGTCACAGGCAGTTTCCAACAGTATTTCCAGTCTCCATCTGTTATCTCACTGTCATTTGTGGGATACCACTTGGAGAGACTGGAGTATGATAGAGAATGGGGTCATTAGATGGTCTTTTAGTTTGTATGCAAGATGGATGAAGAGCTTCATGTCATTGTACCTCAGTATTGTGTCAACAACTACAGTTGCTATGGAATACCTAGTTGACAGATATCAATGGGTGCAAAAAAATATGAAGCCTCTACTGTAATACAGTTTGGTACCTATTACTCATGATAGGTTGAGATGATTGTGGGCTTCACAAATCTTTAAAAGGACATTGAACTCCCAAATTGTAAATCAAACATATAAGACAGCATATTTTTATAATTGCAAAAGTTCTGCGTATGCTTTTTTTGCATGTGGTTGAAAATTTTGAAAAATTGTATACAATCCCTTGGAACAAAAGTTCTATCTAGTAATTATCCACTGAGCAGTGGAGGGAGGGATTTGTTATATTATTAAAGTGTTTTAGAAGAAGATTGTTGCAATGTAAAGTCCAAGTACTGCTCTTCTCAATAATCCAAGCTTCACCACAGTATCAAAGGGATATGAAAGTTGCATGGATTAATACTTTTCTGTACTCTATAGGCAAAAAATCTGCGTATTTGTATGCAGCACATCTCATAAAACATTTCATTTTTATTAATATCTAAAAATTCCTCTAGTGATTATGTTGACACCTCCAGGGGGCGTCTACACAGTCATCTGACTGCCCGCCCCCCCAATCAACATGCAGTATCAGGGGAGAAATATTAACCCACTATTTATCTGTGGTTGCTTGCTCAGCCAATCTCCTTGCAGCTTTCTGTCTCTATGTCAGCAGGAATACATAGTACATATAATTGATACACTACATATCCCAGGCTGCTTTGCACCACAAACAGGAACCCAGAGTTAATTCAAAAGTTTCAGATAATGTGATTGGCCAAAACAAATAATTTTATATTGTATGCTAATTTAGCCTGGGTTTGGAGGGTGTTAACCCTGATCTCCAGCTGTCAGAAATTACAAGAGATTTTGCGGACTTCAATGTAAGTGTTTAAATGTTTATTTTGGGATTTTTTCATGCAAAAAAATGTTTGCATGCACTACGAATTCTCCTCTATCAGATACATCCACAATCCGGCAAACTTACATATCCCTTTAAAGCTTGCTTGAAAGTGGCTTGAAATGTCTTTCAGTATATATTGTCTCAATTACTGATAGGCAGTTATATTGTTGCTCATTGGTTAAAATTGACCACTTATTCAACTCTTGGAGTATTTCCTTGGTCCATTAATGGAGAGCGAAATCATACAGTCAGTAATTGATGCAGTAGCTCTGTATCACTTCATGTTTCTGTTTTGATGTGATTTTCTCTAAATAAGGCTTAAACACATCATGCACGTACAGGATGTAACAAAATACAGAATGGAAAGTTCACTGCTAAATGTCAGATTAGTGGAGATGCATTAATGAAATGCCTGGGTAAAAAGATAGTTCTTGTGTTTGTTCTCAGAGATAATCTCTGTCTGATTCAAAAGTGTAAGAGCTGCAGACACATAGTAATGGGATCTGGAAGATATGAATGAAGCTCAGCACATTGTCCAATGTAGCTCATTAACATAGCTATGACATTTATTATGTAGAGGTTTCAATGTCGCAGTGTAATCTGGAAGCAAAATGTCCTGCACTACAAACAGGTGATGTGGTAGGAAAAGGTTTAACATGTAACCTGGCAGCAATATTCTGCAATACTATAGGAAGAATAGGACATAAGTCACAGTCTGAGAATGAACAATTCCACAACTATATCTTGGTAAATGGCGATATAACCCACCCAGAGAAACCTATATTTGCTTGTCATGCACAATAACATATTCAATAGTGCAGGGATAGTCAATTATTTTTTTATAATATTCACAGTAGTCAAAATGTATTCGTGAAAGTGAGGTAAAGGTCCAAAAATGTTTATGTATTAACTTATTAATATTTGAATGTAATGATATTGAAAAGGACACAAGCATGAATACCTAGAAAAGGATGTAATTTAAATAATAGCTTAAATAGGTGCCATATTGGTCCTGGAGAAAAGCAAGCTGGTTGTAGTAGGTGATAACTTTTAGAGGACTAACTGGAAAATATGTATAGATGGTTTCTGAGCTTCCGAAAACCCACAGGTTTCTTCTTCAAGTGTCTACAACCCACATGTAGTAAATATATATATATATATATATATATATATATATATATATATATATATATATAAAATATATATATATATATATATAAAATATATATATACAGTCAGGTCCATATATATTGGGACATCGACACAATTCTAAACTTTTTGGCTCTATACACCACCACAATGGATTTTAAATGAAACTAACCACCACAGTTGTTTTCCGTGGTCTTCCGGGTCTTTTGGTGTTGCTGAGCTCACCGGTGCGTTCTTTCTTTTTAAGTATGTTCCAAACAGTTGATTTGGTCACACCTAATGTTTTTGCTATCTCTCTGATGGGTTTGTTTTGTTTTTTCAGCCTAATGATGGCTTGCTTCACTGATAGTGACAGCTCTTTGGATCTCATATTGAGAGTTAACAGCAACAAATGCAAATAGCACACTTGAAATGAACACTGGAGCTTGTATCTGCTCGTTGTAAATGGGATAATGAGGGAATAACACACACCTGGCCATGGAACAGCTGAGCAGCCAATTATCCCATTACTTTTGGTCCCTTAAAAAGTGGGAGGCACATATACAAACTGTTGTAATTCCTACACCGTTCACCTGATTTGGATGTAAATACCCTCAAATTAAAGCTGAAAGTCTGCAGTTAAAGCACATCTTGTTCGTTTAATTTCAAATCCATTGTGGTGGTGTATAGAGCCAAAAAGATTAGAATTATGTCGATGTCCCAATATTTATGGACCTGACTGTATATGTGATAAAGGAAGTAAGAAGTCTGTGTTAGGTGGTAGGTTGCCATAGATTGTCATAAGTCCAGTATCTGAACTACGGTAAGTCCAATGTCTGATGAATTTCAATCCCCATGTTTTCACGCATTGACTTTCAGGATTAGTACTGATAAATTCTTGTTGAGAAAAATGAAGCGCTGGAATGGCTGTTATTCTGGGTATACTGTATTCAGTGTTTTGTCTTCGGTGAGTAGTGGTTCTAGTTGTTTGATCATGTCTTTGATTTAATTGAGGACTGGATTGTAGGTAATGACCAGAGATATTGGTTCAGTTCTATTTTTAGGTTTATTTTCAAGTAATCTTTCTCTTTGAATCTGCATGGCTCTTTAGATTTATCTCTTTGTGTCTGGTGGGTGGAGTGTCCTTGTAAAATGAAGAATAAAGCGTATTAATGATGTGAAGCTCCAGAACAAATAGGATGGAGGTCCTTCTATTGACTACCCATGTGGAAGCGTATTGATCCAGCTCCATTCCAAAGGACCGTCCAGACTTGAACTACTAGGCAACGCTTCTCTGCAGAATAGCAACAGCTATTCCTAGACATACATTTTAGACTTGTTGCGTAGCTCTTCTCCATAGCAGAGAAAGGCTTGCAAATGTATTGCTCCATTGGTTTTAAGGGTTTTCTTGATTTATTTAAATTTTATTTATTTAAATTACCATTATAGCATTTATCCTTTGTACCATGAAAGCTACAATGTGAATCATTGCTTCAACCCAACGGTGGGTTATGTAATCTGTCGCTTAGTGGGTTATACTCCCATATGTAAACTCAGTGGAATTGCTAATTTTCAGCTAAAAGGACTACTTTGGTGTCAAAGCTACAAAATCCTGTAGATACTGACACAAAGATACTGACTGCTAAAAATACTGAGACCAAGGATTACCATATTTCATCTGAAGCAGCTAAATGCTTCTTTGCATTCAATACTACATCCAACTTACAGGAGCAAATAAACAGAAGCAACAAGGTAGTACATTTTCAGTGTCTCTGTCGGTGTCATTATTACCACTGGTCTTCTTTATTCTATCTTGGTTTGCTTGCTTATATGGGGATGGCAGGTCACCTTGAGCCGATCAAATGAACAATAAAAAGTAGGTAGAACTATTTATGTTTTTTTTTTGGGGGGGGGGTTGCTTTAACTTCTTACTATTATTTCTTTACTTTGCATTCAAGTTAAAAAGAGCTTCTATTTCAGTGTCCCATTTGATTTTAAATCTATTCAGTATATGCATACTTTCAGTTGTCTTTTGTGTATATAAATTAATTAATGCAAAAAAACAAGAGAACCGATTTTTTAAATGAATATAGGATTAACATGACAATTGTTACAATAAAACCTGGATGTTATATGCTTAAGCTATGACAGCTTAGACAAACTGTTCTGGTAAGTGTCAGTCCTGCTTTATGTTCCCATCCTATAAATATTTATAAAGTTGTAATTGTGGTCCTGGCAATCACATTACTTAGCTATACAAAGATCAAAATGTATATGCAGGGTTGGTACTGCTTACATATATCTTAAATATCAATGGCATAAAAACTAAACAGGTCCCCGTATAAGTACATCAAGCTCTTCATCATAGGAAAGCGTGGGTGGAATCACTTGAATGAGGTAAGCAAACCTTACGACTGCCGAAGGTTACATGACTCACATTATTTTTTTACTAGTTTTTAATTTTAAGAATTCATATATAATCAGAATAAGTCCTCAGTTGCATTGCTTATACGGGTCACCAAAAGTACATCAAACTTTGCACTTTTTTGTAACAAGCAAGTCTTAAAAAAAGTAAAACTTTCCATCTAAACGTCTATGTTTGTATTCTTAAAAGCCGTAATATTAATTTATTTTAGTTTCAGTACTTTTCTTCTTGTGCAATTTGAACGTATGTCTAAATCAACTAGTTTCACAAATTCAGCTCCTTCCTCATGAAAATTCAATAAGTCACTCTTAGAAAATGTATGAGTAATAGAAGTCTACATACTATGGTTGTTGTACACTTAGTAGGCAATTATGAGAGTAATCCATCTCTTTCTTCACTGACTAAAGACTAAATGCTGAAGGAGAGTAGACAAGCAAAGGATGCAGACACAAGAAAGTGAATACACACAGGGAATTAAGCAGACATGAGGGAGGAAGCAGACATAGATACTATGCCTTTGGAAAATAATATGATTTTGATTATAATGCCTTGTATTTTGAAGTTGCCTTCATCACATCTGTGAGAAAATGGACATGAGAAGAATGGAGATACAGGAAAGTAACTGGCTTGTGGAAAGGAGTAATGAGATATGAGGAAGGAGCACACATGGAATAAAGCAATGGAACACGCATGAGGAACACAGCACATACAGAAGTACATGTTTTCCTGCAATAAAATTGGACAGTCTCAATCATTCTCTTTTAAATGTATCAAAGAAAGTCTGTACGTTCCATGTTCCTTCAATAGTAGCAGTTTCTACATAAACCTTATACCAGTATGATGGAAATTACCTAACCTCATTTTTACCTCTTAACCCTGCCTGTGCTCCCATGGCCAACTTGCTTGTATCTGCATGCTGATCACCCCATGCCACACAGGGGATGATCTTCATGGATAAATAAAAAAAAAATCCCACCCATATTCTATGTACCAAGTGATCTCCCCCCTTCAACCTTGCACTCTACCCCCTAATCACCCCTCCTTCTGATTGGCTCCTTGAACTCATCCTGTCCACTGACTCCCCCTCCCTCATGATCACTCTCTACTCTAATGACTCCAAACGCACACTGTTTTTCAGTGTGGGAATTCCCTACCTGAGGATCATCAAATGCATATGATGAGGGGGAATCTAGAGGGACAGAGTGGAGAGAGTGGATCAGGGTGGACATATTGGGGAAGGGGGGTTCCTGGGGCACAAAAAATGATTGAGGGAGAGGGATGGAGCAGAGAGGGGGAAGAATGGGGATGTAGAAGAGGGCAAGCAAGAAAGTAAAAAGGAGATAGGAAAGAGAGAGTGAGTTATGGGGATGAGAGGAGAGAGTAAATGAGGGAGAGAGGGAAGAAAATAGATAAGGGAAGGGGAGAAAGAGAGGGGGTAAGGGAGAGCAAAGAGAATACATTGAGATAGGTGGATGGGGAGAGTGTGGGATGAGGGGAGAGAGAGACAATTCTTCAATTTTCTCATCCACAGTTTTCAGACATTTTCTTCATCTACAGTTCTGCCCAGTTAAAAAATAAAAGCAAGTACCTGCTGCTATTAAATCAACATGGGATATAATAGCTCAAAAGCAAATACTGATTTTTTTCCCCCGTAAATATGTTTTGCACATTATAAAGTCAAGCTCTTCATAAGATCATACTATAAATATTTATAGTCATCATGTCTTGATTCAGTGTATATTGTAAAAGGCCTTATATTTGTTTGCTTTTTTAGCGGAACAGTTTTCGTCTAAGTTCAGTTCACACAAGTGGAGGTTACAGTCTTTTACCCCCATTTTGGCAGATTTAGCACAGGCTGTAGAGCTGTTTATTAAATTGCTTGCTAAGAGAAGAACATTTATATTACCCTTTTACCATAACGCTTACAAGCATGACTGCCGCTAGCAGGCTTGACAAATGAGAAATGTCTTATCATGCATATATTATTTATCTGTCTCTTGGTTTCCAACTGGGCCTATCCGATGCCAGATTTTTTATTCATAACTGTAAGCAATTGCAATTTACATATTTTTTTGTGTTGTCAACTATGTATTTCTGACAAGAAAGCACTAAACAGTTTCTTTTAATTTTGAACTATGATGGAATTATATAATAAATTCACTTTAATGGGACAATTTATCGGAAATATTAATGAAGTATAAGTTTCTACAACTGTCATGTTCTTTGACACATTTCTTAAGTATGAATTCTCAGACATGTCTGGCCTGTTGTATATACACTATAAATGGCTATAAATAGGCTAGATGATGACTATGATTTAAGCTTTTGTTTCACCTCAGATACCTTTTCCATTGGCTCTAAACACAAGCAAATTTAGCTAGTCAAGATTATTCTATAGAGTTCTCTTCAGTTTATGAAATTCAGACACATTTTTCTAGGTATATACAAAAATAAGGTACTCTGAAGAAAAGGAAGTTAGTTACACTAGGGAATCCGATATTATTATTATCTTTTATTTTTAAAGTGCCAACACATTCCGCCATGCAAATACATGGGACGAGTACAAGGCAAAAAAGGTTCAGTGCAATGCCAATGAAAAGAGAGTCATGTCTTTGAGCTTAGAACCGAGAGTACAAAGTGTGTTCTCAAGCACCTTATAAAATTATAAAATTGAAAATGTACAATCTAAAGGGATTTACTGTGAATATGTGTATATTAAGGATGAAGGTGAGGTTTTAAAGGTCTTTAGACAGAAGGATACCATAGTGGAACGAGGCAAGGAGTTCCAAAGAATAGGGGAAACAGAAGAAAAGTCCTGAATACGGAAGTGAGAGGGCAGGGTCCAAAAGAACTCCCGAACAACGGGCCTGGGAGAAGGGAATGGTAATCGCATTGTCAACAGTAAGAGATATTTGAGGAGTTGATCCTGAAGTAGAGGGTAGGAAAACAAGGAGCTCAGTCTTTGACATGTTGAGTGTGAGATGGTGGGCAGAAATCCGGTAGGATATGGTAGGATATGCTAGAGAGACAGTTGGAAAGAAGAAAGGGAGATAGAGCTGGTACTGAGAGGTAGATTTGAGTGTCATCTGCATAGGGATGATACTGTAGAAGAAAAACATTTCCACAAACAAACATTCTACTCCAAAACCAGTCAAGATACCAAAACATGGATCAGCAACAGAATGGCATTCATAATGTCTGCTGCTGACGACAAATATATACAAATCATATATGTTTATAGTAGTCCTACATACAGGAAATGGCATATTCCATTACTACCCTCTAGAAAATGATACAGTCCACCAACACCCATTTCTAAGCCAATAAACAATTATTTATATTTTGCAATCCAATAAAAGATGGGACAAGTAGTTAATACACATCAACCATGACGGATAAGTCCCATTATCTGCGCACAACACCCTTAAATTGTAATCTCTACTCATAGGTCAAGTTGTTGATCATCCTTGGCTTTGGCCTTGTGGACTGCTAGAGTACATTTTGTTTAGACTTAAGAGTTGTTGATGGCTTCTAGCAAGCTTGCTAAATCTGGGATATGCAGATTTAACTGTTTCAGAGATAAAGTTAGCCAAATATCACTAGTGCTTCGAAAGTGATGAATGCTATGATGTGTAGAAAATCTCCTTAATTCACAAAGTCTGCATTAATTAAAATCGGAGAAACCAAAACCGAATGCATTTCTATTGTTTGTTTCTTTGTCTAGCAAGGGACTTATTGTACCGAATTTCAAGAAAATGTCAATAGACAGAGGCAGTATACAGTAGGATAACATTGCTTACTCAATGTAAAAAAAAAACAATACAATAACTAACCTTAATTAAAAATTACTGTATGTATTAAATACAATTTAGCCTAATATCAAGATGACTTCCTCAAAAGTATAAATATGAGACTTTAGTCATGCTATAAGTTGAAATCACCGGAAATGGTACTTAAGCATTATTGACTTCATGGTCATACTTCTTCACATGACGCCAATGATAAATTCAATCCCTGTTGAGTAAAAAGTTTAAATATGTAAAAAAATACTTTTGCAGTTGAATTAGCTGTAAAGTACCTTTCTGTTTAGCACTGCTTATTAAACATACCATTAATCTAAAATTAAAATACAGAATGTTTGGCGCCCACTGGAATTATCATTGACGGGTAGACTGAGGAAGAATAATGCATACACTTTGCAATGGTATAAACTCAGATAGTGTTGTAATTCCAGCTTCCACAGAGACACATTTTCATCACATTTATCTTACAGAGTATGAAATGCTAGTAACCTAAAAAAATTAGAATTCTGCTCCATACAGGGCATTTTGTTTGACTGACTCAGAACATACATTTTTCTTGTGAACGTTGACCTTGAACAACAGGATGCATAAATATAATCTAAACAGCTGCCACTACTTCATATTCTTCTCTATTTCCGATGACACAATGGATTCACAATGCCTCATCAAACAAACAGGACTTTTTGCATAATCGTGTAACCTGTAGGCTACAGCTGGTCTTTCTTCACAATCATAGGCATGGCACAGAATGAGGATCTTAATGTACTGTCTGACTCAATAAGTCACCGATGTCATGTGCTAACATCACTTGATTAAAGTATAAGGAGTGCTCTGACAACCTATAAAAGGGATTCTCTACAATGAATGAGATGTCAACATTAAGCATGGGTGTACTAGCATAGAGTGCTCGGCAAGTCTATCCCTAGTAGATTAATGGCAGAATAAAAGAGGAAGGCAATGGAAAATTTGAACATAAAGATGAGTAATGTACAATTGTGCTCAAAAGTTTGCATACCCTGGCAGAAATTGTGAAATTTTCGCTTTTTAAAAAAAAATATGACTGACCATGCAAAAAAAATGCCTTTTCTTGAAGGATAGTGATCATATGAAGCCATTTATTATCACATAGTTGTTTGGCTCCTTTTTAAATCATAATGATAACAGAAATCACCCAAATGGCCCTGATCAAAAGGGTACATACCCTCAAATGTTTGGCCTTGTTACAGACACACAAGGTGACACACACAGGTTAAAATGGCAATGAAAGGTCAATTTTCCACACCTGTGTTTTTTTTTAATTGCAATTAGTGTCTGTGTATAACTAGTCAATGAGTTTGTTAGCTCTCACGTGGATGCACTGCGCAAGCCAGACACTGATCCATGGGGAACAGAAAATAAATGTCAAAAGATCTGCGTAACAAGGTAATGGAACTTCATAAAGATGGAAAAGGATATAAAAAAATATCCAGAGCCTTGAAAATGCCAGTCAGTACTGTTCAATCACCTATTAAGAAGTGGAAAATTCAGGGATGTCTTGATACAAGCCAAGGTCAGATAGACCAAGAAAGATTTCAGCTACAACTGTCAGAAGAGTTGTTCGGAATATAAAGAAAGACCCACAGGTAACCTCAGAGAAATACAGGCTGCTCTGGAAAAAGACTATGTGGTTGCTTCAAGGAGCATAATACGACGATACTTAAACAAAAATGAGCTGCATGGTCGAGATGCCAGAAAAAAGCCTTTACCGTGCCAATGCTACAAAAAAGCCTGGTTACAATATGCACGACAAGACTTTGACACTCCTCACAGCTTTTGGCACTCTGTAATTTGGAGTGACAAGATCAAAATAGAGTTCCTTGGTCACAACCATAAGCTCTCTGTTTGGAGAGTGGTCAACAAGGCCTATAGTGAAAAGAATAACATCCCCACTGTGAAGCATGGTAGTGGCTCACTGATATTTTTGGGTGGTGAGCTCTAAAGGCACGGAGAACCTTGTGAAAATTGATGGCAAGATGAATGCAGCCTGTTATCAGAAACTACTGGCAGACAATTTGCATTCTTCTACACAAAGGCTGCGCATGGGACGCTCTTTCCAGCATGACAATGAACCTAAGCACAAGGCCAAGTTGACCCTCCAGTGGTTACACCAGAAAAAGGTCAAACAACTATGTGATAATATATGGCTTTATAGGATCACTATCCTTCAATAAAATAAAAAAAAATTGCATGATCAGTCATATTTTCAAAATAAATACAGGCATTTCACAATTTCTGCCAGGGTATGCACATTTTTGAGCACAACTCTATATGTACTAGGAACACAGAACTTTATATTTGTATCTTATTTAATAAAAAAAAATACTAGAAATATTTGTCTTTGTTATTCAATCACATGAATGGGAACCCAAGGACTTTCCAAAAGAATACTGGCAGAGGGTACTTGTGCATAAAAGATATATATATATATATATGCGCAAACGCGTAAAATGTGCATGCATATTAACAAAAGGTCAGCAATCTATAACCAGCAAAATTTACATGTCTACCATTGTCTTATATTTTTACTTTAGATTCCACATGGTTTTAGCACTCCTCCCTTCCTTCTAAACACATTAAATGTTTGGAGCTGTTACATGCCCAGAGAGAGATTTGCAATGATTTTAAAGGGGCAGATTGGGGTTTATATTTCATAGCCAACAAATACATACTTTAAACTGTTTGTACCATGTTAACCTACTTGGAAGAAGCTGACAGCCTGGATGACTCCTAACAATCTTCACTGAAGTTCAGTTGGCAGTAAAGTCAGATCTTTATTCCCTCTGAATTTTCAACACCACAAGGGAGATGTAATGGACCCATCCTCACATTATGTACAAAGTCATCAATCGACTCTTCATGATGAGTGAATGTGTACACACATGCCTACATGTTTAGTAGTAATGGATGAATTAACTACCACATCTGCAGCCCTATCAAATTTCCTCAACGTTGAAAACCGTAGCCCGTAACGTAGCTCACAAGACTTACGGCTATTAAATTGGCCACTCAAAGCTACCTTCAAACAACTTGCGGATTAGGTACGAAAAAACCCTAGGGGACGCGGAAACTTGAACTGCGCGTCCGCAAAACCTTTGTTCTCTCAAGCCTGTAACTGCTACGTTTCCAAATTTGCTATTAAATTGCAAAGAATCCACTGGCGTTAAACTCTGTAACCCGCAAATGGAGCCAAGAAGTCAACGGGTGCTAGAGGGGACCCGCAGGGAGCTAAAATTCCTATCCGTAGCACTGTAAATGCAAATATAAGCACACTACTGTACAAATAATGAAAGGGAAAGTGATGTTAGGTATAACAATTAATAGCAAAACATTCTCAGGCTCGCAAATCTGCAATATAAAATACTTTTATTTATGTTTAATTTCTGTGTAATATCAATCTTGGCAATCAATGTGTTAATACATATAATGGAACTCGCATGGACTTGAATATCGGCCTGCAGCATAGCTCTAGGGTGTGTGGTCCACTTTCCTGCCACATCCTCTATAGATATTGTAACAGAACTATGATGATGCCTGTATTTTTTGCATGAACCGAACCAACTATACTGCCGGAGGGGTTGAACAGAACCGAATGGCTGGTGTTCATGTGACTATTGCATACAACTCATACACTTGGTCAGGAGTTGCCATCTGCCTCTTGATAGTATCGGCTAAACCACACAAGAGATAGCAGAACAAAAGAGTTTTAGCAGACAAGAGAGCACCATGAACAATGGGGGTAGGGGTTGACCAAAGGTAGTCACTGCCCCTACTGTGTATGTGAAGTGTTTAAAAATGTTTTTTTTGTTTCAATTAAAGGAGAGTTCTACTTGACCCTTCAAAACGTAGCATCGTCTCGTTCTTTGGGGGGATTTATGGTACCGTTACTCTGCCACATTTTACAGCACTCCTGGATTATACAATGAGATATCGTGGAGGGGAATAAGCATTTCATTACTGCACAGCACCTTGCTTAAGAAAAGGACGTCTCCAACGGCTGATACCCTCTCACTACCGGGGTAGCCGTTACAGATATATATGTACACATATATACACATACATAAATATCACCCCCACACAGAAGCGAACCCTCGTAGCATCCATCCCCACACATTACCCAGTTCTTGTCAGCATCCGTCCCCTCTCTAGATACATCCCCGCACACCACCCAACCCCTCTCAGTACCCATCTCACACAAAACCCATCCCCGTACTTTGCTGCCACTTTGCAGCCCTTGCTCTCTTACCTTCTTCCCTGATACACATCCCCAGCGTGCTGAACTGCTCCACACTGCCACCTGTTGGAGCTTCAGTAGAAATTATATTTTTTAAACAGGCACACAAATTTCAGGCTGGGGGTGTTTGTTTGGTCAAGGAGGCACAGGGGGTCCCAGTTGGGCCTTTGTGGGTTGGGCCAGGGTGGCCCTACAACCCAGAAAAAAAAATTACATGCAAATTTAAAAAAAAAAAAAAAATTACAGAGCACTGTGACCCTTCAGAGGAGGGCCATGGTGCACTGCACCACTGGTAGATCCGACCCCTGGATAAGATGCATGTAGTTTGCCTCTCTAATAGATGTTATTTCAGAGAACTAGGGAACGGTCCGATGAAAGGGGGTAGGAAATTCCAAACTGTTTGGGAGGTACAGGAAAATCCCTCTAGGCTGGCATGAAAAGAGGCAGGAGAGGCCCAGGTATTGGTCAAAGAAACAGCAAGGGTGGGCACAAATAGCCAGTACTTAGGAGCCAGTAAGATTTTAACAGTATTTTTTTGTCTTTTGTTTCAGATTAGTATTATTTATTTGTTCTAGAAATAAATATGTGACTTTTGCATTCTAAAAATGTGGCAAATTTTCAAATGCAATTCTTGAAATTAGTAAATTTTACAAATATGACCAGAGTGGTCCTTCAAATGTATATCTAAAATTCCCTGTTTTTACCTTTTTCTAATCTAACAAACACTGTTTATATCAGAAACACACATTATACAGAGCCATTCCACACACATACAGATTTATTTTATTTGAAAATAAAATTGGTTTTCCACACCCCAGGGTTGTTTACATAGGCAAAGTGTACCCACCAATAGAAACACTGCATTTGGGTAATGTTTTTAATCCTATACTAACCTTCAGTTCGACAGCAGAAACAATGCACAAAGCTATAGCAAAAAAAAAAAACAGTTTTCATGTACTACTGATTATCCTCTATCAAATATGCCATTAAAGTTTTCCAGACTTCAAATGAAAAAAAAAAACAATTCTAATGTTTAAACATTGATCCGTTAAATCAGGGGTTCTTATGGGAACCAAATGCTGGGGGTATGGGACTCGATCTCTGGGTACTGGTATTTTTTATTTTTTTTATTCATTTATACTTGAGTAGTACGCAAATGGAACGCAATAGAATCTTCAAGAACATTTGGCATTTCCTGCAAATGCTTGTATTTAATTATACATGTGTGTATTTACTACAACTTGAATTTTAATATCAAGATAATAATAATTATACACGTGTTTATTTACTACAACTTTCATTTTAAATTTAAAGTTAATAAGTGTGCATTTACTGAACAAGTGTGTATTTACTCATTTATTGTCAATGTACGTATCTGTTAAGTGGGTATGGGACCATATTGGAGAATCTATTGGGGATCTGGAGTCATCAAAAGATTAAGAACCCCTGCTTTAAATGCATGATTTGGTAGAACAGTGTTCCTTTAAACATTAAAACCTGCAGAAACGATCATTTTAAAATGCATTATAATATAAAGCACTCATGTAAAGTTGCTGCATCGTTTTAATATTAGAAATCTATTTTTTATTGTCCTTGGACATATGAAATATAAAAAATAGGTCAAAGCAAGGATTTGTCCTTCTCCTTTGACATTATAATGACAACTAAAATGAAATGTACATTTATTTTTCAACATGTGGAAAAGTACAGCAAAAAAATTGTGGATTATGAAAGTGTTTGTTATATATCAATGCTGCATTTATGGCACAATCTTTTTACGGTTGTTTTAAAGGGACAATATCAATTAAAATAAGCTGTGCTATTTCTATGTCAACAAAGGACTAATTTAGTATTACAAATTATGATATTTTGAAGAACTACACTTAATTATGTGCAAAAAAATTAAGTAAACCAAAAAAGAATAATTCCTTTAATTTATTAAATTTTATATGCAATTAATCTGAGGTATTTTGCTGATCAACTTCCTGAGATGGGGAAAGTATACAAAGGAAATTTATGTCTGCTTCAGTGGAAAAGTGGCAGTTAAAAGGCCAGTGTTTTCAATAGGACTAATGGAAATGTAATTACGGTAGTTTACAAGGATACACACTTCTGAAGAGCAGCTACAAGAAGCGGTTCAGTAAAAGAAATGGAAGCCCACGGTAAAAAATGATTGCATATAAAAGTTAAGTAATTGAAGATTGTGTTATTTTTTTTCTGTTTGTTTGTTTTGTAGTTCTTGGCAAGACAATGAAGAAAAAAGTGGACAGTAATGGTCCTTTAAAAATAATTTTACATTACCCCGAACCTTCCGCTTATACTTCTCATAACAGGTAATTCTGCTGACTGACTCAGAGGTAAAGTTTATCCTTTTTTGAATGTTTTTATTTGTTTATTTATTATTTCTCTTTTTTGTTGGTTTCCTTTTTTTTTAACCAGTCCTGGGGGGTTAACACATTATTGTCATAGAATTGAGTGAAATGGTGAAGCTCTCCCTATAAGCCGAGATCATCTCTGATCACATGCTTCATATCCTACTTTTCATCCCCCTAACTGGAATGTTAATGTTGAAAAAGGGAAATGGTTTTGGAGAAGTCATTATTTGTCTTTATTATATTTACCCTCAGGTTAATAACACAATATCTGTTATACCAACTGTTTCTTTACCTGACCTGCGTGTCAAACCTGTTAAATTTTTCTGTTATTGACATTTGTGTCAATAAAAAAAAACATGGAACACAAAAATAATTAAACGTTGTAGTCTGCATATATAAAATATATCTCTATATGGAATTTTATTGTAATATGCAAAATGATCTAGTATGGAAAATGGCTAGTACAAGTTATGGCCAGTTATTGTATTTTAAATATTATATTCGTATACACCTTCATGTACTAATGGTTATAATTGAAAATTTTCCTGGGTAAAGTGAGAATTTTTATTTCATAACAAGTCATCTCCATAAGAATTAATATGAGAGGAAGAATTTTCTTGAAAAATTAAAGCTTCAATATATTTGTCCTAGTTTTATTTTTCTCAAAAGACAGACATTTCATCAAAAGGAGCAGGGTGTCCATCTTCAGGAAGGTATTATATTGATTTCATAATAGCTGTTTTTCTTAAACCATATGATTAAATTATATAATAATTGTGATCCTATATAATGAAATTTGTTTATTGATATAAATCTCTCTGGTGTATGGGGTCTATTTTATATTTATTTGTGATGTTAAATTTAGCAGAAATATACATTTATTTATATATATATATATATATATATATATATATATATATATATAAAAAATATTAATCATTTTGTAACTGTAAACCATAGAAAACGGGGCCCTTCTACTCACTTTTCTCCCAACTTTTCCATTTTAACAGTGTTTATCTATTTGTTCTCATACCACCACCATCATCTCCTTGACTGCCAATTTCTCCACTTTAGAGCTTGCTTTTTCTGCTCCTAAGCTCAATAAAACCCTTCACTAAAATTCCCTTCTTATTTTACCTCATCCTTTTCTTCTGCCTCGCCTGCTTCATTTTCCACTCTGCACAAGCCATTTGCTCTGCCCTATAAGTTGCCCTTGCCTTGTAATCTCTCTTTATTATTACACTGTCCTCCCTTATCTCATCTTTCGTACCCTCCCACCTTCTCATCAGCTCATTTTGCCCACTTGTGGTTTACCCCTTCATTTTTTCAAACGTCCATTAAAGCTGCAATCCCCGGACAGGTAGGTGTCATTTATCATCCTGAATTTTATCAGCAATAAGTCAGTCTAAGTGACCATTTACAGCTTGACCTTTGTTCAGGCAGTTTGAGTGACAAAAATTAGGAATCATCATCAAACTAAAACGAAGAGCTTTTAGATAAATTTAGCCAAGTAAGTCAGGTTCATAGGTATCACAAAATTGGTACTCCATATATACAGGGCAGCAAATGTTCAACAGCTACGTGTGACAGAGAAGTTGAGCATGTTACACAGATCCAATGCAGTTTTGTCAGTGTATAACTACACCATCACATCACGAGGAACATAAGACCAAGTATTGGAAACATTGCTCTTTAAGTAAGAGATGTTGGAAATAAAGATGGGGAGTTAGCAATTAACAGAGATGCAAAGGTCCCTAATATCTATATATGGTACCACACTATCAGTGGAGGTAAAAGTTTGGCCTTTCCCAGTCACTTACACCATGTCTGGGGAACCTGCAGCACATGGTTTCCTTTTGGCTTCGGATGTTTTGGCCCAGCACTTGTACAATCTTCTTCCTAAGGAAAAGCCAATCACTGTGTCTAATATTTGAAGATGCAACATTGCATTTTCCCAGTGTAAAAACAAAGATAGAAACAGGGTCAGTGATCCTTCATGAAAAAAATGCTTCCACACCCCTGATATATGATCCAGACTACTCGGCATTTCCTTGGATGTCCTTACTCCATTGGTTTGGACTCTCCTATAACAGTTCTGCCCCATTCAGCACTGCCTTACATCATTATGTTTTTACATGTTTGAATTTTTTTCCTGTGTTTTTTAATATGATTTTCAATTAGTAAAGTGTTATTTGTAGAATACGCCTTTGCACGCAATATTCTTGTTTGTGTAAGTCTAAATGGTCTTCTGTGCAGCATCTCTCTACAGGACAAAATATTGAAGAGGAAACTGCATCTCTACTTGGAATTAAGATGAAGAATGAAGTGAAATTCACAGGAGTACACTTAAAGTGCACCTGATGCTCAAGAAGTATGATTTAATTAAACATGGTGCACAGGTTTATATCTGTGCTGCTATTATTAATTAGGAATATGATATTCATCAGTGCATTAGCATTTGTTAATTACACTGCAATCCCTTAATGACTTACTGTAGACTGGAGAGTATTAAGTCGCCCAAACCATTTGATGTTGAACACACTACCAGAGCCCTAGAAATGTAATGTTGAATATGTAATTGGAAAATGTAGGTACCTATTGATGTATTCTTTAAATAAAGTGCCTCCCATTGTTATGAGGTTGCAATATTGTACTTTTTATATATTACAAACATTTTCAAAAGCAGGTCTACACTTGCTGCTACTCTGTGTATACTATCGGAATGTTATTTTAGGCAAGTCTTAAAGGCTGCTGCTTGGCTTTGACCACTGTTAATAGTTCAGTGGCTCTCAACCTTTTGATCTGAGTACTCGCTGGCAAACTTACCGTACTCACGATGACCTCTTTTCAGAACACAACAGGGTGATACTGTATGTGACACTAATGTTTTATATAGTTTTGCAGTGATTTACATAGAACTACTTTGTACATATGTCTATTAATTATATATTGATAATTGTGACTAATAGTGGGAGTATGTTTAAAGTGTTAGGGTCTCCTTGTCGCTCCATGTCCTAAGGACCAGCAAGTAAGGTCTTAGGGACTGGCACCGATCATAGAATTAGCTTATCTAGTTGATTCTCATTTATTATCCCTGATTTTATCAGTGTTAAATATCTTCTGACATATTGCTGTTCATTTTCTATGTTATATGTGAGTGTTCAGTTGTGTCTGACTCTTCGTGACACCAGGCACATCTTCAAATATACTGCAATTTGTCTAACCTCTCTGCTATGACCTGTTCATCTTGGAGGACCCTACATGTTATAGCTCACAGCTTCACTGAGGCATAAAAGCCTCTTACCACGACAAGGTGGCAATCCAGAAGGGAATTATATTATTATACATGTTTAATTGATGGGAATGTACATCCAGGTCTCATTTAATTACTGTACTTTACACAATTTAGTGCATGTTTGGACACATTACAAATCCAAGTACTGAAACTAACCACTTCCGACCCATCTAAGTGCATTACATGCACAAAAACCCTTGTGGCCTATCTGTTTTCCAGTACTCTATCAAAATGCACATATTTACAGCAATATTGTTACTCCTTATTGTTTGCAACATTGCAGATGACATTATATCAAAATCCAAACTGCATCTACCATCCAAATTGTCTCGGTCCACATCCCTTACTTAAGTTTTCACAGAACTTAGTTACATTAGTTTGACTTGATTTGCTGCTATGAATATATTGCTCAATGCCATATAAGTACCTATAAGAGCTTCAACACTATTGTATCAAGTTCCTGACTCTCTTTGACCTCATGGACCGTAACACACCAGGACATCTTTATGTTTAGGGTCATGCTGACCCCCTTGGTATTCATGGCAGAGATATTGGAATGGGTTGCCAGTCCCTTCTCCCGGGGGCCACAGCATACAGATCCTGGTATTCCTTGGAGGTGTCACATCTAAGTACTGACCAGGCCCAACACTGCATGGCTTCAGGGAGGTGTGATCTCATGGTTCCCTGACTGGAATCGAACCCAGGTCGCAGTGGTGAAAACACAGAATCCAACAAACTACTGGAACACCAGAGCTTGAAATTCTGCCACCAGAAACCTTACAGGACACACATTTTATAAGTGTTTGTGCTCTGAGATCCATGTTTAATTATGACTGTTTTACAGATGTTGCATGGTGATTATACCAGTAACGGGATATCCTTACCTTTACATTGCAATAATTGTAAAATAGATATTAATAAAGCATTTTAGCTCAGGGATTTCTAGACTTGTATCAACCTTGCTAGTCTAGAAATTCCTGAGCTAATTTTAGTTGCATGGGCAATATCATCAATGTGATAGCAATGAGTTTTTGGAGGTCATTAGATAATAAAAATAAGTGAGGCTATCACATAACTACTTTCCCTAAAAAATTGTATTTATTCCATCTACATAAAGTGCTTTATTAATATTTATTTTACAATTATTGTTAAAGGTAAGGATATCCCGTCACTGCTATAATCACCATGTAACAGCGGCATCTTAAGGACATATTCAAAACAGTCATAATTAACCATGTGTCCTGTAAGGTTTCTGGTGGCAGAATTTCAAGAACTATGTAAGAATAAACAGAAATGACTCTGCATTCCTCCAACTGATCAAAGAGAGAAAGAAAAAATACCATAAGAGAATTGTTGATTATTAAGAAGCTGGTTTGACGCTAGTTAAATTTAGTTCAAGGACAGCGTGTTCCAAAAGACAAGGTGAGTCAGTGGTTGTAATAAAAAATCAGTGCATCAAGTTGCTTTCATACTGCACCGCATGCACAACTGTGACGGATTAATGATGTTAGTCATTCATCTCAAGCTATTAAAAGCACCCACTTTGTCCTGCTCAGTGCTGTAAGCAATGCCTGTAATTGTTTGTCAGGAAAATTATATGTACAGAGAGGGCTCTGAAAAGTCCCAAGGTATAATTACAAATATTTCATAAAAAATAATATCTTGAAATCGTTTTTATTTGCTCTTTTTTAGAAATATTTATTTTAGGTCACAGAAATGATAGATTTTCAATAAAAGACAGAAAAATAACTGATTACCCTCTCATAAATACAGTTTAAATGTCAGAGAAATTTACATTTTTTGCTATTGATTTGATCAGGCGCGATTCCTAGAGACCAAGGGCCTCCTTCAAGTCAGGGCTGTTTCTTGCAAGTAACTTTTCGATTTGCTACTTTTGGGCTAGTTGCTCCAGTAGCTCTACCTTTACTTACCTATCAATTGGCCAGGCGCGCAAGTTAGTCCCAATCGCAAACTATGCTATCGGCAGTACGCATTTGCTTGTTTGAACCTGACCGCGGGACGCAAGCCCGTAACTCGTGGTTCAAGCCCGCAAACTCGGAGCACTGTAAAAGCAAATATAAAATCAGTACAGCACTGTAAATGATGGGGAACACAATGGGTGACATTAGAAATAAAAGCACAAAATTCACAAGCTCGCACATCGCCAAAATATAATACTTTATATCATGTTTAATTTCTGTCTAAAGTCCTACGGGCTTCAATGACCTCCAAGCTCGTTATTCCAGCCCGTAGGACTTCAATGAAATATGGACGTTGGATTCCAAAGTACTACGGGCTTGGAGGTTGAAGCCCGTAGGACTTTATGAGGAAAATTGAACATGAAACAAAGTATTTATTTTTACCGATTTGCGAGCTTGCGAATGTTGTGCTATTAATTCTAAGACCAAACATCACTTTCACTTCTCATAAAAGTACAGGATTGCTTTTTTATTTGCTTAATTACTGCTACTATTTGTAAGTAAGACCTTTGCGAGACCTCCTTGGTACCAGTTACCTGTCTTTCGCGTTTAGCCATTTACGGACTTGATGGAAGGGTCAATAGTAGCAATTGAATAGCGATTTCTGTTTTTTTGTGGCCGTTAAAGATCAAAGGCTTTGATGGAAGTAACTTGCGATCATGAGTAAGTAAGGGATAGTAGCTCGAGGAAGTAACCCGAACGGGGCACGCGATTAGGAGGCAACTGAATAGGGAAGTAACTTGCTATCTCCACTTACTGCTACTTTTTGTAGAAAGTAGCAATTGAATGAGGCCCCATTTGCATATAGCTACACAGTTATATTCACTAAACTTCAAAGTGGTTTGCAAAATGAGCTTAATAGGAGTTTCAAACCACCTTATGTACCATAAAAGTGTTCAACAACGTTATTGGAGAGGCACAGAATTTTTGTTTGTTGCATTTGAAAGAGGGCATTTGATAATGTTAACAGTATGTTTTGTAAATGAAGCTCCTGGAGCAGAATATACTGCTTTGAATGTATAACCATCTTTGGGCATTTGTCCCTGTCAGCCAATGTGCAGCAATATAACTGTATGAGTCATAAGCGTCTGCCAATGAGATCTAGATACTCTACATACTCTGGAGTCACACACAGTGGCATTACCTGTTAGTATCCAATTATTTTAAACAAGTTTTACCAAATAATTTTTTAGATAAGCAGTGAAGAGAGATAAGTAGTGTAGAGAGATAAGTAGTGTAGAGAGATAAGTAGTGTAGAGCGATAAGTAGTATAGAGAGATAAGTAGTGTAGGTGATAAGTAGTGTAGAGAGATAAGTAGTGTAGAGAGATAAGTAGTGTAGAGCGATAAGTAGTATAGAGAGATAAGTAGTGTAGAGAGATAAGTAGTGTAGAGAGATAAGTAGTATAGAGAGATAAGTAGTGTAGGTGATAAGTAGTGTAGGTGATAAGTAGTGTAGAGAGATAAGTAGTGTAGAGAGATAAGTAGTGTAGAGCGATAAGTAGTGTAGAGAGATAAGTAGTGTAGAGCGATAAGTAGTGTAGAGAGATAAGTAGTGTAGAGAGATAAGTAGTGTAGAGAGATAAGTAGTGTAGGTGATAAGTAGTGTAGGTGATAAGTAGTGTAGAGAGATAAGTAGTGTAGAGAGATAAGTAGTGTAGGTGATAAGTAGTGTAGAGAGATAAGAAGTGTAGAGAGATAAGTAGTGTAGAGAGATAAGTAGTGTAGAGAGTGTAGGTGATAAGTAGTGTAGAGAGATAAGTAGTGTAGGTGATAAGTAGTGTAGAGAGATAAGAAGTGTAGGTGATAAGTAGTGTAGAGAGATAAGAAGTGTAGGTGATAAGTAGTGTAGAGAGATAAGTAGTGTAGGTGATAAGTAGTGTAGGTGATAAGTAGTGTAGAGAGATAAGTAGTGTAGAGAGATAAGTAGTGTAGAGAGATAAGTAGTGTAGAGCGATAAGTAGTGTAGAGAGATAAGTAGTGTAGAGCGATAAGTAGTGTAGAGAGATAAGTAGTGTAGAGAGATAAGTAGTGTAGAGAGATAAGTAGTGTAGGTGATAAGTAGTGTAGGTGATAAGTAGTGTAGAGAGATAAGTAGTGTAGAGAGATAAGTAGTGTAGGTGATAAGTAGTGTAGAGAGATAAGAAGTGTAGAGAGATAAGTAGTGTAGAGAGATAAGTAGTGTAGAGAGTGTAGGTGATAAGTAGTGTAGAGAGATAAGAAGTGTAGGTGATAAGTAGTGTAGAGAGATAAGAAGTGTAGGTGATAAGTAGTGTAGAGAGATAAGTAGTGTAGGTGATAAGTAGTGTAGGTGATAAGTAGTGTAGAGAGATAAGTAGTGTAGAGAGATAAGTAGTGTAGAGAGATAAGTAGTGTAGAGAGATAAGTAGTGTAGAGAGATAAGAAGTGTAGAGAGATAAGTAGTGTAGAGCGATAAGTAGTGTAGGTGATAAGTAGTGTAGGTGATAAGTAGTGTAGAGAGATAAGTAGTGTAGGTGATAAGTAGTGTAGGTGATAAGTAGTGTAGAGAGATAAGTAGTGTAGAGAGATAAGTAGTGTAGAGAGATAAGTAGTGTAGAGAGATAAGTAGTGTAGGTAGATAAGTAGTGTAGAGAGATAAGTAGTGTAGAGAGATAAGTAGTGTAGAGAGATAAGTAGTGTAGAGAGATAAGTAGTGTAGGTGATAAGTAGTGTAGAGAGATAAGTAGTGTAGAGAGATAAGTAGTGTAGAGAGATAAGTAGTTTAGAGAGATAAGTAGTGTAGGTGATAAGTAGTGTAGAGAGATAAGTAGTGTAGGTGATAAGTAGTGTAGAGAGATAAGTAGTGTAGAGAGATAAGTAGTGTAGAGCGATAAGTAGTGTAGAGAGATAAGTAGTGTAGAGAGATAAGTAGTGTAGAGAGATAAGTAGTGTAGAGAGATAAGTAGTGTAGGTGATAAGTAGTGTAGAGAGATAAGTAGTGTAGGTGATAAGTAGTGTAGAGAGATAAGTAGTGTAGAGCGATAAGTAGTGTAGAGAGATAAGTAGTGTAGAGAGATAAGTAGTGTAGAGAGATAAGTAGTGTAGAGAGATAAGTAGTGTAGGTGATAAGTAGTGTAGAGAGATAAGTAGTGTAGAGAGATAAGTAGTGTAGAGCGATAAGTAGTATAGAGAGATAAGTAGTGTAGAGAGATAAGTAGTGTAGAGAGATAAGTAGTATAGAGAGATAAGTAGTGTAGGTGATAAGTAGTGTAGGTGATAAGTAGTGTAGAGAGATAAGTAGTGTAGAGAGATAAGTAGTGTAGAGCGATAAGTAGTGTAGAGAGATAAGTAGTGTAGAGCGATAAGTAGTGTAGAGAGATAAGTAGTGTAGAGAGATAAGTAGTGTAGAGAGATAAGTAGTGTAGGTGATAAGTAGTGTAGGTGATAAGTAGTGTAGAGAGATAAGTAGTGTAGAGAGATAAGTAGTGTAGGTGATAAGTAGTGTAGAGAGATAAGAAGTGTAGAGAGATAAGTAGTGTAGAGAGATAAGTAGTGTAGAGAGTGTAGGTGATAAGTAGTGTAGAGAGATAAGTAGTGTAGGTGATAAGTAGTGTAGAGAGATAAGAAGTGTAGGTGATAAGTAGTGTAGAGAGATAAGAAGTGTAGGTGATAAGTAGTGTAGAGAGATAAGTAGTGTAGGTGATAAGTAGTGTAGGTGATAAGTAGTGTAGAGAGATAAGTAGTGTAGAGAGATAAGTAGTGTAGAGAGATAAGTAGTGTAGAGCGATAAGTAGTGTAGAGAGATAAGTAGTGTAGAGCGATAAGTAGTGTAGAGAGATAAGTAGTGTAGAGAGATAAGTAGTGTAGAGAGATAAGTAGTGTAGAGAGATAAGTAGTGTAGAGAGATAAGTAGTGTAGAGAGATAAGTAGTGTAGAGAGATAAGTAGTGTAGAGAGATAAGTAGTGTAGGTGATAAGTAGTGTAGAGAGATAAGTAGTGTAGAGAGATAAGTAGTGTAGGTGATAAAGAAGTTGAGTTCTGAAGGGAAGGAGCCAGAGGTCATAATTTGGATCCAGGTCCTCCTGTCGACTACGTCTGCTCTAAATAATATGTCCAATAAACAAGTATCACTGTATTGCAATTTAATAAGGATGAAAGATACTATTTTCTTATTATTGTATATATATATAGATATTACAGAAAATGAATTGTACATTTGTGATTCCATTTGAATGTCTAAAAAATAAGTTAATAAACTTATTTCCTGCTCAAGTTTCTCAGAAATACAGTTGATGCACAGCACTCTGGGAAACTGGGTGGAGACATGCAAATGAGACCACAATGCACGCTCACTCTATTGATCCAAAAACCACTTGATACATGGCTCCTTTTAGACATATTCTCGCTGTAAAATGCAGCTTTTAAGCCCAGCACAGGATGAATTATGCACAAACCAGGAGACATACCCACAGACAGAACTGTTTTGCAGTTACTGCTACTCATCAGCGGGGGGGGTTCCTGGTTTGTGTGATAGTTTTTTGTAGAGAGTACTTCACTACAACAATAGGATCTATCCTGTTATGTTACAGCACAGGAAGCCTCCTGGTGCCAGGCGGGCTCACGTCACGCCTCCCGATGTACTCCCTAAGCCCCTAACCCCCAACACCCCTTGGTGGCCCTAACGCTAACCTCCTACACAAGTAACCGGCCCTAATCCTAACCCCCTACACTAGTTACCGACCCTAACCCTAAAACTAACCCCTTAACCCTAAGCCCCTAACCCCCAACACCCCTTGGTGGCCCTAACGCTAACTTCCTACACCAGTTACCGGCCTTAATCCTAACCCCCTACACCAGTTACCAGCCCTAACCCTAAAACTAACCCCTTAACCCTAAGCCCCTAACCCCCAACACCCCTTGCCGGCCCTAACCCTAACCTACTAACCCTCTTCACCTAACCCCCTAAAAGTACCTTCCTAACCCTAACCCCCTAACCCCCTACACCAATTACCGGCCCTAACCCTAACCCTAAATCCCTAACCCAAAAACTCCTAATCACTTACCAGGCTCTTACAGACAGCTACATCGGAACGTCCACGGCGCGCTTCACATCGCAGAAGCGTGCGTGCACATAACAGGATAGGTCCCAATAATAAACATATAGTAAACTAATATTACATTTGTGTTCACATTTGTATTTATATATATATATATATATATATATGTATTTATATATATATATATATATATATATATATATATATATATAGGCATGAAGTTGAGAAGTGGTTCCTGATAGACCAGGACACTACACTGTATAACTAGCCGTCTGTGTCAGCATATATTTTACTGCTGTTTAATAAAACAGGTAGATAAAAGCACACACATACATAAGTATATTACATAACTTGTAAAATCCAGAAACTTCCCCTATCCCTTTAAGGCAAATTAATGAAAAGAGGAAAAGGATGTAGGAGTTATTAAAATGGATGATTCAGAAGTAAGAAAACAATGTAACAAAGCTTCTGGAAAAGCAAGTAGGAGAGGGGTAATATAACAAAAATGTAATATAATAAATATAATATAATAAAAATTCAAATACATCAAAGGATTTAGGAATTCAAGAAAAAAAGATCATAATTTGCAGATGGAATGTGGCGGATCAGGGCAAATGTACTATTATGCAGAAAGAATAGTGGAATAGCTTTCCAGTGGAATTTGTGAGATCATAAGACAATACTGAACTTTAATTAAGCCAATGTTTTAGGTAGATAGAACGGGAAGGCCCATCTAGCCTAGAATATCAAATTACAGAACAGGACCAAAACACTCATTGACAAATTGGTTGGTAAATTATGTTTTTTTTTGTTTTTTTTAAAAGAATAAACTGAAAAAGTTCTTTGTGCATTGGAAGTATTGACAACTTTGTCTATTATAGGTTTTTTGAAGATAGTATTTAGAAAGAAATCAGCTATTACACATAATATATTCTTCTCCACAGCCAATCTGACAATATAGAGCACACACACACACACACACCTACCTACAGTACTGAGAAAGTGACAGACGGGGATGTCTGAAGAGCTTGCATCTTCTAAAGATCTAACCATTGCAAGTGGCCACTGCACACTCGGAGACATGTCTAAAGAGTACACAAACATACAGTAGAGTCACTGAAGACTATATATTTCCATTGTATTGTTATGCAGAGTATAATTCTCAACTGAACAGAACCAATGCAACAAAACAGCCCCTGGATTTATAGCATCTTCATATTTAGTCGCATTTGTTCCTATTAATGCCTCTTCCTAAAATAACTGTTTATTACAAGTCAGACTCACACAAATCCCATAAAACAGTCAACATAATAAATAACAAGTCTTAGTGAAGGTCTGGGACTTTGATATTCAAACATTGCCTTTTTCAACAGAATACTAAGCTGCAGGTTTAATGCTAAGCAGTTCCAGCTGAATCCAATGAATACATTTGTTTTAATTAAGATCCGTCTGCGGTTTTGCTGCACTGAGGACAATAATGACTTAAGATCATTAGACAGTTAAGTTTGTATTTCTCAAAATGACAGGTACTAAGGCAGGTGGTGAAATATTCTAACCAGCAAAAAGTTTTAATTCACTACTGAAGTTATCATCACATCCCCCGCTCCCTCACAAAATTGTGCTCTGTTCCAAAGAAAGGATTTTAAAATAGAATATAATTTATTTTCGATTGGACAGTAATGGAATAAATGCTACCACAGAGATCAATTCAGTCTTCTATTACAGAAGGAGCATTAAACATTAAAGAAGCTCTATTCTTTTCTCTTGTAGAAATATTAAGCATTTGCATTACATATCCAATTTAAAATTCCTATAATTATCTATAATGCTTTCAAAGGTTTTTAATTTTTGATTTCCCATTACTATTACGATCTCCAAGCCGATATGGGTTGCTGCTTGTGCTGTCGTCCTTGGGGATTCGGATGAAGGTCCTCTGTCTAAAGCCCCTGCCCATGCACTGTACAAATTTTTAATCTATCAACTATGGAGAACATCTGCAATTAACCTACATCTGTTAATTGTGCTAATTAAATTGTGTTATGCATTTCATGATGGCTAAAAAAAGAAAGCATTTTTTTTGCATAAAGAGGTTTTGGAATCCAAAATCCAACCTTACCACCTGCTGCCAACCAAACCTTCCCTTTTATGGCTAGATATTGGACAGCCGTTTTGAATCAGCTTTTGTCAATTGGTCAACCATCTTCTGCACATAACTTTTATTATGTTGGATAAGCTACAAAAGCACTCATTTGTTGAAGGACCAAAACACTGTTTTTTTTTGTTTGTTTGTTTTTTAAGAATAGCTCTGTGTAGATGAACTGCATTGGAAGTATTGCCAACTTTGTCTATTATAGGTTTTTCGAAGATAGTATTTAGAAAGCAATCAACTATTACATATAATATATTCTTTTCCACAGCCAATCTGACGATATAGAGCACACACACACCTACCTACAGTACTGAGAAAGTGACAGACGGGGATGTCTGAAGAGCTTGCATCTTCTAAAGATCTAACCATTGCAAGTTGCCACTGCACACTCGGAGACATGTCTAAAGAGTACACAAACATACAGTGGAGTCATTGAAAACTATATATTTCCATTCTATTGTTATCACATATATAGTTGTGAGCATACGAGTTGCTGCTAACGCTTGCGGGCTCGCATAGCGAGCCCGCGGCCCTTGCAAAGCTACGACCCATTACGACCTCACAAAAAACGGCCGCAACACGCATACATCAAAACATCAAAAATCTAATAAATACACACAACAAATACATAAAAAGCTTACCTACAGCAAGAGGGAGCATCCAGGGCCTCGAAAACTAAACTTACACCTCAATTTAACTGAAATGAAAGCAGTTTAGACACTAAAACATTCTCTAAGCGAGAGAAAAAATGTCCGCCAACAAAAACGAATACGAGGCTACAGCAGTCTAAAGACGCAAAACACCACCAAACACCTACGTATTTGCCGAAAAACACCTTCGAGATTAGAAAACAAGGACGCAACCCGTGCAACACCAAAAACATTACAAACACAACAAATACAAACAACAAACACATAAAAAGGTTACTCACAGCAGGGGGGGGGGGGGCACCGAGCTGTGTTTGCATCCCTACACCGAGGACCTCTGCAAGTGAAGTTACACTTCCATTTAACCACAAATTTCTGGGTTTAGAGACCCGAAAATCACCTAAGCGGGAGAAAAAATGGCCGCCGAACAAAACGAAAACAAGGCTAAAGGTCCCTAAACACGCAAAACACTACCATAAACACGCAAAACACCACCAAACACCTACGGATATTCTGAAAAAGCCCACCCAACAGCTACGGATATTACGAAAAACTTGCACGACATAGAAAAAGAATATTCCGAAAAACTCACACGACATACAAAACGAACGATGCTACATCAGCCACATTATATACACCAAACACCCTTAGCTCACTTACAATTTCATTGCCGTCATTTTTTGACGGGCAATTCGCTAGTGCAGAGTATAATTCTCAAGTGATACCAAAGTGGTGCCAGGAGAGAGGTCTTGTGCAGTAGAGCTCAACTGTCTGCAAGGGTAAGGGACATCTGGAGTCTAGTGATGTTGAGCTTGCACTCAATAACAAACATGTCAGCAAAACAATATAAACAGCAACCACACAATAAAATCGGGAACACACATTGCCACTAGTTAGCCATACAAACCCTCCACTGTAAATTGTGGCACTGTACTCTAATCCAGGTTCAGAATAGCATCCCAAAATAAAGGATTTCTTCACAATGAGTCCGACTATGCATAATTAAGCAGGAAAAATGTATATAGCTAATTTTGAATTAGAAAATCATAAATCTTAATGCCTCTGCTGAACCCTGGAGGGATCCATGATACACTGCTGGAAGTTTTGTGCGTGAGAGGTGCATTTACTTATCTGGAGAGCTGTGTTTGCGTCCCTACAATACTTTCCAGATATCTAATCCTTTTAGTAAGAAAAACAAACTTCTGCTGCCATTAGAACAAAATAGAATAAAATAGAAAAACAAATTTATTTTAAACTTTTTAAAATATTTTGCCATTATCAAGTCATGTTTTTCATAAGAGCATACTATAAACACTTAAGTAGTCCTTAAGACCAAGAACACATATCTAGTATCAGTTGACATTATAATTAAGAAGAAGAATCCATTGTCACTTTTATTTGGGAATGAGGTAAATCCCACTCAAACATTCAGAAAGATAAAAAAAAACAAAAAAAAAACATATTGCTCCTCTTAAAGCAGCTATTTCCTATCAGCAGCCACAGTTCATCTAATCTGAGCCTAAGGAGCATGAATCATTAAGAAAGCCATGCAACATAATAAATTCTCATGAGCGTGCAATTATTGCCTATGTCATTAAGGGCAAGGGCCATCCCGTCTGGTGATTTATTTCAGTAATTAGATGCCAGGAGTCATTTTATAGTGTTCTTTTTAAGGGCCAAGCCACAGTGAAATCTCTCCCCTGATATTTCACAGTCTTCCATCCCAGATATAGTTTTGTACATCATCTGCTTCCATTATAAAAAACATGTTCACAGAAATATATTAAAATACTAGCGACCTGCCCGTCAAAAATGACGGCAATAAAATTGTAAGCCAGGCAATGCTGTTTGCCACACAATGTGAGGCTTTTCTTCTCTGAGCACCTTTGGTGCTCATATGGCTCGCAATGAGCGCCTTTGGCGCTCATTGCGTACCTTTCCTCCCGCCTACTGTACGGGCCACTCATTGCAGGGTTCATTAACTTGCAAGTTTTGTGCTTGGGAATGACATGTGTCTCTTTCCACCCTCTCCCCCCTGTCCCTTCCCTGTGTGTTTCTCCTCTATGTGTCTGCTGAATGTTTGTGGCGTGCGCTGACTGCCGTTTGTTTTATTTTCAAAGTCCCGCGTGCCTGGCGTTTTGCCGGTGTAAGTGTTACTGTCTTTGCTCAGCCTCGTTTTCATCCAATTTCAGATTTTTTTTCGTGCACCTTTTGTTTCTCGCTTAGCTGATTTTTGAGTGACGAAACACAGCAAATAAGGCTCAAAATCGCTTGCAACCTCACTCCCAGGCTTCCTGGCTCTCCCCCTGTGCTGTGTGTGAGTGTGTTAACTTCGTATTTTTCCAAGGTCAGATTTTTTTGCCCCAGAGATTCCGCGTTCCTCAACTGCTTGCAGCCTAAGTCCCGCACCTTCACCGCTCATTTCAGCCTAAGTCCTGCATGCTTCAATGCCTCAACTGCTCGCCTCGCTTTGCGAGTCTCGAAGGAACGCCTAAGGCGCTCATTTAAGCCTAAGTCCTGCATGCTTCAATGCCTCAACTGCTCACCTTGCCAAAGAGCGCCTTCAGCGCTCATTGCCTAAGCCCTGTGAACTCTGAAGGTTTCAATGCCTCGCTACGCGAGGCTCACAGTTACAGCCCTCTGGCTCGCAAGCGTGCCGACAAATCACAGTTTGACAATTAGAATATGTGATTAAATCACAGGAAACCTATGATGCTGTGGAAAACTAACCATTATTTTATTATATTTGTTACAGGGTTTACTGCAAAATAGGGTACATTTAAGTGTATTTAAAAGGATCTTGTCATTCCAACAACTTTGTTTATCTTAAAGAGTTTTAGAAATTAACTATATATTGTACTAGCCATTTTTGTCAACAGTATATAATTCCTGCGATATCTAGCATAGTTTGTACAGCTCCTTTACAGAAATGTGTGGGTCCTACTTTATACCAGAGTGTGGGGCAGGGAATCTAATAACATTGTCGTGAAATTGTTTTGCCATCTCAGAAAAAAACAAGCAGACTGTGAGCCCTATTCTATTTCCCAATTTGTAAATCTATAAACACTTAAAACTGCTCTTAATATTGCCACATATTCTGTTAGCTATCCAATTACGAATTACAGGCCCACAATCACTATGAGCTAGGTAAAGACCCAAAATCGGTCCTATAATTCCATTTGTTTTAGCTGAGCTCGAATATTTCGAGCTCTAACTAATGAAAGGTACACAAAATTGGTATTCTGAGTTTGTCAAAAATATTAATAAATAGGACTAAAAAGTACTAAAAAGGGTTTTTCAAACACTTATTAGAGCTGTAACAGCAATTAAACAACCAATACTGTACTTTAGAAGCACGGGAAGGCATGGAAACACACTATAATTAATTTCACAACACTCTCAAACCCACATATATGCAATTAAAAAATATTATTTTTAAATGTTATTTCTGAGTAATATCGATACCGGGACTCAAGGGGTTAATTCATATCATGAAACCCACATGGACTAAAACAGATGATCCAATGCATTTTTAAAGAGTGCATGATTGTTAGCCCGATCAGCAAATTTTACTTATTGTGACTAATTAACTCTTAGCCTCCAATTGCAGATTATGTGTAACTTCCATGTTTTACTGATTTCATGATGACAGTCCCATTTACTATTGCCTGTGCCTAAGAAGTAAATTACGGGCTTGCTTAAATATTGTCAGATCATATGATCACGCATCCTAAAATCCTACTTAAAAAGGCAGGGTTTACGAGTTCAGCCTGGAGGTCAGAATTTGTGAGCTAGAGTCAATAGAATACATCTAAACATTTATAAATAAAAACACTGCAGCCAAATTTATGAGTTTGAGGCATTTTGCGAGCAACTAATAGAATATGGCCCTGTATTACTAATTAGTGCACCTAAGTGGCTAATTAGCATTTGAGAGCTGCTGCTTTGTATAGTAATTTAGAATATCATGAATATCTCCGGAATTATTTACTGGTTGGAATGTAACTGGCTGGTATATATAGTCATGCTTACGGGAGATTGCATTAAAGAATACTTCACTGATAGACTTGAACAAAAATAAATACTCTCTACCAAACCTTAATGTAGTATAATGTACATTGTAGTAAATATCACTGGTTCTATTTATATGTACCATCCATCATGAGGATATTATAACAAAAATTGTGATTTATTTTATATGTTAAATCACAGATTCTTTAATTACTTTCTTGTGGAGGTTTGCACTTCAGAAAAAATATTCAATATTGTTTTCTACAAATGTTCTCTCCAGTGTTTCCTGAACAGTGAAAAAAATACATGTTTAAAAACTTTGAGCCTCACTAAGACCATAAGCAGGAAACAAATAATAATGCTAGTTTTTAATCAGAAAAACATAAATTGTGATGCCTCTACTGGACCATGGAGGAATTAATTAGAAAATTGTGGAATTTGTGTGTGAGAGGGCATTTACATTTTTGGAGATACATGGTTGCATTTCATGAAGCAAGGAGTGTAGTGTCAATTTCAATCTTCAATTATTCAATTATCTAACAAAAGCTCCCAGTTCCCTCTTTCATTGATCGAACCGATAAACACACCCGCATGATCCAGCTCTCAGGAAGTGATGTAACAATCAAAAAATTAATTCCTATATTCATTTATAAACAGAGTCTGCAAAAAATCAGCTTTGTCCCATAATATGTTTTTATGTATACTGCTTACACATCTTTTGTTATTTTTGGACATATATGTTGTAGTGCTACACAATACAGAGTTACATTTGTTTTTTTAATAACCAATTACTAATAAAATGAGTATGTGAAGAAGACATCAATGTAGGATTTAAGACTTACATCTGTACTGTATAGACGCAGGCTTGAGCACATATGCTTCTCTCTATGTCTTATTAGGTGTTCAGGGGATAGACATTTTTTATCTGCCTCCTACAGGCAGTGGTCACTGCAGACAAAACTAGACTGCATAGAAAATAATGTAGGACTGCCTCCTGGGCAGAGCCTCTTCCATTGATGAACACGTAATAGCAGTGGAAGGGAAGCAGCACTGTTATATTGAATTTATTTTCTTAAATGCTGTTTTTCTATGCTAATTATAAATGAAGCCATACTGTGTGACTACTACAGTGGCCAATAAGGATATAATTATTTATTACTCCCAGGAGCTCAATAAAAACATATGTCTAAGACAATATTTGTAAAACAGGTGTTTAAAGTAGGTCATTGTTGTAATGTACATAACATATTTAAGAAAAGTAGGTCACTTTAGGTCTGTTATTTAGTATACAGGGAACAAGGTACATTCGGGCAGCAGGTGTAATCATTCCTAGGACTAAAACTCAACAGCTGGGACATTTGAGAAAGAAAAAGGAGATTCTGCCAGTTTCCATGCTTAGCCCTTGGCACCGATATTGTGTCACTGACATCATGTGAGCGGAGAACTTCTCAGAAAAGGTTCATCTTTGGTAAAGTTTGTGCGTCTGGGGTTACGTTCAAATATTAACTTGAGCAATTTCAAACTAATATCTCAGCCACAACTAACAGCCCCTGACAATGTGTATTATACACAGATTAGATGTATCCTATCAAATGCACATTAGTTTAGCACTTGTTAACCCATTTTGAGTTTTTTAAAGATATGTTTATCGGAAAATGACTAGAAGCGTTTTGCAGAATACAACACATTGTAATAGATGGGAGATTTGACTTTATCAAGATGTTATCTGTACTTAAAGGAGAGCACTGTTCTGAGAAAGCATATACAACTACAGATGTAAATATCCACTAAAATATAAACCTGTATTTGCATGTATCTTTATATAGATAAACATAGATACTATATAAAAAGGGACATAAAATATACATACAAGCTGCTCCATCCCATCATAAAATGACAAGATGTACACATTCAGATATATGGACTGATAAATACATAAATGGAGAGATCAAGACATATCGACACACAGAAACATGGGGCCTCATTCAATTGTGATTTAGCCAATTGAATAGGGCTCTAAATAAGCACATAGCATAATTTTTTTAAATAAGTTTTTAGTTAGTGAAAACCTTGCTTTTGGATAGATGCTTACTAACTAAAAACTTCTTTAAAAAAATATGTTATGTGCTTATTTAGAACCCTATTCAATTGGCCAAATTGCAATTGAATGAGGGCCATAGTCAGGAAGACATAAAAAGAGATCCATACACAAACATAATTCCCAATGGAATAAAAGAAAATATCCCTAGGTAATATGGCTACAGATGATCTTGTACTATGTTGAATATATGGATACTCTGGTACAAACAAAATAAAACTGCCTAATTATGAAATATATAAATGTTCAGTAAATTGATGTCCTGTCTTATTTGTTAAGATATATAACAGATACTGTGCTTAACTTAGACAATAGTTTAGTGCACACTAAACCAATACAGTATCTTTTATATTAAAGCCAATATAAATAAACACTCAACATAATGTGTCCTGAAACCTAGAAATATGACATGGATGGATAGATAGACATATAAAGACAGTACAATAATGTAGGGGGATAGACACACATTTAGTCAGAGGAGAATGACCAGATTGGATCAAGATGACATGAAGGCGACTGTAACTCAGCATCTCTGAACGCGCAACACGTCTAAACTTGAATTGTCAGCTAAGAACAAGAAGCCGAGGCTTCAGTGGGCACAAACCCACCAAAACTGGCCAGCTGAAGATTCACAAACGTCATCTGGTCTGACCACAACCTACCTGAGTGTTATTACTGACCATGTGCATTCCTTTTATGGACACAATCTACCCATAATGGCTACTTCCAGTAGGATAATGCAGCATGCCACAAAGCACACAACATATCAAGCTGGTTCCATGAACATGACAATGAGCACAGTGTACTCCAATGGCTAGCACAGTCACCAGATCGCAACCCAATTGAGCATCTTTGGGATGTGATGAAATAGGAGATTTGGGGAATGAATGTACAGCCGACAGATATGCCGTAATGGCGTGATGCTATCATGTCAACATGGCACATAGCCTGAATTCTTTGTGGCATGAATTCAACAATTATGAGGTCAAAGGGGTGGTCCTATTCAATGGTAGAATGGTGCATCTAATGAAGTGGCCATATCTATGCAAGTACAATATAATTATGTTTAGACATTTAATGAAATTTAATATAAAACTCAAGGTACTAAAGGCCAAGAACAAAGATCCTTAAAACCATATAAGCAGATGTAGAAATGTAACTTCCTCTTGAGGTGCAAAATATTCTGGTTTGTACAAATTGCACAATAATTAATATATCATTAGCACTTTATTAATATATGTTCACAAAAAGCACTTTAGAATACTTCAACTAAGATTGACTATATACATTTGGTCACTATAGGAAGCACAAGTGGCCTTCAGAATAATAGCCTGTATATTAATAGACTCATTTATTGCATAAGGGGTTCCCAATATAGTATTTTTTTAAAAACCAGAATATCCTGCACCTTAAGAGGAAGTCACAGTTCTACACCTGGATATATGGTTTTCAGGATATTAAAGGTTTTTAGTGATATTTAATAAAAGTTAAATGTATTTGCTCTAATATAATTATACCTAGAGATAACACTAATTTTCTAGAATGTTAAACTCAAGGTATATTTTGCCTTTAATGAAATTAAACCTAACCTTACTTCTAAGTAAGTGACTTTAGGAAGAATATACATTTTTATCACTGATATTCTACCAGACCATGATAAGTTTAATTTCGTCCAGTCATTCAGTATATCTCCAATTTGTTTTAAACTTTATTATAAACCTAACTTAATGCAAGTTATTAGCTCTTTTCATACAGTTTCCCTAAAAAGAGCTCTAATCAAGACTACATTAATTAATAAATCTTACTAGAAAATTAGAATACTGGCAATACAAATAATAACATTTCCAGGAACATGCTATTATTATTATTATTGTCATCATTACACATTGACAGTTGCTGCCTTCATGGGAGGTTTCTGGATTCTATTAAGTATATAACATACCAATGTATCTATTTACTTTTATGTACTTTATTTTATTAAGAAAGGCTGATAGGATGTGTTTATAAACAAATAGTGCCTGTTTGTGTCTGCCAATCGCAGCATAGGCATACGCAGGCTCTATGGGACTGGATGTGCAGTGTAGTGTCCTAGTCTATCAGGAATCAAGTCTCAGCAGCATGTTGTTGAGAGATGGTCACTGACTGGTTAGTGTGAAACACTATAGAGTCTGTGTCTTCAGCAGCTGCAGAGGGCAGACCCAAGCAATTTATATTTTTTGGTGGTTGGCAGTTAAAACAGAACTTATAAGAATATAAATACACAAGTCTGCCACCTTTTAAAATAGACTTAAAAGGATCCCGTCACCCTAAAATGTTTTAGGTTGTTCTTAAAAAGCATACAAAATGCATAGAGGATTTGTCATCCGTTTTTTCTAAAGTTAATCAGTCCTGAGAAATTCCATGTGGCTGCACTTATACGCAAATTAGTGTCTCACTTATATTAATTAGCTCCTATAATTTGCTAATTAGGATTACAGTTTGCTTGGCTGTCTCTCTAGTGGCCAAAATAAAGACTTGCAATGTTATATGGCAGTTAGACCCCTCTTCCACCCTTATGAAGTACTCTGTACCTCACATTAGCATACAGGAGCCACAAAATAAATTCTAAACATTTCAGAAATGATTTACGGTTGAGAAAAACTGCTAGTACAATGTATAGCCAGTTTCTAATGATATTTAAACTAAAATAATTTTCTGTTGGGGTGACAGAATCACTTTAAGGAGTTTGTGATATTAATAGAGACAAAAATTTTGGGGGGAATTAGACTTGTGAAGATGTGAAGTTATCAGGCCAAGAGTATAGTATAGAGGCAGAATCATACATTAACAGCCCTATTAAATTCGGGCTACGTGTTAAAACATAGCTCCTATTGTAGAAAGTAGGACCTACAGCTATTAAATTAGCCCCGTAAAGCAGGCCGCTGCTGATCTGCGGGCTTGCTGCGAAAAAAGCCCACGGGATGAGCAACGTTGAACTTCGGACGGAAATCCTTTGTTCCGTCAAGCCTGTAACCGCTACAATTCCAATCATGCTATTAAATTGAAACAAAGTCACTTGCGAGCAAGCCCGTAACACGCAAATGGAGCCCAAAGCCCAACGAGCTCTAGAGAGGACTCGCAAGGGGGGTAAAGTCCAATACGTAGCACTTTCACTGTAAGTAAAATTCCACTACTGTATTTATATTAAAATTTTAAGTGTTAGGTCTTAGAATTAGTAGCACAACATTCTCAAGCCTGCAAATCGTCCCAATAAAATACTTTATTTCATGTATATTTTTTGTGTAATATCGATCCCGGCAATCAATGTGTTGATACATATACTGTAACTTGCATGTGATAGAATATAATATTTGCGGCTTTATTAATATTGAATTATGACTGGAATGTGGGTTCGATCGTAACTCGTAACTGAACATCATCCATTTTCCTGTGACGCAATGCTGACAATCTCTGTTTGCATTGGTTCCATCTAAACCCGTAACTACGCATTTGCTTAATTCATTACGTTCAAGCCCGCAAAATCGGACGGCCGACAAATGGTTTACGGTTTGCGTCTCTAGCTCGTAGCTGTTCTAATTTAATAGCACTGTATCTCCGCCAAATTTCAAGGCCGCAGCCATTGCGTGCTTCACGTTGCACTTGCGGGGTTCTAATTTAATAGGGCTGTAAATAAACACATAGACTGAGTGGAATTGAAATGAACTGTTACATGCATATGGCTAGCACTATATAATCTACTGGCACTTTGAGCTCACACCAGATGATTGTAATTATAGGACACGGGAAGCCTTTTTCCTTGATTTCAAACAGCATGTTTTGGACATTACAAAATAGTTGTAATCAAGAAATATTAATTAGAACCGGTTTAAAATTCATTGAAACTAGCAGGAACTGTTTTTTATGTGCTCCGAGCACACCAAGATATATGATAGTAAGTCATCTCCAATTCTGCCAATTCTCATGGGTACCACCTTTGAGATCCAGAAGATTTTGAATAGGGCAATACCTCAAGTGACACTTTAAACTTTCATCTAATTTTGCATTGATTTGACGAAGAGTACATTTTAGCTAAATACATTCATTAATAATCTATCTATAACTATGATTAGTAGCAGAGGTGTGTTTATGTGTTAGGCTCTTCTCATTCCTCTTTGATCCAGGGGACAGTCAACGAAAAGTCTCATGAACTGGTTCAAGGATCAGAAATTGAGAACCACTGCCGTAGTATACCATATATCTGCTTAATTAAAAAACATGATCATTAGTGAGAAAACTTATTTAGAACCTGGCTTGTCCCCTCATCCTTACATTTCATCAATACTTGTAAGTGTTTTAAAGCGATTATCAAAATGCTAAATGTATAGTGTGTAGTGGAGTGAAAACATTTTTTGCATTAAAAAATACCAAAATAAACATAAGAACACCTACCCCCTAAAGTTTACTAAATCTCTTGGGTTTGCAAGCTGTTGATTTTCAGAGTTAACCGCCCTGGAAATACCTGCTAAAATTACCATAAAATTAATAATTTGTTTTGGCCAATCACAGGCAGCTAATACGTTGTATCAATCTGTAATTGTGCAGAAAGGCATCATGGAATGTGCAGTCCCTGCACAAGGAAGCAAAGAGGAGTCAAACATTGCCCTCAGATCTCTGCATTGTGATGCTGCTGGCTTGGAGGTTAGTTAAAGGTTAAAATCCATACCCAAATGCAGTATTTCTATTGGTAGGTACATGCAAGCACCTATGGGGGTGTGAAAAACAAATTTTATTTTTAAAGAAAATAAATACTATATCTATGTGTATAGAATGACTCAATGTAATGTGTGTTTCTGATATAAGCAGCTTGTGTTAGATTAGAAAGAGGTAAAACAGGGACATTTAGATATGCCTTTAACAGGATTAAAGGCACTTTTTGTGTGCTAATGTTGTGGAGTGGTTCAAAGGTGGCACAATCCTATCTAAATATTTACAATAATTATTATGTGCCTGCCATAGAAAAACCAAAGCGCAGAACATATTCCTACAATTAATGAGTTACACAATCACTGCCAACAAATGCATTAATCACACTTGTTCTTCCCGTTAGTCTGATTAGCCAGTACTTTTATTTATTTGCTTTCAGTGAGGAACAGTTAATCTGGTCAATGCGCTCTCCATACCCACAACATCAAAATTATTTATATGCTTGTAAAGAGAAATTATAAAGGCACAGAAAAGAAAGGGACACGTGAATGTGTGCAACTAGTAACACTGCTCAATGTCTACAGCCAAGGAATGACCACAGATTTGGCACCTATGGGTAATCCTGCTAAATGTAGTCATGGGAATAATATTAATGTCTCAAAAAAAATCAGTAGTTAGATAGGATTTAAATGTAATTAGTGGACATGGATTTATCAGAAGAAACCACCAACACAAAAACTTTAACCCTTACAAAATGAAAACTTAGCTATGTGGGATCCTTTAAAATGTATTTAAAACATACTCCTTGATTAAACATTGAATACAATTAATAAATAAATATGTGACGAGATACACAACTATATTGTTTTTAAATATATTTTATAGATGTGGGTCAATGGGAATCTGTTCATACTGGTATGAGCTACTTTGGACTTGTGTGCATTGTGTCACTACTGTGACAAGTTTTCATTATATTCTACTATCCTGTATCATATTTAAAAAAAATACTACACAATGAGGATAGACAAGGCCAGGGTTGGGTTACCCAGAAGTCCAACAAGCCTGTTATGGCCTAGGTTGCCAGAGGCAGAAGGTAAATGGGTCCATGCATTTACTTCTCATTTCCTTTACCAGTATCTGTTACCTATTTGCTCTGACCTTGCTATTCTAGGGCTTCATCTCTCCCTACTTCAACTTATTTTTCCCTCTATCTCTCCATATTTTGCCCACTTCTCTCTTCTTATCTCACTTTTCCAATTTCATCTAAATCCCTCTTTTCATTCCAATTACCCTCCTCATTTCTTTTCTGGCTCCTTTTGATACCCCTCAGGACATAAATGCAATTAAAGCCTTTTGTGGGCAACCATGGGTCCAAAGGCTTCTGAAGCTTTCTATCTATCTGGAACTAGCATAGAATTATATCATTTTATCTTGTACAACAACACTCTTACCCTAAATATATATGTCCATGTTACCCCAAAGCTATCTATTTGTCTCCGACTTACATTGGTGTTTCAAAGGGCTAAATGTGTGTGGCCCTTTTGAGGACTTTAAGGCTGCATGTGTGGCCCTTTAAATGAAATAGGTTCATAACACTAATGTAGGTCATAAGTTATAAATCTCTTGTGGTCTTGTATTACCTTTAGCATTCATATTTGTAGAAAATTAACGAATGGCTGAGTAATTAGCCTTTAGACTTTAAAGGCATGTCTATGTTTCCTGGATTATGAATGCATCTGATAGAGGAGAAGCAGTAGTGTATGCAAACATATTTTGCTTAAAAATACCAAAATAGGGAGAAGAAAGACGTGTCCTGCAAGAGCTCCAGCTGAGGCCTGGGCCAATCTGGGACAATCGACCCCTATAGATGCCCTAAGTGACCATCGAACCACACCACTGTACTCAGAGGACCTAAAGGAACAAATCGATCCCAAAATTACCCGAAAACAACATTGGAATCACGAAGCACACACAGAGAGAGAACCATCCGCGCTCTCTGCCGCAGGGGCTGACAGGCTCACCTGACATCGGGCTGTGGGGCCCGGTCCGGGCACAGAGGGTATCCCGGCGGACCCAGGGAGGTACTTGAGCCTCGACAGGCCTGTCGAGAGGAGGGGACGAAGACCCACATCCCCAAGGGGAACCCCCCATGCCTGAAGAATCAATCCGGCGGGCTGCTAACCGGAGAAGACGCCGCTCCACGGAGAGGCAAAGGCCCGGGGGATCCAGGGCCCAAGAAACGGAATAAAAAACTGGATAAGGCGCTGCAGCGAAACCAGGTCAGTGGGGACAGCCAGGGCAGAGGCCACAGACGGGTCTAGGGCCTGGGAGCCGGACGGCGGCCATCTTGTGTCCGCTCAGAAACACACAGAGACAGAGACCTAAGCCCTGTAAATACCACACTCCCACAACAACACCCCAAAACAAAGAGAAATACACCACAGGGACCTTAACCCTTCAACAAAAGGGGGGGGGGGGGGAAGCAACAGCAGCAAGCTTAAGGGAACCATATTACCTCCCTGGCCTCTGATGAAACATTCTTAACACCCCTCATAAATCAATACCAACTAGGGGAAGCCTGCAATCCTTACTACCCCACAAATAATATCTGATCCAGGTTGGACAATTTAAAGCCACATAAGGCCTAGGGGTTCAGCTTTCACAGCACCATTCACCCCACATTACCTGAGATCTTATGCAACAGCACAGAAACCTACAATCCAAGGAAGCACCCTTCTATACGTATTATTTCTCCTATCCTCCCATTACACTCTGGGAAACAGAGCAATCTAGACTTGCTGCACAGACTGACTTATAAAAACCTCAAAGCCAGGCAGACTATATTAGCAACCTCAAATACAGCAATCATTCCAAATCTGCCAACAGTATAAAATAGGGGGACCCCCCCCCCGAATCTCCTACCACTGGATCCCAATCTGAGGAGTCAGTTGACCTACACATAACAATGTAAACCAAAAACGTCACCATTTGCCTACCAGAGCTAATGCCTAATCAATAACGCACGCATCTTTGTCAGTATAACGCCATTTTCAGCAAGGGGGAAGGAGGAAAAGGAGGGGAAAGGAAAGAGAAAAGAAAAATGGGGAAACCAAAGAAAAGTGGCCCCTCGAGAAGCATCACAGATCATTTCACAAAACAAACAGCAGATTCCCAACGGGGGAGCAGCCCCACGCCTACCTCACCCTCAGGCTCAGAAGGAGACAGAGACTCTGAGGTCGCCTACACAAATATAAATGTGTCAGACTTCTCAATGGCTAAATTTGACATGCTCCTTATCACGACCCACTCTCTGGCTGGGGTCTGCTGACTTGATTTGGGTTACTCTGGACCTTGGAGTAGCTTTGAGTACAGGAACATCATGTCTCAGCCCTTGGTTTAGACTGAGCAATATTGACAGTAAGTCTGACGAATCTTACTGCAAGCATATGTCCCCGGGTAAATAATACATCTACACACCACGTCTTGATGAAAATTATGAACAACTTTATTTGGAAAACAACATCTTTTAAACAGGCATACAAAATCACCAGGAGGGCTATCTTTAGTCAGCTCCTAACTGCCTCTGGCCAATCAGGCAGTAATCTCCAGAGTAACTTTATTACCTCTAGCCAATGGACTAGAGGTAAGCTCTGGGAACTTCCAGACCCCTCCCCTGGGCCGCCCACTAGGTGTGGCTAACAGAGTCATTTGGGCGCTGGCAGTCAACAGAGACACATCTCTTTGCTATGGCCCAGGCCCTAGTATTGAGGCTGGAAGACCCTGTACTATCCCATTGTCCTACGGTGCCTGGCAGTCTGGCAAATCTCTTTGTTCTGGCCTTTATTTCACTTCAAGTGTTTACTCTAAAGACCATATGGCCAACTCCTGACTGAGAGTTTATACAATGGGGAAGGGTTGACTAATTAAAACATAGCTATCACTCCCCAATACAATATACAATATAATACTAACATATTAATAACCTATAACCATATTTCCCCATTCCCACATGGTATCAGGGTGGGGCAAGTTTTCCACGTCAATCCATTTTATGCAGTAATGCTGACTTTATTTAATGGTGACAGTGGAACCCCCTATTCATACCATTTACAAGCAGTAACTTTGTGCCCAAATCTTTTGTTCTTCCACATGGCACCAGCATGTGTAAGATAATCCAGCCCAAAATGGCCACTGCTGCCAGTCACAAAATGGCCCCAGCATAGTTCACACCAAATCCAATATGGCCCCTGGGTGATTCATGACAACACCTCCCCAAGCGTGGCAGGAAACATCCCTGATTTTTCCAGCTACGCTGATAGTCATGAATGTGCTGGTTTGGCCCTCTGTATGCTATGCCAGTTCTTGTCTGTCCCAAGGTGCAGAGTAAAAACCTCCCCCAGCTCTTGGCCTTGCTCCCACTGTATAGAGCAAATTGCTCTTCCCATTCACACCCACCCAAATAGTCCAGGGTACCTCCCCAATAATCTGGTATTCCAGAGTACAACAGGTGGGCCACAGTTTCTGTCCCATAGCAACTCTGTTCCCCCCAGCCAGTCCCCACAGATGGGCTGGGATCTCTAATACAGTCTCTGGGCCTATGGGATTGCAAAGGGACAGTTCCTCTTGGCTTTCTTCCTCTGGTCCAGCTGTTTCCGTTGCTGCTTGGGGAGCTACGCTGCTCCCACCCAAGCTGTGCTTACACTCCTCTGACTTGGCTGGGGGGCTATGCTGCTCCCATCCAGCTGAAGTGCCGGACTCCTCCATTGCCCGGGGTTGAGCAACTTTATCCCAGTCCTTTCTGTTGAACTGGGTCTTTGGAGTGGTGTCTGTTCCAGTGGGCCCCTGGACAATGGTTATCCAGGGTATCTCCCCACTTGGTACACCCTCTGTCATGGTGCCACTCTGCACCCATAATGCTTTTGCCAAAGCTGGCATGCTTGCTGCCCCGGCCTGGCTCTTTGTGCCCCTGGTACTCTCTTGCTGTGTGAGGTCAGGTTCCCTGTAGCCAGAAACCAATTCTTTTCCCTCCCCACAGTCTCTTAAACAACCCTCCTGGGCTGTGTTCTTCACTAGCACCTCTGGGAACAACTCCCCTGGGGTGTCAGGGTACAGACAGTGGTTATCTGATGCAGGCTGGGGAATCTCATCATTCCCACCCAGCCTGGCCTCTAAGGCTCCCTTCCCACCGTCCATCACACAATCATCCCGAGCCTCTGGCTCCATTAGCAGTTCTGGCCAACACACTTTGCCTAGAACTTCTGAGGGCAGACGTAACTTATCTGGCCCTAGCTTGTGAACAGTTCCCCCTTCCTCTGGGATTAAATCTCTTGGGGTATCAGGGGGCAGACATGGATTATCTGACCCCACCCAGGGAACATTCCACTGGGTCTCTGGCTCTTGAGGCTGGTGACTAGGCCCTGACACAGTTACTGCATGTTCTAGGGGCAAACATTCTCCATCCCCAGGAGTTGGCAAAGGAACAGCGTTTACCCCTTCCCACTCCTCACTTTGTTTACAGTCTAGAAATGCCTCTCCCCAGTTCCAGTGAGCATACTCACTCTGGTACATACCGTCTGAGTTGTAAGAATTCTTGGGTATCGCATCCCACAATTCCACATACTCAGCCTCCAGTTGCAGCTCTTGCTGAATCAGGGGTTCCAGCAAAGGAGCCTCCGGGAACCATGCTTCCACTCCCAGACCCCGGCAGCGTTCAACAAACAAGTTATTATGCCTCCTTGCAGTTCCCATGCCACATTCCGGATCACCATTCAGAATCTCACCGACCCCATATTCTAGATCCAAACGAAAATAGAGATCCTCTCTCCGGCCACCCAAGGACTCTATCCTGGCAAGGTACTGTTCCTCCAAGTCCATCTCTTTCTCTACCAGTTCCTCCAACCAGCTTGCCAGCTCATGGCCATGCCATAATTGCATGAATGCCATCCATTGATTTAGCAGGAGTAGTCTGTAGTCCTCTGCTTCCATCTGCTCCATTTTCTGGTCCTTCTCAGAGTATCCCACCACTGCCACCAATTATCACGACCCACTCTCTGGCTGGGGTCTGCTGACTTGATTTGGGTTACTCTGGACCTTGGAGTAGCTTTGAGTACAGGAACATCATGTCTCAGCCCTTGGTTTAGACTGAGCAATATTGACAGTAAGTCTGACGAATCTTACTGCAAGCATATGTCCCCGGGTAAATAATACATCTACACACCACGTCTTGATGAAAATTATGAACAACTTTATTTGGAAAACAACATCTTTTAAACAGGCATACAAAATCACCAGGAGGGCTATCTTTAGTCAGCCCCTAACTGCCTCTGGCCAATCAGGCAGTAATCTCCAGAGTAACTTTATTACCTATAGCCAATGGACTAGAGGTAAGCTCTGGGAACTTCCAGACCCCTCCCCTGGGCCGCACACTAGGTGTGGCTAACAGAGTCATTTGGGCGCTGGCAGTCAACAGAGACACATCTCTTTGCTATGGCCCAGGCCCTAGTATTGAGGCTGGAAGACCCTGTACTATCCCATTGTCCTACAGTGCCTGGCAGTCTGGCAAATCTCTTTGTTCTGGCCTTGCTATCACTTCAAGTGTTTACTCTAAAGACCATATGGCCAACTCCTGACTGAGAGTTTATACAATGGGGAAGGGTTGACTAATTAAAACATAGCTATTACTCCCCAATACAATATACAATATAATACTAACATATTAATAACCTATAACCATATTTCCCCATTCCCACATGGTATCAGGGTGGGGCAAGTTTTCCACGTCAATCCATTTTATGCAGTAATGCTGACTTTATTTAATGGTGACAGTGGAACTCCCTATTCATACCATTTACAAGCAGTATCTTTGTGCCCAAATCTTTTGTTCTTCCACATGGCACCAGCATGTGTAAGATAATCCAGCCCAAAATGGCCACTGCTGCCAGTCACAAAATGGCCCCAGCATAGTTCACACCAAATCCAATATGGCCCCTGGGTGATTCATGACACTCCTTCAATCACGACTGTCAGCGGCCATGAAAGAACTCAAACAGGAAATACAGGAACTGGGCACACGTACCAGCAAACTTGAAACCTGCGCAGATCAACTCATTGTAAGCCAAGCCGAAGACAGGATTGACATATCTACCAACACTTCGCAACTCAAAGACCTTGAACTAAAGCTGGAAGATCTTGAGAACAGGAGACGCCGACATAATATACGCCTAAGGGGGATACCTACGGCTATTACGGATCAAGTAACTTACACGAAAGCAGTGGTAGCTACCATACTTCCGACCTCCACCCAAGAACCCTGGGACTTAGAAAGGGCACACCGAGCCCTAGGAGGCCCTGCAACCCCCAACCTGCCAAAAGATGTGGTAGTACGCTTCCTCCGGCAACAGACCAGAGACTCTATACTTCAGGCTGCCAGGAAGGCCCAGACTATCTCAGGCCCGGATGGGGCAGAAATCCAGATATATGCAGACTTGGCCCCACTGACCCTATATAAACGACGACAGATTAAGCCGATCCTACAAACTTTAACGTCACACCATATAAAATACAGATGGGGATTCCCCTTCAGCCTCACCTTCCAAGTAGGCGCAAAAACACACATTGTGCGCTCGATGGAAGAAGGCAGAGATACCCTTCATCGTCTAAAACTCCTAAATGACGGGGAACCCCTTAACCCCCAAAGGGCATCTGGGACCCAGAGGCCAACAAGAGAATGGACTGAAGTAATCCAACCCAAACGTCAAAGACCACAGAAACAAGGGAGAGAAACGCCTGACCTCGAGCCTACTGCTGGCCCGTCGTCATCCTAGGCGGTCTGCGACTTGAGATACCACCCCCCTTATAGCACACATCACCCCAGGATATAATAAGGAAGGAGAAAGAAAAAGGAGTAAAAGAAGGAAAGAAGAAGGGGGAAAAGAGATCCAGTCTCCCCTCACAAGAAAAACCAACTCAGAGTGACTGCAACGAATTTCACAACTAGTTTGCAGCTGTTATACGTAGTCAAAGACAGACAGAGTCTGGATAATGCCCACCCATAATTTTTTTTTTCTTTCTTGTTTTCTTTCTTCTAAGCCTAGAACGGCCCCTTGAAGGTTGCTCTCTGGAAAGCGGACATTCCCAAAGACTTTACCTGCAGCCTAAAGGGATGATCGCCCTTAACAAAATTAAGCTGACCGGGTACCAACCGGGTCCCCCAAATTCCCTGATGTTAGACTTCCAAGTTTATTATTATCTGGTGTTAGAACTGTTAAAGATGTTTGACCTTACGTTTATCTGATAACCCCAATTATGGTCATGTTTTATTTGCGCTGTTTCACATGAATAGGCATTTAGGCTCTGGGGCAAAGACCCTAGACATTTTTACCATTATTTGGAAAAGAAGGCTTTATGCCTTTCACACCCTATTGTTTTCCTTTTATTTATATTGCCAAGGTATAGGAGATTATGATACACCAAATGTTACGCTAACTATCTACAACCTATTTACTTCCCCCCTAGTAACTGAGACAGACCGTCGATCCAGTCTATACACCATTTACTTGCTAAACAACAAAACCTCATTGGTTCCGGCAAAAATCTGGCTTGTCCCGCAGACGGGATCAGGCAAAGAGAGCTGTCCTGGACCCCGGGCTTCCTCATATCCGTGTGGTGAGTATATTACTCTGGGAGGCTTGACTTTAGACGCAAAATACGATACCACATCATGACGGACACTGAAATTACATTTATCACACATAACGTAAGAGGGTTCGACTCGCAATTCAAAAGGCGAAAGGCCTTTAATGCTTACAAACAATATAACCCCTCAGTACTCTTCTTACAAGAGACGCACTTTGTCAGAAACAATATTCCTAAATATTTATCTAGACTTTACCCTACCTTCTTTGCCACAAGCCATTCCACAAAAAGGGCAGGGGCAGCAATCCTACTACATAAAGACCTCCCGTTCGTCCTAGACCATAAAAAAATAGACCAAGATGGCCACTATGTACTCCTCACAGGCTCCCTATTCGGGAAGAAATTTACCTTAATCTCACTATATGCCCCTACTCTCATGCCACAGAAAATATTTATACGGCTGTTGCAGTATATTAAATCCCATGACCTCGGGAAAATAATTATAGGAGGGGATTTTAATGCAGTCTTGTCTCCATTAGATAGATCAGGAGGGGGACATAATAGCAAACTCACTAAAAAACAATCCCATATCCTGGCTTTGCTGGACGAGCTCCACCTGATAGACCTTTGGAGGGAACACCACAAAGGAGAAAGGGAATATTCATTCTACTCTCCAGTACACAAGACATACTCTAGAATAGATACATTTTATACAGACTCCACTTTGGTAGACGATGCAGTGAGCTCGGGAATCCATCCGTGCCCCTGGTCAGACCACTCCATGGTGAGATGCACAATAGACTTTGGTTTCGCATTTAAAACCCCATACTCATGGCGACTCAACGAAATGCTCATGTCAATGCCCATGCTAAGGGACCAAGTGGCCTCGGACATAGAACTCTACTTTTCCACAAATCTATCTGCAGAAGTGGACATAAGCTGGGTTTGGGCGGCCCACAAAGCTTTCATTAGGGGCACATGCATCAAACTCGCAGCAAAATACAAGAAATCCCAAAAAGCTAGAGAAAGAGAGTTACTTGCAAACCTAACCGACCTAGAAAAGCTCAACCAAAAATATCCAACATCAGAAAACCGCACCAGTATAGACAAAATCAGGGCAGAGCTAGACCTTATCCTCTCAGAGCAAGTAGAGAAAGCCATGAGATGGACAGGCCACCGATTCTATTCCAAAGCCAATAAACCCAATGCCATGCTCGCTAGGAAATTAAAACAAAAAGCCAACCAATCAAAAGTCTTTAAAATCAGGCAACCCACGGGAGAGATCACCTCTAGCCCTACACAAATACAAAAAGAATTCGCAACTTTCTTTCAAAAACTTTACTCATCCCCCAATCCCCCCACAGATAACCATATAAACCAATTTTTAGGAGTAATAGATCTCCCAGTAATGTCCTCCCTGGAAAAAGACCAGGTTAAAGCCCCAATCACACTAGAGGAGGTCGTAACAATGATTAAATCATTAAAATCAGGTAAGGCCCCAGGGCCGGATGGGTTCACGAACCTGTACTACAAAACATTCGCAGATCTACTAGCACCTCATATGACAACCCTATTCAACAACATGCTAAAGGGACACAATATCCCTCCCGAATTAAAACCAGGCTAATATGGTGTTCTTCCAAAAGCAAGGGAAAGACCCCCTTCAAGTGCAGAATTATAGGCCTATCTCCCTCCTAAATGGGGATATTAAAATCCTAGCTAAACTTATGTCCAACAGAATCAACTCATTCCTTCCCAGACTGATCCATAAGGATCAGGTTGGGTTCGTCCCACATAGACAAGCGGGGGATAACGTCAGGAGAATATTACATTTAATACATCTATATCAACAAAGCCGAACTCCGATGTGTCTCCTGGCATTAGATCTTGAAAAGGCCTTCGACTCAGTAGAGTGGAAATACCTTTGGGCAGTTCTCAGGAGATTCGGATTCCCTGAACAATTTATTAGCCTCTTGAAAATGTACTATAACAGCCCCCGAGCCTGCCTCAAATTAGCGGGGGACAACCCCTCAATAATTAAAATAGAAAAGGGAACGAGACAAGGTTGCCCCCTCTCCCCCTTGCTCTTCGCTCTAGCAATCGAACCCTTAGCTCAAACGATCAGATCCAAAGCGGAGATAAAGGGGGTTGAGGTAGGCATGCACCACATGAAAAGCTGTTTATTTGCGGACAACCTACTCTGTTCCCTAACTAACCCAACTACTTCCATCCCAGCCCTATTATCCCTCCTAGAACAATTTGGCAAAATATCTGGTCTTAGGATTAACGCGGACAAAACTGAGGCATTGGGCTGCTCACTCTCGGCCCACACGCAAAAAATTTTAAAACAAAATTTCAACTTCACATGGCCAAAATCGGCAATCAAATACCTGGGGGTTAACATTACCAATTCTATAGATTTAATGTACAAGGCCAATTACCCTCCCTTATTCAGAGAATTACACACGGAACTCACAACATGGACTAGAGGTGGTCTTTCTTGGCTGGGTCGCATTAATGCGATCAAGATGAACCTACTTCCACGACTCTTATACCTCTTTAGAACCATCCCAATCCCAATCCCAGCAAAAAAATTGGAAACTTGCCAAAAACAGATCTTTAGCTTCATCTGGGAATACAAACGCCAAAAAATCTCAAAATCAGAAATGCACAAAAGCAGACGTATGGGGGGTCTAGCATGCCCAAATCTTCGTATTTATTTCAAGGCTGCCCAGCTAGCATTCATACCTTTAGCTCATTCAACACTACACCAACCATTATGGGTGTTTATCGAAAACAGGGCAATGACACCTTATTCATGGACCAACATCCTCTGGCAACCTGATAACCCAGAAAGCCTAAGGAAAATGGACAACCCCTTCATAAAACTTACCTTAGACACGTGGCAATGGGCAGCTAAAACACGACAACTCTCAGCTACACCCTCCACTCTGACAACAGTGGCCCCCCACCCAAGATTCGCCCCGACGCTCACCCAAGAATCACTTTTTTGGTGGCAAACAAGGGGTTTTCTGCGTCTGGGGTCATGGTTCAAAGATAATGAAATCAAACATCCAAACAATATAATAAATTCTCTGAATATACCACCCAAAGAACACTTTAACTTCAGAAAATTGCTATTCCATGTAAACTCAATTAAACGCGAACTTGGACCTCCCAAAACAAATTGGCTGATTAAGATTTGCGAGTCGTTCCCTCTTTATAAGGGAATGATTAGTCTCCTATACCAAGAGCTTTTACACGACGGACATTCCAAAAAAACGGCATATATATCAGCATGGGAACAAGACCTGGGGCATGAAAGAGAGGAGGGCGCATGGTCCTCCTCATGGGCCAATTTAAACCAGCCTGCTGGAAACCTCACTCAAGGTCCTTCATAGAGCATACATAACTCCAGAAAGGCAACATAAATGGAACAACAAAATAAGCCTGAGGTGCTTTAGAGGCTGCCGGGAATCGGGCTCCTTTATCCACATATGGTGGACATGCCCTATGGCAAGAGTCATGTGGGAGGAGGTATTCGACCTAGCATCCACGATAACACATATCCACATTGATAGAAACCTAGAAATAGCACTCCTGGGGACCAGATGCCCCCTTCTATCCAGGCACCAAAACACATTACTACAATTCATGATGCTAGTGGCCAAAAGTCACCTAGCGAAACAATGGAAAAGCAACACCCTCAGCCTGCCGGCCATCACAAACAAACTTAATTATATAGCCACTAACGAACGACTATCACATTTATTAGCCAACACAATGCCCACATTCCTGGATATATGGAGCCCTTGGCTACACTCCCATCTTAGCTTAAGGGGACTAACGACAAATGACACCAAGACTAAAGCTTCCCCGGATATGGGGAGGGCCATGGCGTCTTAAGCACAACGAATCTGTCTCGCGGGACAAGACCAGATGAGGCGATGGCAAGGATCAGACATAGGATCTCAGGTACAAGTCATATCTCCCCCCCCCCCCCCATCTCTTTCCCATACCCAGTTTTTTAAAATCTAACCCCACCTTATTATCCCCCCTCCCCTCCCCCCCCCCCCCCCCCCCCTACCACCTAAAACTTGAAGATACCCCCGACCCTCTAAAGGGAAGGGGAATCAAGATACTTGACTAGAACCAGTAAATGACTAAGGATGATGTACCCAAATCCCCAATAAATTTAAAAAAAAAAAACGTATTGGGCGGGAGGAAGAATACATCACAAAAACATCAAACAGCAACTAAGATACGTGATGGAATGTTATTCGACTTCTAACGTAAACTGTATATTCATCTTGTTAAGAATGATGTATTGTTCTAAACATGTTATACTTGCCTAATAAAAACTTGATTGAGAAAAAAAAAAAAATACCAAAATAAACATTATTAAACTTACTCTAAATTTTACTATATCTCTTGAATTTGCAAGCAGTTGATTTTGAGAATTAACAGCCTTAAAACCCCTGCTAAAATTAGAATAAATTCCTTTTAGCTAATCAGAGGCATATGCAGAAGCCTATGCAGCAAGAATCACAGGATTTGTAGGCCTAGTTCCCCAAACCACACCTCAGTCTCCTCTATTGAATAATACAACTCAACATTGTTTCTGTTGCTGAAATGATGTTAGTATAGGGTTAAAAACAGTACCCAAATGCAGTGTTTCTATTGGTAGGTAAACTTTGCCTATGTAAACAACCCTGTGGGTGTGGAAAACAAATTTTATTTTAAAATAAAATAAATATGTATGTGTATAGAATGACTCCATGCAATGTGTGTTTCTAATATAAGCAGATTGGAAAAATGGAAAATCAGATAAACCTTTAAAGGTATATGCAAGTGAGCTGGATTATGAATGCATCTGATAGAGGAGAATTAGTAATGTATGAAAAAATTGTTTGCATGAAAAAATACCAAATAAACATTTAAACCATTACCCTGAAGTTTGCCGAATTTCTTGCATTTGCAAACTGTTTTCTATCAATGTTGACATCCCCAGAAAATCCCAGGGAAAATTAGCATACATAATACATTGTATCTTTTTGGTCTGTGAATTGAGCTGCAGCTTTCCTTCAGATTTCTGTAATACCCAGGACAAGGTCTGTGTCCCTTCATTCACTGATTGTTTTATCTACATCCCAGGTGATACTTCCCCCAGGCCCAGTGATTTGCCCCTGTAACTCCCCCTCCTCCCCAGCCCCAGTGATTTATCCCTTCACCTCCCCTACCCCCAGTGAATTGCCCTATTACATCCCGCAGCAAATTGCATGCACTCACTCACACAGAGACACATGAACAGAAAACGTTGCAGGTTATTGTAGGACCATAAATCTAGCATAAATGCTCATTCGCCTAAAGACAGATTAAAATAGGAAGAAGAAGCTGAAATGTTTGGTTTCAGTACAATTTTAATTTGTCAGAATTTATCAAGGAGAGGGTGTATGTCTAAAGAACAAGCATTTTTACTTGAATGTTGATTTATGGTCCTTTAAGGACTGCGTGAAGCAGCCTCATCTAGCTGGCTGCATACAGCATTGCTAACTTTGGCTGCAAAGTTGAGCATGCTCGAAAGACAGGATACATGTTTACAAAAATTAACCCTCTCAGGAGCCTAGCTCAATTCTGGGGGTGTAAACATCACCTGCAACAGTTTTTTTTTTTTTTTTTATGCAAAGCTAAAGAAACATAGTTCATGCAAATAAATGTAATCATACACTACTAATTCTCCTCTATCAGATACCTTTAATGCACCTAGGCTTGAGAATCAATCTTCCACTATCTTAGAAAGAAGTGGATTTTTTTATATTTACTAAAATTATGTAAAATTAGAACAATCACAATTATTTTATGCCTATCTTACTGTGTGTTGAAAGCTTTCTCCAAGTCGAACATAAATCACCAATATAGATTTGTTACACAATATATTTACTAATTTTGTTTTCATAGGTTATTTTTATTTTTATTATTCCCAAAAAGGTATTAATTACATTGAAAAAACGGCTACCTTTACATGACAATATCGTAAAATAATTCTACATTTCCAATGTGCCTTCCTGCTTATTCTTTATGTCAATATCAAATATAGACTAAAAAAACTACAAAATATTTCGATAGTGAAAGCCTAAGAATTGGGAACAACTGAGAGGATTCCATTGAAACAATTAGGCATGTTGGGTAAGAATCCGTCTAAATTTCTAATACACCACATCCAACATATATGTTTTCATGTATGGCTTATTTGGTACAAAGTTTAGAAACACAATAGAAAAGCAGAAAACTTTTAATATAGTAAAAAAATATCAATGAGGTATATGAGCAAAAGTAATGTGTTATTTAAACAAAACTCATTTAAGATTAAGATTCAACAAAAGAGTGAGACATTACATAAATAAGCTTTTTTATTTAAAGCAAAAACAAGTGCAGTCCCATATTTAAAGCAAAAACAAGTGCAGTCCCATATTTATAGCAAAAACAAGTGCAGTCCCATATTTATAGCAAAAACAAGTGCAGTCCGATATTTATAATAATAGGCTAACTTTAAGAACTATATTTAATATAAAAGAAATAATAGCAATATGCAGTGGGAGCCACCATTGTTGTTTCTGCTTTCTTATGGTTAGAGACAAAAATAAACAAATTGACAACATAACAACCAAAATAGTGGAAAGAAAAAGAATGAGTGAAGAAAAGGAAAGCAGAAAAAAATAGAGGAAAAAAAGGAAAAAGTTATTTAACTGAGTTATATAAAAATAAGAATTAAATTAAGGAGAAAAAATATATATATTTTTTTCAATTTATCATTGTTAATGTTATGAAAAATTATATAAAAGGATAAAGAAATTTCTATATTTCTGTATATGTACAACATAGATGTTAATTATTTGTATTTCTTTTTGGTTACAATAAAATATACAGTGGTACCTTGGTTCTCATCCTTAATCCATTCCGGACGGAAGGTTGAGTACCAAAAAGGTTGAGTACAAAACTCCTGTAAGCAGTAATGCAAATTGGTTTTATCGAAAATGTTGAGTTCCAAGGAGGTTGAGAACCAAGGTACCAATGTATTTAAAAAAAAAAAAAAAAAAAAGCATATTGTAATGTAACTACAGTACAGAACTGAGGTGCCCCTTTAAGTTTGTTGTCATTGTGTACATAGGTCTGCTTTAGACTGTTATTCTACTTTAAAGGACCTTGGAAAGCATTTTTGTCTTTGATGTACATAAAAGAGGATATGTGATGATTTTTTGTATGAAAATAAATAAATAATAAATAATATAACTAGCTGAGGGGACAAGTCCCCAAAGACAATGTGCAGAAATATAGCTTTATGAGTCATATACATGTCTGCTTACAGGATCTAGGAGTCTTACATTGTCTCTGTTTATATCGAGACATTTCCAGTTAGTTTCCAAAAAGTTTAGTCAAGTTATACTTATTGTTTTTTATGCAACTTTTGTAATGTTTACAACATGACAGTTCTCTTTTGTTTCCATGGTGGCCAAAATGGTCTGCTGTTCTGTTATGAAGCTGTTAGATTTTCACTCTTTACTTATCAGACATACAATGACATACACTAGTAATAATTACCTTGTCAAGCAAAAAATGACTGATACAATGTAAAAAGAGTACAAATTAGGGGGGCATGTGAGAGTGATGAAATTGTCGAAGTGAGGATGGCAGGAGGTAGTGAGAAGTGAGGCAGGAGGTAATGGTAATAGGACTGGGATAGTACAGAGGGCCCTGACTGAACCAATTGTTATTCAGACTGTCTGTGTCAAGCATTTTTCTGACTAGTTAAATGAATAGTTAAATTACATCTTTAAAGGACTACTGTAGTGAAGTAAAGCTCATATGTTTCTTTGTTGGGCAGAAACTACTAAAAACCGCATGCAATTTATAGTTTAAAAAATATTTTTTTCTTACTTTTGAATGTGTCAGTTTTCCCTCAAAAAAAGTCTGACCAGTCAGATTCTAATTTAGACTGAGCATGCTCAGTAAAGGGTCAGGCTATGATAGCTCATGCACTGTCACTGGGTGGGGCCTATGGGGCAGCGGAAAGCAGGTTACAATAGGGATGTTACCTCTGTGTGCACAGTGGAGGGGGAAGCTAATGACAGCATAGTGCGGGGCTAGAGACATTATAGCATAGCCTGCTTCCAAGCTCCATGATGGTAAAAACCCAGGCACAAACAATTGAAAAAGTAAGAAAAAATATTAGCTTTTATTTATTTTAAACTGCAACCTTTTATATACAATTATGAAACAGTGGAATCTCCCTCTATTTATAGACCCCCTTACTCTGGTTCTGCCTGTACTCCCACTAATGGCAGTCATGGTGGGACTATTGGAAGCTCATTAGTTTACAAGGACAAACCCTTGTGAGATAGCAGAAGAAGTAAAGAGCAATCACATGTAATAGCTGTCGCAAATTCCGAGTTTGTCTGTAACTTTATGTAAAAGGTTACGGGTTGCACAAGACTATAAAAAAGTCTGGCAATGAGCACCGAAGGCGCTCATTGTAAGGTCCGCAAGGCTTTGAAAAAGGCTGGCAACGACGGGGGCGCCCATTGCAACTGAAGGCACTCATTGCAGGCCCGCAAGACTTTGAAAAAAGCTGGCAATGAGCACCAAAGGTGTTCGTTGCCAGACCAAAGGCGCTCATCGTGAAGCCCGCAAGACTTTGAAAGTAGATGGTTGGAGAGTCTCACAATGAGTATTGCCAGGCTTCAAATTTTATTGACGTCATTTTTGATGGGCAAGTTGCTAGTTCTATATAAAAGTGAAATATGTAAAGGTTGTGTGTATTTATTTTGCTTCCTAAAATATTTTAGCCATTATCAAGTTTAGTTACAGAACGTACAGAATAAATGGGACCACACTGGTCCATTCAGTAAAGAACTTTACATCTCCTTTCATGGAGCCTCTTATCACATTGAGATATCATGCTGCAAAAGCCACCCCTGCATCAATATGACCTTCTACATCACAAACCTCTTTCATCATTGTAAGAATCCCATCCCTCAGTTTCATGTCATTAATAACAGAAGCTGACAGCATTAAAATTATGATTAAAACTCAGTGCTTCCTTCAACCTATTCATAGTTCGCACAATGAGGACCCATACTGTTTTAAAAGGATTGAAATACGGGAGCAGAATGACATTTTGTTCTTATGAGCAATCTATCCACTGGCTTGGGAGAAATGCAGTTTTCCTTCCTATGCTAAAGTAATACTCCGTGTGAAATGTATAATATAAATTGTACAGAATTATATATTGCTACCTTGGGGGGAAAAAAAAGCATATATTTTGCATACCAATCGCAGTTTTACATGAAGAATGACCTTTCAGAAAGCTGAATAGATTTCTGTTGAATTCATTTTAACAAGAGAATTGAATTATTGCCTGTGGTAATCATAAAAACGGAAATAATTAGACGACACAATAAAAATATAAACAAGATCATTTTTTAGTAGAGCAATGTGCAATTTTAGGGTTTGCGCTGTGCCTAATTTTCTATTTATATAATTGTGCAACTTTGTTATGAGTGATTGTCGATACATGAAAGGGTTCAGAAAATGGCACAGAAAACTCTGAAAATTAAAAGGACTTCTTTCAAAAGGACACTGGTATATGGCAATGTTAGTCCATGTACTAAAAATTTGATTTTTAGTTTCAGTGTTTTTCCCTGTGATTTTATATATAAATGTAATTGTCTAACTAATTAGCAAATAGTGAATTCTTATGAAGTGAGAGCACTTATTGCTTGAGTAAAAGCTCACAGGAACTCCTTATAGTTAGTTATACATGTCTTAAGTTGACTGACACAAATCAAGTTGTTTTCTTTGAGTTTTTTTTAAAGATCATGAAAAACTGGCTATACATTGTGTTAGCCACTTTTTGTTGTTGTTTGTGTTGCATTTTATGCAAATGGCAGGCTCCTGAATACTAAGGCCCTCATTCTATTGTGATTTGGCCAATTGAATAGGGCTCTAAATAAGCACATAGCATATTTTTTTTTAAAGGAGTTTTTAGTTAGTGAAAACCTTGCTTTTGGATAGATGTTTACTAACTAAAGACTTCTTTAAAAAATATGTTATGTGCTTATTTAGAGCCCTATTCAATTGGCCAAATTGCAATTGAATGAGGCCCTAAGTAACTGCTTTGATGTGCTAATTAGAATGATAGTTTGCTTGTCTATCTCAGTTGTGGCCAAAACAATTACCCCCCATGTTGTTATTCATTTAGATTTCCTCTTACCACCCTTATAAAGCATTCTATACCATGCATTATCATAGTGAGCCACACATTTATCCGTAAAAACAATGCTATATAGCGAAACAATTATTTACTATACAGAAATAAACAGAAAACAGGAGGAGTACCTAAGTGAAGTTCCACAGAAATCCATATGGAATTTCAGTATTACTTAAAGGGCCACTGAGGTGTAATAGAGCATGGTATGCTCTTTTGACAAACTTGACTTGAAAATCTGCAATACGTTTTTAGAAAGTTGAGAAAAAAATATTGTATTTCTTTACTATTGTATTTAATTTTTCTTTAAATTGCAGAAGGCATTTGCTTTTGTTTCTAATAGGATTACATTTCTGGAGGATTGCTGGATTCACTTTGCTGCAGCTTTGTGGTGAAGGTGTTATTCCTATTGACTTTCTGTCTTCTGTGAATAAGGAATGTAGGCTGTACAACTGAGCACTTGAAACAATAAGATACCCCGACTTGTGTATGATTTAGGACTATCCAACAAGTTTGCAGTCTACACCTAAAAACCTCTTAAAAGTCACACAAAGCCTAAATTATGGTATCTTGTTTGGGTAATCAGTGAAGAGAATACAGTGCCTTGTAAAAGTATTCACTCCTTTGACTTTTTACCTATTTTGTTATATTAGAGCCTTAAATTCAATGTTTTTTTAATCTGAATCTTATGTGATGGATCAGAATACAATAGTCTAAGTTGGTGACGTGAATTGAGAAAAATATATACATAATTTTTTTTTTTTACAAATAGAAAACAGAAAATTGGCATGTGCGTATGTATTCACCCCCTTTGTTATGAAGCCCATAAAAAGCTCTGGTGCAACCAATTACCATCAGAAGTCACATACAGCCTTATTAATTCGTGATTCGGACAATTGAATAGGGCTCTATATAAGCACAGAGCATATTTTTTTACAGAAGTTTTTAGTTAGTGAAGACCTTGCTTTTGGGTAGAAGTTCACTAACTAAAAACTTCTGTAAAAAAATATGCTTTGTGCTTATATAGAGTCCTTTAGAATTTGCTGAATCGCAATTTAATAAGGCTGATAACTTGTATCCACCTGTGTGCAATCTAAGTGTCACATGATCTGTCACTACATATACACACCTTTTTTGAAAGGCCCCAGATGCTGCAATACCTAAGCAAGAGGCACCACTAACAAAACACTGCCATGAAGACCAAGGAACTCTCCAAACAAGTAAGGGACAATGTGGTTGAGAAGTACAAGTCAGGGTTAGGTTATAAAACAATATCCAAATCTTTGATGATCCCCAGGAGCACCATCAAATCTATCATAACTAAAAATGGAAAGAACATGGCACAACAGCAAACCTGCCAAGAGACAGCCGCCCACCAAAACTCATGGACCGGGCAAGAAGGTCATTAATCAGAGAGGCAGCACAGAGACCTAAGGTAACTCTGGAGGAGCTGCAGAGTTCCACAGCAGAGACTTGAGTATCTGTACATAGGACGACAATAAGTCGTACGCTCCATAGAGTTGGGCTTTATGAGTGGCCAGAAGAAAGTCATTACTTTCAGTAAAAAACAAAATGGCACATTTTGCGAAAAGGCATGAGGGAGACTCCCAAAATGTATGGAGGAAGGTGCTCTGGTCTGATGAGACTAAAATTGAACTTTTCGGCCATCAAAGAAAACGCTATGTCTGGCGCAAACCCAACGCATCACATCACCCAAAGAATACCATCCCCACAGTGAAACATGGTGGTGGCAGCATCATGCTGTGGGGATGTTTTGCAGCAGCCGGGACTGGGAAACTCGTCAGAGTTGAGGGAAAGATGGATGGTGCTAAATACAGGGTTTTTCTTGAGCAAAACCTGTACCACTCAGTGCGTGATTTGAGGCTAGGACAGAGGTTTACCTTCCAGCAGGACAATGACCCCAAACACACTGCTAAAGCAACACTTGAGTGGTTTAAGGTGAAACATGTAAATGTGTTGGAATGGCCTAGTCAAAGCCCAGACCTCAATCCAATAGAAAATCTGTGGTCAGACTTAAAGATTGCTGTTCACAAGCGCAAACCATCCAACTTGAAGGAGCTGGAGCAGTTTTGCAAGGAGGAATGGGCAAAAATCCCAGTGGTAAGATGTGGCAAGCTCATAGACACTTATCCAAAGCCACTTGGAGCTGTGATTGCCGCAAAAAGGTGGCTCTACAAAGTATTGACCTTAGGGGGATAAATAGTTATGCACATTTACTTTTTCTGTTATTTTGGCCTATTTGTTGTTTGCTTCAACAACAAAAAAAGACATCTTCAAAGTTGTGGGCATGTTCTGTAAATTAAATGATGCAAATCCTCAAACAATCCATGTTAATTCCAGGTTGTGAGGCAACAAAACACGAAAAATGCCAAGGGGGGTGAATACTTTTCCAAGGCATTGTAAGTATGCTGATTGCAAGACCAATAGTCCTATTAAATTCCTCCAACATTGAAAACCATAGCCAGTAACGTAGCCCGCAAGACTTACGGCTATTAAATTGGACCCGTAAAGCAACCCACCAATGACTTGCAGGGTAAGTGCGAGAAAAGGCTACGGGACGGGGAAATTTGAACTGTGCACTCCCAAATCCTTTGATTTATCAAGCCAGTAACTGTTACATTCCAATCACACTATTATATTGCAACAAATTCACTGGCAAAAATCCAACAGGTCCCAGAGAAGACTTGCAAGGGCGTTAAAGTCCTATCCGTAGCACTGTAAATGCACATATACACACACTACTGTACTTATAAGGTAAAGTGATGTTAGGTATTAGAATAGCACAACATTCTCAAGCTCACAAATCTGCAATATACAATACTTTATTTCATGTTTAATATCCGTGTTATATCAATCCTGTCAATTAATGTGTAAATACCTATAATGGAACTTGCATGGACTAGAATATCATATTTACAGCTTTATCAATATTGCATTATTTCTGGAATGTGGGTCTGATCGCAACTCGTAATTGTAACGGAGCTGGGACCCGCAGTCCAAAATCTCCGCTGGTATACGATAAAATACCCACGAGGCACTACAGTTTCACCATCCCCGACCTCCCATATTGGACGACACACAATTTGGGAGTCAAATGAATACTGACTTTATTTTGTTATTGCAGAAATATTTATACATCTCTTCCCACAGGCAATCCACATCCCCCATATTTGGCTGCACAATACCCATAAAGAGAACAATAGGTGGGTCACACCTCCCTGGCAACTTTGATACAATCAGACATTGATTCAATTACACCTCTTTGTTCTTATCAGAGAATTAAAACACTTTGGAAAATGCAAGGATCCTTTACAACTTTCTTATCTCTTGAATCTCTGTAATAGGATTATCTATTAGCCTAGGTCTGTAAAAGTCTGGCTAATATTCTGCAGAGCATCAAACAGCAAACATATTGTAGGATCATATTTTAACCAAGAATTAAATAATCATAAAACAGGGTAAAACAGGGATGGGTTCCGCTACACACCTCCCCCGTGACCATAAGCCGGCATACACGGTCTGATCCCAACGGATCGGCCTGGGGATGTCCGGACAAAAGTATTTGTTGGTCAATTCTCTAGTTTGACAACCCATTAGCATTACTGCAATTCACATTTACTCACATTTCCCATATCCCCAGATAGCTGGGATCTGAGCGCACAAAACCACCGAATAGCGCTCAGATCCTCTTCACACAGTTCAATTGCCATGTAGCTAAAGTCTTTCCCATAGTCTTTCATTATATGAATGGGCTTCATGGCACAGTTATCTGGGGTATCATGGTTCACACAGGGCAAGTACAGAATGACCCCCCTGTATGTAAAGGGCCGGAATGAGTGACTTACACTCTGGTATGGCCGAACACTGGTTCCAAAGGGCAATATGTACCAGGGCCATAGTCGCAGGGCAGGAGGCTGGCAAACAGTCCTCTCCAAGCCAAGGTGGCGAAGGGCACTTCGTCACACATCTCTCTTTTGGGGGGAAGTCTAACCAGGTACCTGGATATTTTGCTGGGGTGATGGGGCAACACGCTGAGGGGACTTGAGGGGCAGAGGCCAGCGGCACTCTGCCCTGATGCCAGCTCTTCTGCTGGTATAACCTGCAGGACATCCTGCTCTGTACAAGCGACAAAGGGAGGGCAGAGGCCGACTGCACTCTGCCCCGCTGTCAGCTCTTCTGCTGGGGTACTTGGGACATATTCCGGCTCAGTAGCCAGGGAAACGTGGGGGTCAGTGGGGGTTAACATTTCCTCTGTTAACCCTGGGGCCACATTAGAAGTTAGCTGGGGAGGGGAATTTGTACTTACCCCCTCCTCCGGTTGTCCCAGTGACGGTAGTTGGGGATCTGGACAAGCTGTGGGCGCAGAGACCACGGTCCCATCTGCGCCGTCTGGGAGATTGGTGTCTCCCCTGGTTAGGGTAAACTGTCGCTGGGGGGGAAGGATGACACCTTCTGCCCCCTGTGTTTCACACTGCCACTGAGGGGGAAGGACGACACCTTTGGCCCCCTGGAGTACCCACTGACGCTGTGGAGGAAGGTCGACACCTTCTGCTCCCTGGGGTACACACTGCCGCTGGGGGGGAAGGACGACACCTTCTGCCCCCTGGGGTTCACACTGCCGCTGAGGGGGAAGGACGACACCTTCTGCCCCCTGGGGTTCACACTGCCGCTGTGGAGGAAGGTCGACACCTTCTGCTCCCTGGGGTACACACTGCCGCTGGGGGGAAAGGACGACACCTTCTGCCCCCTGGGGTTCACACTGCCGCTGGGGGGGAAGGACGACACCTTCTGCCCCCTGGGGTTCACACTGCCGCTGGGGGGAAAGGACGACACCTTCTGCCCCCTGGGGTTCACACTGCCGCTGGGGGGAAAGGACGACACCTTCTGCCCCCTGGGGTTCACACTGCCGCTGAGGGGGAAGGACGACACCTTCTGCCCCCTGGGGTTCACACTGCCTCTGGGGGGAAAGGACGGCACCTTCTGCCCCCTGGGGTTCACACTGCCGCTGAGGGGGAAGGACGACACCTTCTGCCCCCTGGGGTTCACACTGCCGCTGGGGGGAAAGGATGACACCTTCTGCCCCCTGGAGGGCCGGTAGAGAGACCTCAGTCCCATCTCTACCTGCCATCTGGAGGTCATCCCAGGACCAGTCAATGAAGTCTGGTTCTGCTTGTCGAGTAGGTTGGGGCTGCACAAGGCTGAGCAGGTGTTGGTAGTCCTGCTCCAGCTCCCACTCTCTCGTTACCAGGTGGGTCATGTCTTTGCTCGCCTTCGTCATCCCAGACATACATGCCCATCCGGTAGTCGTAGATGTCCCAAAACCTAGACCCCTCCGTGCTGCCAAGATCAATATCGTCCTCCAAGGCATCCCATAATAAACCCGGGCCATCATAATCATCCCCCTCCGGTAAGTCGTGTTCAGCCGTCCAGGGGGTAAGTCGAACGGTATACCACCAGAGGGCCTGGTATGCGTTGTCTAGCCAGATCTCTCGCCATACCAGGGTCTCTAGTCTTGTCACCCACTCATCCAGGGGCTGCTCTCCCAATAGATACATCCGCATCGCCACACGCTTCTGTAGCCGCTGCTCATCACTGGGGAGACTCTCACCTCGCCGCCATTGGGCATCTTGCAGGGCATCATACCAGAGTTCCATTCTGTCTGTCTCCCTGTAGTCTGCGGCCTCCTTCTCATCCTCATCATGGAACGCTGTCCAAAAACTAGCCGGTTCCATCCTGCTGTAGCCAGGGGCGCTGTACGGATACTAGCGTTGCCCTCAATTTGTACTCCACGGAATGGTGTCTCCTGTAGCTGTCCTTCTGACCGTGGGAACAATCCCACCACTGCCACCAAATGTAACGGAGCTGGGACCCGCAGTCCAAAATCTCCGCTGGTATACGATAAAATACCCACGAGGCACTACAGTTTCACCATCCCCGACCTCCCATATTGGACGACACACAATTTGGGAGTCAAATGAATACTGACTTTATTTTGTTATTGCAGAAATATTTATACATCTCTTCCCACAGGCAATCCACATCCCCCATATTTGGCTGCACAATACCCATAAAGAGAACAATAGGTGGGTCACACCTCCCTGGCAACTTTGATACAATCAGACATTGATTCAATTACACCTCTTTGTTCTTATCAGAGAATTAAAACACTTTGGAAAATGCAAGGATCCTTTACAACTTTCTTATCTCTTGAATCTCTGTAATAGGATTATCTATTAGCCTAGGTCTGTAAAAGTCTGGCTAATATTCTGCAGAGCATCAAACAGCAAACATATTGTAGGATCATATTTTAACCAAGAATTAAATAATCATAAAACAGGGTAAAACAGGGATGGGTTCCGCTACAGTAATTGAAGCCCGTAAGACTTTGAAATCCAACCTCCATTTTTCAGTGCCGTAATTATGACAATCTCTTTTGCCACTGGCTCCATCTAAAACCATAACTACGGGTTTGACTAATTGACCATGTTAACGGCCACGCATGAAGCTTTCAACAAATGGTTTATGGGTTTGCGTCTCAAGCCCGTGACTCGCAGCATGGTCGTATTTAAAAGCTCTGTAACACAGCCGAATTTCAAGCCCGCAGCCCTTGCGGGCTTGCCGATGCCGCTATGGGCTTCGAATTTAATAGGGCTGCAAGAATCATCTCATGAAGATCAATATAAAAAAACTGCTGCTTGCTAAATATGACAGAGGAATACGATTTTCTATGTGGTTATTCCTGTTTATTAAAGGATAATCAGTTGTACTATATATCATTGTATATGCATTTATAATTGTTTTTGGTCATGCTCTGTACTTATACATAATAAATATATTAAATTTATTAAGTTCTTTCTCTGTGCTCTTAAGGATCTCCCCTACCTGTAGAAATGTTCTATAGTATGTGTGTGTGTTTGCGTCACTCAGTCGTGTTTGACTCTCCGTGACCTCATGGACCATAACACACCATGCTGATCCACTTGGTATTCATGGCAGAGATACTGGAGTGGATTGCCAGTTCCTTCTCCAGTGGACCAAAGCATACAGCTCCTGTTTTTTCTAGGTGATCTCCCATGCAAATACTGATTGGGCCCAATCCTGAATGACTTAAGGGTGGTGTGACCTCTTGGTTCCCTGACTGGAATTGAACCCAGGTCACAGCGGTGAAAGCACTGAATGGACCACCAGGGAACCCGTTCTATAGTATATAAAGGTTTAAATTTTTAATTCTGGGTTTTGTATCAACTATAATAGTTGTCGTAATTTCGAGTTTGTTGGTAATGCTATGTTAAAATGTTACAGGCTTGCGTATCTCATCTCGATCACCAAAAGTTACGGGTTTGACGCTCAACGCGAGGCCCGCAAGACTTTGAAAAAAAATTACAACCATTTTTTTCAAGGCCATAACACAGAAGCCGTTTGGGGGTCGACTAAAGACCCAAATTGATTACAACAGGGGGAGAGGCAGGGAGCCTGTAAGTGAGGTTGCAATCCAATTTGATATTCAATTTGTGTTTTTTGGCATCATGGAAACGGCTATGCAAGAAAAAAAAATGGCGGCTGTAAACCTGTAATCTTTTTTCAAGCCTGTAAATCAGAAACACATTTCGGCCTTGGGGAAATTGATCAATTTCCCAAGCCCGCAAATGGTTTCAGAGCCGCAAACAGGAGCACAGAGGAGAGAGACGGGGGGAAAAAGACACCGGGGAGGGAGAGAGGGAGAGGGTGGAAAGAGACACAGGGGAGGGAGGTAAGGGAAAAAAAAGCCACAGGGCAGGGAGAGGGGGCCAAGAGACAGCTGGAGGGAGAGGGGGAGGGAAGAGACACAGGGATGAGAGAGTGGTGAGAGGCTCGAAATGAGCGCAAAGGTGCTCATTGCGGAGCACGCTATTAGTGCTGAAGCTGCTCATTGTGGGGCTTGCTTTGAGCGCCAAAGGCGCTCATCAGGAGGCCCGTAAAGTACAGGGGGGAGAGGCTCGCAATGAGCGCTGAAGGTGCTCATTGCGAGGCATGAAAGTGGCGGGTTGACCAAGGGTGGCTTGCGATGAGCAGCGATGGAGCTCATCGCGAAGCCAGTAAAGTAGATGGGGAGAGAGAGGCGCTCATTGTGAGACCCGCAAATTACTGGGGGGAAAAGCCTTGCATTGTGTGGCAAATTTTATTGCCATTATTTTTGACGGGCAAGTCGCTAGTAACTTATATAGTTCTGGTAACCAAAGGCACCCATAGGTTGTAACAACTTAAATTGCCTGCGTGGTGGTAGTGTTATATTACTGCCTTAGGGTGTAGATGACTGTTAATGGTTGTTTTTACAGTAATTGTAGGTGGCGGATAGCCAGGAATCCCTTCACATACAAACCCATGTAAGATGGATGTCTATGGGGTTTCTGTCACTCTATATTCGGTTCTTTTATTGATGTTTAAAGACAAATTATAAAAAAATATTAACTGCGGCTAGAACTGTAGTTGCGGCTCACTGACTACAAAACAAACACCAGGTATTATCCAACTAGTAAACAAGGTTGGAAAATATTCCGAATGAAGAACATTTCTACGTATAATAATTTAGATTTAACCAAAGGCGCTCATTGCACTGCAAGGCGAGCAGTTAAAGTACGTGGACTTAGGCTGCAATGGCAGGACTTACAGCCTCGCAAAGCAAGGCAAGCAGTTGAAGCACGCACTTGGTTAAAACGCGTAACTCAAAACACTGAAAAACAACCAAAATAATAAAAAATAAAAAAAACACCCACACACAGAGGGAGAGCCAGGAAGCCTGGGAGTTAAGTTGCAAATGAATTAGAGCCATATTTTCAGCTTTTCGCCACTCGAAAATAGGCTAAGCGGGGGGAAAAATGGCGGCCGAACAAAAAACGTAAAAATTCCGAAACAGGATGAAAACATGGCTCTGCAATACCAGGCATGTAGAATTTAGAAAATACACAACACCAAAGACAGTAACACTTACATGAACAATGCCAGACACGTGGGACTTAGAAAATAAAACCAACATGCTTCTCAGAGGAGCAAAAGCCTCACATTGTGTGGCAAACAGCATTGCCAGCCCAGCCTCACAATTTAATTCCCATCATTTTTGACTGGCAATTTCCTAGTAATACTAATAATTAAAAAAATAATACTGCTCTACATCAAACAGAGCACTGAAAAACATGAATATTTTTTGTTTTAATTTTCTGTATACGGTCTTCACCACAATAATAAACTTTTTATGGTTAGAATGTCTAAAAACCCCCAAAAAAACTGTCACTTTGTGATTGCAGCAAGGAGTAATCATTGCCATTTGCAAGGTGCTTGTTATTATTGGTCCTTGCAGAACCTGCCTTGATACTTTGATAGTAAGTTGTATGCGTGAGATGGGTATTAAAATTTCTGGAGCGCAGGGCATGCATCTGTTGGAGCAAGCTGTCTGTTTCTGGGCCTTTGTGGAAAAGGGGGTTTATGTGAGTTTGAATCTGTCCCCATGCTCAGATAAAAAACACACCCTTCATGCTTCAGTTCTCAGGAAGTGATACAACAAAGACAAGATCAAATCATTTGTTCATTATTAGAGAATTAAAAAGTTCAAGTCTTTATGTTATTACAAGATTTTATGTTATTACATACTCCACAAACAAGTGCCAGCTGCCTTGAACTATTGTTGTTGTTGTTCAGTTCTTCAGACATGTCTGACTCTCAGTGACAATATGGACCACAGCATACCAGGCACATCTGTCTGTGTTTCTGGTTGTGCTTATCCACAAGGTTTTCTTGTCAGTGATACTGAAGTGGGTTGCCAGTTTCTTCACCATTGGACCGTGAGTTGTCTGACCTCTCTGCTATGACCTGCCCATCTTGGGTGACCTACATGGGTTAGCTCACAGCTTCATTGAAGTACACAAGCCCCTTCACCACGACAAGGTAGTGATCCAGATGAGGGCCTTGAACTATAGTGGTACTTTAATGAGGTTAGTAACCCTTTAAGGCAAGGTTACTAACAGCGAAATAAACATGCAAACAGAAAAGTAACCTGCAGGGTAAGATTACTCATGATGGTAAGATGCAGGATCTCATGATGAATATAGTCTAACCGACATCTTGACCAATAACTGCATTGCTTATGTGCACATACATATACATATACATATTTATATACCAAAACATATTTGTACAAACATATATACAGCTTTTGCTTTGATTTACCATCTATTACCAGAAATCCCTTTGATCCATAAACATTTTTAAGTTTCAAATGTTTGTCACAAATAAATAACGATAACCTTTAAAATGTGTGACTGGCGCTAGCGGCAGAATGTTTTATGCAAAAGGAAAGAAAAATAAATTGGAATCTCAAATCTTATATGGAAATAGTAGCCCTTCCAGTAAAATGCAGAACAGAAATAACTTCTATTTACATATTGTTTTTCATATTATTTAACACTGTCACTACCATTTAAAAAAAATTTTAGTTTGTAATTAGCAAAAGAATAATTCTATATTTTATATTTATATTTTTAATAAACATTTGTATTATAAAATCTCTATAAAACATAAAGGTAATAAAAATTGAAATGTAAGTTTGAGTAAGGGAAGCTTTTATGGTCATGTATCAATTTCAATTTAAGAAAATTAGAAATCATTTTAAAGCGACCCTTTAAATTTTTTTGGTTTATATAAATGTAAACTAGGTGATTTAATTCATGTTATCTGCCACGATGCAATGGTCATATAAAATGTACACATTATTAGTTCTAAAAAAACAGATCCTTACATTCAGGAACCGCCCCTTTCCTCCCGTTCTTTCTCATGCAGGGTGCCATGTTTCACATATATGACCTAAGACCACATCGGCAAGGAAGGCTTCACACTAACAGTGCAATTTGCTGCACGAAAATACTGTGTGTAACGGTGTGCTTGTAGTAAAATGAGACCATTAGTAATGTAGGTCGCAACTGTGAAATGTAACAACCTACATGGGAAAAAACAGGAAGAAAGTGGGGCAGCTCCAGAAAGTAAGAATCTGTTACTCTGCTGGTTTCTTTGAGTAGGATAAAATTAAGTAAGTAACCTAGATGCAAAAGAAATTTGCCTAAAGAATCCTTTTATTTTTTTTTCTTTTCCAAGATTTTTATTGTCATAAGAGTCTGTTTCATTTAGATATAGCAATTTTGACACGCAGGTCAAAGAGGAAGTTTATGTATTATATATAGCAAATCTGATATGTATGTCAAAGAGTAGATTTATGTATTATATACAGTATTGGTTTCTTAATTAATTATGTAATAGAGACAACATTGTGACTTTGCCAAATTCATTTTCCCTTTTCAACAAAATCCAAATAAACATAAACAATAGTAAAGACACTTTTCCTCTGAGTTATTCAATGCTTGTTAGAATTGTAGTCAAAAGGTTTTTATAAGGGCAGAGGTCTACACCGGAGTCTGAGGTATGCTACTTTTTGGAAGATGGTTATGTGAGAGGTGAGGTATTAGTTCATTTTTAAGTTCTAGAGATCTCATAAGTTGAATTTATCTAGTTTCCCCAGATTTCTAGAAAGGTTGGGTACGTGTTAAGGGTGTGGGTCAATCTTTCTTGCTTGTGGTGTTTGGATGCTACACTGGTAATATTAGACCATTAGAAGAATCTACTGACACCTGGACCAGACAAGACAAAAACATAAGCATCTCACTTCTGATACACTATTGGAGTGCTTTCAATACCTCATTTTGTTGAGGTCCTACCAGGCAAGAGTCTTACAACTTGAACCTTACGTTACCTCCATTCAGTATCGTTGAAATAATCTGCACCAGGAGATTCTTGCGCTTTTTTCTCCTACCTCTTGATACTCTGGTGATATTAGACCACATGTTTTGAGCTAACCGGCAATCCCACCAAATATGGAGGAAGGTACCTTTTTCTTTGCAGTTTCTGAAGCATTCAGGGGAGATTTGTGGGTTGAATTTATGCAGTTTGTCTGGGGTAAAATATGCTCTATGTAGGACTTTAGTTGCTGTTTCTAAATAGCTAAAGTAAACTGATCCTTTAGTTAAGTTTGAACATATCTTTTCCCACTTTTGGTAGTCCAATGTGACTCCTAAATCTAATTCCCATTGTCTAATACATTTTGTTTTTTGGTCAGTAGGAGGATGATGTAGAATTGAATAAAGGATCCCAAAGATTCCTTTGGTTAGTGGGGCTTTATTGCAAATACGAGATAGCCAGGAGGATTGAGGTATTCCCCAAGTCCGGATCATAGAGGTGATATGAGGTCTTATTTTGTTAAGGTAGAAGAATTGTTTCGGGGGCAATTTAAATTTGTTTTTAAATTGGCCTAGAAAGAGTAGTTGTTCATCTAAAGAATCCTTTTAAAGACAGATTGCATTTTTTAAGGTACAGTTTTATTTTGTTGTCACAGGCGAGTAATTCTAGGGTGTCCGTTAAAACTTCTCTCTACTGAACTGGTTTCTACAGCATAAGAAATACATCTGTAGTTGCAGCAAACTGTCTCTTTAATGGGCCACTGTGGTCACATTATTTCTATACTATTCTTTGAGTAACTACATTTCTTAATAGGCAAAATATTTTTAGATAATAAAAAATATAAAAACACTATAATAATTTCCTGGTGCTTAACATCTAATTTCAATAATTTAAACAAAAAATAGGACATTTTTAGATTGCACAAAATGACAACAATTATTATTGAAATATATCCAAGCAACCACAGTATAAATTTAAGAAAATATATACTCTTGTTCATAATAAATTAATAATACGAATTTGATCAATCTTGTGGAGGAAAACAAATAATATATATATATAAGATCCTTCTCCTGCAAATCACACTCAGTAAATTCTCATTCTCATCAAATGTTATGATTAACTCATAAGGCGTTTATACACACCAGCCTAACCTGGCCATGTTAGTATCAATAGATTGCTTATAAATCAAATTCACATGATATAAGTAGAGCAATTTGAACTGGCTCAGATTTAACGTTACATAGATATATACATTTTCAATAGTAGAATTATTATTATCCTTTGTTTGTTGCAGCCAAAATATTCTGTAGCGCTGTACAGGGGTTAAGTACTAATCAAAAGCTTTTTTTTTTTTTTTATCACATTGCACAAGAATGGGGGGCCCTGTTACTGAGTTTAAATTTGAAACATACACAGTGCTTTCCCCACAGCACCAAAAGTGTAAAACTTGCAAACTTACAGTCTAAAGGGTACGGGTGAGACAAAGCAGTAATAGATTGTGAGAGGAGGGGATAAGGGAGGAGGATAGGAGGTCGTTAGCAGAGCGAAGAGGGCGGTTGGGAAAGTATTTTGAGATGAGAGCACTAATGTAATATGTGTATTATTGTTGAGAGCTTTATATGTTAAGAGTCATGATTTTTATTTTATTCTGGAGGCTATGGGAAGCCAATGGAGTGGACAGAGAGGAGCTGCAGACACTGAGCGTTTAGTATGGAACATGAGTCTTAGTTTAATATGGATTGGAGTGGGGACAGACGGGTGATAGGAAGGCCAGGAAGGAGCGAGTTACAGTAGTAAAAGCGAGATATGATGAGAGAGTAAATTAGAATTTTACCTGTGTCTTGTGTAAGATAGTGACAGATATAACCAGATCAGTTTTATATCATCAGCAGTATACCCAAGTTGTAAATATCTATGTTGTTCTCAATATATAAAAATCAGATTCAAACAATAAGCTTGCAATCATGTATCCAACTCAGGCTTATATCAACCAGGTTGTAATGGTGTCAGCTACATTATATATGAACTGGATACACATCAAATAACCAGTGTCCTAGAGTGGTGCTGAAAACCTAGGATCCTCAAGGGATCCCTTCTGTCTGGAAGCGACTAGCTGGATGCCATAAAACTTGCTATGGTCCCTAGAATAAGATAGGAAAGCCTCAAGGATAATACTCAATGAAAAATGCATATCAACAACGGCTTGTAATGGTGCCTACTACATATGAACCGGATACATATCACATAAACAATGTCCTAGTTTAGTGCTGAAAATCTTGGATCCTCAAGGGATACCTTCTGTCTGGAAGGCTCAATTAGCTGGATGCCCTAAAGCTTGCTAGAGTCCCTTACATAAGATAGAAAAGCCTCTCAAGGATAATACTCAATGAAAAATGCTTAGGTACATGCATATCAACAACAGTCTAAACCAGGTTATAATGGTGCCAACTACATATGTACCAGAGAGACATATCACATAAACAATGTCCTAGTGTTTGAAGCGCCGCCCGACCTGAGAAGCAAATAACATACAAAAGCACACAGTAGAACCATATACCCACCTTTGTTACTTATTTATCCAAACCGGCTAATATAAAAAAACGAATAACCAGTACAAACTACATGACTCACGCGAACATGAAATTCAGAGATTAGCTTTGTTTGAAAGACAAAAGCATCAATTGTAGTGGGACAAATTAATGTGTGTGTTCAGACTCTCTGCAAGCCCATCATGGGTAAACAGTGGAAATAATAAACAAACAAACAAACCTCTGATCTTTCCTAAACTTTCAAGATTTGTCAGTCAATACAGAGCCTGTTCACTCGGCTGATTATAAAATTGCACAGCCTTAATCCAAAAAATAAACAACAAATCCAGTGTGACAAGACAAACAAGGGAAGAAGTGGGGAGACGGCCTTAGATTACTGTGATAGACAAGGTCTGGGACCGTTCTGATGAAGAGGTCTGAAATCAGGTCAGGACATAGAAAGTCTTAACTCTTAATACTAAGCCTTTTTGACATTCTTGTATATAAATGACAACAGAACAAGTTTTCAGCCTATTCAATTGCAAGCCCGCAGGTTACGTTATACAGGTCTTATGTCTGCAGGCTTGAGTTTTGCTACAATTACAGAGTGATTCAACTGAACAAGCCCGCAAGTTACGGGACGAAAGCCAAAACCATACAATGGTATGTAGCATTTCAGAGCGTGATCGCGATCAATTAAGCAAGGCCGTAACTACCAATTTAGAAACAGCCAATAGTAAATGAAACCGTCATCATTACGTCAGTAAAACATGGAGGTTATACGTCAATCAGTTAGTGTTTAGAGGTCCGATATGCAAATAGACTAGCAATTCGGCTATGAACAAAATAATAAAAAATAATGGCAATACTGTTCTAGTCCATGTGGGTGGCCTGATATGTATTAACTCACTGATTACTGAAATTAATATGACACCAAAATTAAACATAAAAAAAATAAAAAAAATTATTGCAGATTTGCGAGATTGAGACTGTTTTATTAATTATAATTCTCCCCCATTATTTCCTACACCCCCAGGGCCACCCAAACCCCCCCGAAGCTCTCCCATTATGATCTCCTAATCACCACCCCCTTCCCTTCTGATCTCGTAGCTACCCCCCCCCCCCCCCCCCCCCCCCCATTTCTGATCTCCTAACTCCTAACGTCTGTATAACACTCTTTCTGCTTTCTCTTTTCACTCTGGCCCCGATGCCTGTCCCCCTCCCCAGCTGTCTCTCTACCCCCCTTATCTCTCTACCCTTTCTCCCTCTCTACACCCTGTCCCTCACTCTCCCTCTTTCCTCCCCCACCCCATGCATGTCCCCCTCCCCAGCTGTCTCTCTCTCCCCCTTCTGTCTCTCTCCCGATGACTGTCACTGTAATGCCGGTGTGTGCAGGGTCTGCTCTGCACTCCCACCACTGGATGCCGTTGTGCATAATCGGGTTGGGCGCACAATATCAGGGCGCACAATATCAGGGCGTAAGGATTCTCCACAAGATCCCTAATGTCTTTCATTGCTTTCCCCGTTTTTAGAAGTGCAATATTGACTTTTCTTTTGTATTTGCACCGCTACGAACAGGGGTTAAAACCCCCTTGCGAGTCCTATTTGGTACCCGTAGTATTTTCTTCTACACTTGCCATTTATGGGTGTGAAAACAATTGCGGGCTTGAGGAATTTTAACAATTAAATAGCGATTTGCGATTTTAGTGATTGTACCTTTTGGGGCTTGAAAGATCAAAAGCTTTGATGTGCTGTAAGTTACAGTTTTGACAACTGCAGGGATTTTCAGCCTGTAACCCGTAGATAATTTGCGGCTCGCTAAAAGACGGCAATTGAATAGCAAATTAGTTTAGGGCTTCATTACAGGCTCCAGAAACTTACAATTGCTCAATTGAATAGGGGCCACAGTGGTGTTGATAAATGCTACATAATATGTGCACATTGACCCACATCACTGGATATACATATCACCCAGGTTACTTAAAAGGAACACCCATAAACGTCAATGGCCGTTCCAGTTGGGTACCTCTACTAATAATCTTACCTAGACTAAGTTGAGTTGCCCCATTGTGTTTAAATAATGAAGTTATAATACAAATAGAGTTTATTCCTTCTCAGGCATATAGAAGTGGGTATGTAATATTGTTGTGAGATAGTGTGGTCTGCACTTGATAAGCACAGCAAGAGAATACAGTATATTGTTTAAATGTGTGGGTAGTTGCTTAATAGACTACTGTTTGGGGGCATCTTCATGTTACACAGATGTGTATTTAGTGTATTATGTTACATAGTTGTTTATTTGTGTAATATTAGCACTTATTCGATCCATGAGCATAAACGCATTTTTAGAGAAATTATTATATTTGGCTCACTCTGCTGATGTCATATATATATATATATATATATATATATATATATATATATATATATATATATACACAAAAACAATTTAAACTCAATTACTATATCAGAAAGTGTTATAAATAATATAAAATATTAGACATTTAAGCAAATAATAGTATCTTATATAGGTCTGCCACATATGGATTTGTAGCTTTAGTTGCTTGTATATTCTTAAAGACATAAGGATCAACGCAAATTTACACAAGAGAGGAAACAAAACCATACAATGCTTTTTGTTGACCTTGAGCATGCATGTCAAATTGGCATCCTTATGGGCCCCTTTCTGTAGAATAAGAAGCATGCATAATTTGGAGATGTAAGAGGTTATGGAATTGTAACTACTGTATAGCCCCCTTATCCCACAAAAAAATGCTCCAAGTTATCTATCTTCCTTAATTAATGTTGTCACAGTTGAAGTCCTCAGTTTGATTTCTTTTCAGTAGTGTGCAGGACAATTAGAGAGGTGGGGAGCGGTAGAGTAGCAGCAAATAATGAGGTAAACAGTATTTTTAAATTATATTTTCTGGCTTTGCTTTATTGCTGTTAGAACATGTATTTTTAATAGTAAAGGGCCACTTAATTCAGCACAATTTGGACCACATCACAGTAAAGAACTCTTGAACTTGTGATTAAATACTTTTTGAATTACGTGCATTTTTCAGTGAGAAATCAGATATCAAATTTGTGTTTACATATGTAACTGACTGTCTCTAGGCAGACCCGCAGCAGCAGCTCTTTATAGTGAACTAAGGAACAAAAAGTGGTTAACTCTTCACAAATCCATCTGTGCCAAGCATAAAATGCTCGAATCACCTAAACAGGTCAGTTATGGGTTAACGTGCACTCCTGAGTACAGGGAAAACCTGCTATCAATCACTATCTTCACCACACAATTGGCTCGGCTGTCTGTTTTACTATTGTAACAGGCAGTAGGCAGGAGAGACTTTGTTATGTAAACAGACTTAGATTCTTTAGTGTATTAAAAAAAAAGATCATTTTAACATACTCATGTGCTCTTTCACACCATGAAGAGCACTTACAGTGAGGTAAATTTCATTAAAAGTGACATAAAAATAGATTTAATATTAAAAATAGATTTAACACCCTAGGAAAGGCTGGAGATTAAATCTGCACCTGCTTATTATATTGTAGCATCCCACACCTGCATCTTACTTAGTCCCTACAACTAGACATATTGACACCATAAATGTGTTTGATGCAGGAGTTTAGATGATAGAATGAATGTGCTCCTATTTTGATTAGTCATCCATCTATAGTGTGTGTGTGTTTGCATTGTTTAGTCGTTTCCCACTCTCTGTGACCTCATGGACCATAACACGGTGTGACCTAATGGTTCCCTGACTGGAGTCAAACCCAGGTCGCAGCAACAAATCCTAACCACTGGACCACCAGGGAACCCATCTATTGTGTACTATCTACAAATGTGGGTGAGGATGACACTCTACTGTTGTGAACACAGAACTATCATTCTGTACAAACGAGACAGAAAGCACCTTGCGGTACTGGCTTCCAGCAGAGGAGTCACTGCTGTCATCTGAGCGAGGTATTTTAAAAGAAGCAGATGGGTTACATAGCAAAGCACATTAAAAAGAGGATTATGGAAAGCTCAACTGGCTCACTGAAAGACAAAACAGTGTTGATGACCTGGAAGATTTCATTTCTCTTGCAAGCCCAATAATAACCTACCAGATCTGTGCTGGGTTACCTATATCTAACCCTTTCATGACCCAGAAGTACAATTGCGGGCCTTGCGTGCTACGACAGATCTGTGTATATTTCAAAAGACAGAGCTTTTATTTTTGTTTATGAGGCTGATGTCAATGCTTAAAAAAAAAAAAAACGGCAGCTCCGTCCATTTATAAAGTGAGGATAAACAATGAAAAAAATACATGTTTGAAAGTGTGGATGACTATTATAAATAATGTATGCAGGACAAATTGTTTTAGGGACATGGAACACTATTTATTTTCAAGTATTTAAAAGAGCATGTTGACAGCATGCTGGGCAGTGGACAAGCCCCAAGAGCAGTTAAAAGGACACTGAAGCATTGAAAGGGCATTTGCAGTTCTGCAATAATGTTCCACTGTGTTGTATTCCCTTGTGAATTCGTCATTACACTGATTTGCTGTGTGACTGCACAGTCACTTCCTTTCTAGTTTAACCATATACATATTTCTATAGATAGATGTGACTGAAGTCCTAGGGTCTGTAGTTCAACTGCAGATATTTTGCTGGTTCATATAAGGTAAATATATGTATGCAGTGCTGAATAAAACTGTTATTAATGCCCATTGGCCAGTTTTCTCCTCTGTCCTTTAAATACATCAACTACTTTGTAGGTAAAGTACATCAAGGATTCATTAAACCAGCAAACCCTACATAGGATGTATCCTATTAGAAGCTATAGAAATAAGCTGCAGAAATATTATGCACCACTACTGCCCTCTAGTGGATGTCTATAGTAGGTTACTAGACTACAGGGAGTGCAGAATTATTAGGCAAATGAGTATTTTGACCACATCATCCTCTTTATGCATGTTGTCTTACTCCAAGCTGTATAGGCTCGAAAGCCTACTACCAATTAAGCATATTAGGTGATGTGCATCTCTGTAATGAGAAGGGGTGTGGTCTAATGACATCAACACCCTATATCAGGTGTGCATAATTATTAGGCAACTTCCTTTCCTTTGGCAAAATGGGTCAAAAGAAGGACTTGACAGGCTCAGAAAAGTCAAAAATAGTGAGATATCTTGCAGAGGGATGCAGCACTCTTAAAATTGCAAAGCTTCTGAAGCGTGATCATCGAAAAATCAAGCGTTTCATTCAAAATAGTCAACAGGGTCGCAAGAAGCGTGTGGAAAAACCAAGGCGCAAAATAACTGCCCATGAACTGAGAAAAGTCAAGCGTGCAGCTGCCACGATGCCACTTGCCACCAGTTTGGCCATATTTCAGAGCTGCAACATCACTGGAGTGCCCAAAAGCACAAGGTGTGCAATACTCAGAGACATGGCCAAGGTAAGAAAGGCTGAAAGACGACCACCACTGAACAAGACACACAAGCTGAAACGTCAAGACTGGGCCAAGAAATATCTCAAGACTGATTTTTCTAAGGTTTTATGGACTGATGAAATGAGAGTGAGTCTTGATGGGCCAGATGGATGGGCCCGTGGCTGGATTGGTAAAGGGCAGAGAGCTCCAGTCCGACTCAGACGCCAGCAAGGTGGAGGTGGAGTACTGGTTTGGGCTGGTATCATCAAAGATGAGCTTGTGGGGCCTTTTCGGGTTGAGGATGGAGTCAAGCTCAACTCCCAGTCCTACTGCCAGTTCCTGGAAGACACCTTCTTCAAGCAGTGGTACAGGAAGAAGTCTGCATCCTTCAAGAAAAACATGATTTTCATGCAGGACAATGCTCCATCACACGCGTCCAAGTACTCCACAGCGTGGCTGGCAAGAAAGGGTATAAAAGAAGAAAATCTAATGACATGGCCTCCTTGTTCACCTGATCTGAACCCCATTGAGAACCTGTGGTCCATCATCAAATGTGAGATTTACAAGGAGGGAAAACAGTACACCTCTCTGAACAGTGTCTGGGAGGCTGTGGTTGCTGCTGCACGCAATGTTGATGGTGAACAGATCAAAACACTGACAGAATCCATGGATGGCAGGCTTTTGAGTGTCCTTGCAAAGAAAGGTGGCTATATTGCTCACTGATTAGTTTTTGTTCTGTTTTTGAATGTTAAAAATGTATATTTGTGAATGTTGAGATGTTATATTGGTTTCACTGGTAAAAATAAATAATTGAAATGGGTATATATTTGTTTTTTGTTAAGTTGCCTAATAATTATGCACAGTAATAGTCACCTGCACACACAGATATCCCCCTAAAATAGCTAAAACTAAAAACAAACTAAAAACTACTTCCAAAAATATTCAGCTTTGATATTAATGAGTTTTTTGGGTTCATTGAGAACATGGTTGTTGTTCAATAATAAAATTAATCCTCAAAAATACAACTTGCCTAATAATTCTGCACTCCCTGTATGTAAAGAAACAAAACAACTGTGATCAAATTCAATTTCTATGTGGTCTTTTTAATAAATAAATGTAATAATGATAATTTTTTACTTTTATGTGCAATTATTTTTAAAGTTATATGCAAGTACTCTTTGCCACACAGTTCCATTTTGTTTTCTGAGTGGATTCTAAATGAGTGTGCGCTCTTATAATGAGCTTTTGAATTCGTCCTTTGGAAAACACTGACAATTTTGCCTGCCACATTCCCACTAGCCACTTAGAAGCTTCCTATGTATGCAAAGTCTCTCATCTAATGCAGAGTAGCAGAAAACATAATAGTTGATTCCACTGCAGTATAACTATATTTATAAAATAACTACATTTTTTCTAAAAAACACTGCCTATTTTCAGGTTTTTTTTTATAAATGTATCTGTGACGTTACATAAAATATTAGTTGAGATAAAATATTAACCCCTCTTGGGGTTTGGAAAGAAACATCTGAGGTGGAAATGAAAGGAAAAAACCTACAACCGTCAATAACACTACTTTTCAGACCAGAACAAATAGTGCATAAGGAGATTTGGGAGAGTGCACAGTGCAGCTTGGTATCTATATATACTCATAAAATATTCTGTTGGTTCACCCCCTTTGGCAATTCCGTGTTTTGTTGCCTCACAACCTGGAATTAACATGGATTATTTGAGGATTTGCATCATTTAATATACAGAACATGCCCACAACTTTGAAGATGTTTGTTTTGTTTTTTTTATTGAGAAGCAAACAACAAATAGGACAAAATAACAGAAAAAGTCAATGTGCATAACTATTCACCCCCCTAAAGTCAATACTTTGTAGAGCCACCTTTTGCGTCAATCTCAGCTCCAAGTCGCTTTGGATAAATCTCTATGAGCTTGCCACATCTTACCACTGGGAAGTTTGCCCATTCCTTTTGATTGAGGTCTGGGCTATGACTAGGCCATTCCAACACATTTACATGTTTCCCCCTAAACCACTCAAGTGTTGCTTTAGCAGTGTGTTTGGGATCATTGTCCTGCTGGAAGGTGAACCTCCGTCCTAGCCTCAAATTACGCACAGAGTGGTACAGGTTTTTCTCAAGAATATCCCTGTATTTAGCACCATCCATCTTTCCCTCAACTCTGACCAGTTTCCCAGTCCCAGCTGCTGCAAAACATCCCCACAGCATGATGCTGCCACCACCATGTTGGGGATGGTGTTCTTTGGGTGGTGTGATTTTCTTTGATAGCCGAAAAGTTCAATTTTAGTCTCATCAGACCAGAGCACCTTCCTCCATACATTTTAGGAGTCTCCCACATGCCTTTTCGCAAACTCAAAATGTGCCATATTGGTTTTTGCTGGAAGTAATGGCTTTCTTCTGGCCACTCTGCCATAAAGCCCAACTCTATGGAGCGTACGGCTTATTGTTGTCCGATGTACAGAGGGTTACCTTAGGTCTCTGTGCTGCCTCTCTGATTAATGCCCTCATTGCACGGTCCGTGAGTTTTGGTGGACAGCAGTCTCTTGTCAGGTTTGCTCTCAACAACATTAAGAGTTCTTTGGTCTTCATGGCAGTGTTTGGTTAGTGGTGCCTCTTGCTTAGGTGTTGCAGCCTCTGGGGCCTTTCAAAAAAGGTGTGTATATATAATGACAGATCATGTGACACTTAGATTGCACACAGGTGGACATCGTTTCATTAATTATGTGACTTCTGAAGGTCATTGGTTGCACCAGAGCTTTTTATTGGCTTCATAAGAAAGAGGGTGAATACATACGCACATGCCAATTTTCTGTTTTCTATTTCTAAAAAATAGCTTTATGTATATATTTTTCTCATTTCCCTTCACCAACTTAGACTATTGTATTCTGATCCATCACATAAAATTCAGATTAATAAAGCATTGATCTTAAGGCTGTAATGTAACAAAATAGGTAAAAAATCAAGGGGGGGGGGATACTTTTGCAAGGCACTGTATATGTATATATATATATATATATATATTCACCAGGTTAATACCTGGATTTGTGGGAGGGTCCCTCTCTCGCTCCACCTCTTCCTGTGGGAGAGGCCTTCTTCAGCCTTTATAAGTACTTACTGTCCACATTTCCATCACAGCTTTCCAAGCCTCATTTCTGCAAGCTCACAGTTGCTTTTTGGCCCTTTTTCATGTCTGCTAAGGCATTTCCATAACACTAACATTATCCAAGGTAAGCTGTCTACTCCTTCTAAGCTATCCCTGGTGGATCTTGGTCAAGACTACCAAGCTGCTTCCTTGTCCACGTCCAAGGTTCAGCTTTCGATTTCTTAAGCTTAGTTTTGGCCCAAGTCTATCAAGGTTCTCAACTCTCCTATATCTTCTTGGGTGTGTTTGGACCTGAAACTGCTAAGTTGTGTCCCTTGTCCATGTCCAAGGCTACGCCTTTTAGGCTTCTGTAAGTCTTCTTTGCAAATTTTGGCCCAAATCTACTAAGTTTCTCAACTTTCCTATACCTTCTTGGGTGGGTTTGGATTTGAATCTGCTAAGTTGCGTCCCTTGTCCGAGTCCAAGGCTACACTTTCCTAATCCTAAATCGGCCTTCGCCAGACCTCCACTCAGTCATGCTTTCGTGGGCTCCCTTCCCTCTCTTCTCACCATCTCACGGCCCTTTGCCCTCTTAGCGGGCCAGTTAGGGCGTAGCACTAGGCCACACCTCAGCTACATGAGGAGAGGGGCCCGACTTCAAAGTTTATGTCCGGGTTATTTCCCTGGGATTGTGGGGGGTCCCTCCACGAAAATGTCCGGAGGGCATACCCATCGCTGGAGAGCAATGGTTCGACGTACTCGACCGTTGAGAGAGGGACGCGACCACAAATAAAAGTGTTGCTTAGCTGCAATTTGACTCTTTTGAAATATTATAAATTCTCCAATAATTCTCCAGTCTGAGACTCACATGAACTCCTCAGCACCACATTAATTTGGGACTTTACATTTGTGATGTAAGTAACAAACTAACAACATCAGCTGCTTGTGTTTTATATTTAAATACATTCTAAAGATTCCCGGGAGCAGTTAAGCTTATGAATATGTTTGTGCTCTTTATTTGAAAAAATAACACACTGACACATTCTCAAATACCATCTCTCTGATACAACAAAGAAAGAAATGTTGCCGTGTCCCTTTATGCACTTCTTTAAACGTCCACTGTAGTTTGGTAAAACTCCATATGCTTGTAAAGTATCACATATATAGTTGTGAGAATACGAGTTGTTGCTAATGCTTGCGGGCTCGCATAGTGAGACGCGGGCGAGGGCCTCAGTTGCTGGCATGGAGCGCCAAAGGCGCTCCTTGCCAGCAACTGCGACCCTTGCAAACTTTATGTTGTAACGCAAACAACACGACACAGCAACTTCGACCATCGCAAACTTTACGTCGTAACGCAAAAAACACGACACAGCAACTGCGACCCTCGCAAACTTTACGTCGCAACGCAAACAACATACGAGACACGTTACCAATCATTACGACCTCGCTAAAATCGTCCGCAACTCGCGAACATGAAAAAATTCAAAACACAATAAATACACACAGCACATACATAAAAAGCTTACCTACAGCAAGAGGGAGCATCCAGGACCTCAAAAAAGCAACTTACACCTTCATTTCACTCAAAATAAAAGAGTTTAGACACTAAAAAATTCTCTAAGCAAGAGAAAAAATGGCCGCCGAACAAAACGAAAACAAGGCTACAGCACTCCAAACACGCAAAGCACCACAAGAAACTCGCAAAACACCACAAAAGACGCATACCACACATTACCCGCCATTTTAAGCCAATGCGGAAGTACACAAGTACGCTAACGGTTTGGTCTCGCGCACGCACACTATTACACTGCACACATTCAGCACGCTTACACAGCAGCTCCACACCACTAATGCTGCAGCAACATCAAAACAGATTGCCAGCTCTTCAACACAATGCTTCAAAATACATAAAGTATATTAATTTATTAATGTATTATATATTTCTTTATTATACACCAAACAGCATTAGCTACCTTACAATTTCATTGCCGTCATTTTTTGACGGGCAATTCGCTAGTGTAATAAAATAAAAGCAAGTAGCATGTATGTAAGACAGGAACGCAAAAGCATTTTAGCTTAAAAGCTTATATTTAGATGACTCTGTGTCATGGGTGAAGCCATCTTAGACTGCTAGTCTGTCTGTAACTTGGGGGGCAGTTATCCTGTGGAGCCCTACTCTGCCATTGACTAATATAGTCAAGTGGCTGTTGGAAGAGGACCTTTGACAACAGAAATCAGTACATAATCTGTCTCCCTTAGTACTGATTAGACAAAAGTAATTTGTAATGCTAATATAATGTAGATTAAATAACGTTTCAGTTCCTAATACAGTCACATACTTCTGCATGTCTCTTCTACAACACTACTTAGTCAAGATCTTCCTGAAGGGGCCAGAACAAATATAGTCACATATTTAAGTTTGCGACCTTTCAATCTTGTGTCGGTGCTTTAGGGAAAGCACTATGTACATTTGATTTTAAGCTCAAAGACCGTGCCTTCCATTATTTTGCATTGTGTTAAAATTGTTTCGGATTTGTACTTTCCCCGTTATAGCTCTAAGAAATATGTTGGTGCATGACAAAGAAAATAATATTAATTAATAACAATGTATTTTACTCTTAATATCACCAGTGCTCTGCTATACTAGACTATTTTATGAAGCACCCTTTAGGGAGATGTTATAGGGCAGATAGGAATGGGGAGAGAGAGAAAGGGGGGGGGGGGTAGAATGAGGAACTATAGCGAAGAGAGACAAAGCCTGTAAGGATAAGGCAGAGAAACAACAAACTTATTGACTATTTATACACAGACATTAATTGCAATTTAAAAAGCCACAGGTGTGGGAAATTAACATTCAATTGCCATTTTAACCTGTGTGTCACCTTGTGTGACTGTAACAAGGCCAAACATTCAAGAGTATGTAAACTTTTGATCAGGGCCATTTGGGTGATTTCTGCTATCATTATGTTTTAAAAAGGAGCCAAACGACTGTGATAATAAATGGCTTCATATGATCACTATCCTTCAATAAAATACAGTCATATTTTCAAAATAAATGCCAACATTTCATAATTTCTGCTAGGGTATGCAAACTTTTGAGCTCAACTGTATACAAAAAGATGGAAAGGAGAGAGGAGAGTAAAAGAGAAAAGGACAGAGAGCGAAAGAAGGAGAGAAGAGAATAGAGTGAAAGGAGAGAGAATAGGATGAAAAGGGAGAGAGTGAAGGAAATAGAGAGTGGAAGAGAAAAAAGGAAAGAAAGAATGAGAAAAAATAAAGAAAAAAGACAGTGAAAAAGAAGTGAGTATGGAAAAAAAGGTAAAGTGAAAGAAAAAAGGAATTAGCGAAAGAAGAAATGAGTAAAAGAAAAAAGGAGAAAGTAAAAGGAGAGATGAGAATGAAAAAACAAGAAAAAAAAGAAAAGGAAAGGACAGAAGAATTAAAGAAAGTCAAAAAAATGAGAGGCAAGAACTTGAAAGAAAAGACAGTGAAAGAAAGTGTGAGAAGAGAGTGCAAAAAAAAAAAAGGACAGAGAGAGAGAATAAGTATAAAAATAAAGGAGGAACCCTTTTTTTCTGTATCCACATGATGTCCTATTGTCTTATGCCCACCTCGTCTACCTGGCACTGCAAATAACTATACAAAGAGAGGTACTAGGGTGACTATACAAATGTAATCATGTACTTATGTCATTATATTCAAACAAATATTATACAGAGCCTGGATCAATCCCCATGTTGGCTCCCCAAGGCCCCCGACATGTTTCCTTATTTCCTTAATAATTTAATTTGAATACAGACAAGTTTCCAGACCTTTGAGGTTGTTGCCATTGAGTTCTCAGCTTCAGTCCCACTTTACTTATAACCTCACTGTGTTTCTGACCTGTGTTGCAGATGTAGATATTTTCCAGTACATTAACATGCACAACCTGTGGTGTCTACCTGTACTGATAACTATCACATAATTAAGGTCAAGCTGAGTTTGCCTTCTTTTAAAATCAAGAAAATTACAAGCACAGTCTGAATTAAATAAGTGATTACATCAGACAGGCTTTAAGCAAAAAGCAGTGCTGGCTTTAAATAAGACTTATTAATTCAGTAGTTTTACTTGCTACAAAATGCCCCAGATTAAGGGCCCTATTTGATTGCAAGCACATAATTACATGAAAGCCTATATTTTGGATGCGGGTTACAAATGTTCTACATATATAGATGTATTTAATTGACTCAAGTCCACAAGTACCTGATTACAGCCTCCACACACAAACCATGAACCCATACATAGCACTTCAGGGCGTGATCATGATCAATTAAGCAAGCCCATAAGTTACTTTTTAGACAAAGCCAATAGTAAATGAGACCGTCATCATGACGTCAGTAAAACATTGAGTTTAAGCGACAATTAATTAGTATTTAGAAGTACAATTTGCAATCGGACTCGCAATCCAGAAATGAAGAGATCAATAAAAATCATTAAAGCAACTGTTCTAGTCCATGCGGGTTCCATGATATGTATTAACTCCTTCATCCTGGGGATCGATATAACATGGAAATAAAACTTTAAATAAATTATTTTTTTATTGTAGATTTACGAGCTTGAGACTGTTGTGCAATTAATTCTAATGCATTTCATTGCTTCTCAGTATTTTTAAGTACATTAGTGTGTGTTTATTTGCTTTTGTTGTGTTACGAACAGGTGTTTAACCCACTTGTAAGGCCTATCTAGTACTCATATAATTGTTTTATACATTTGCCATTTACAGGTTAGAAGACAATTGTGGGCTTGTTGAATTGTTTTAATTGAATATGGATTTTGCGTCTTTTGCACTGGTAACATTTACGGGCTTGAAACATCAAAGGAAGAGATAGGAAGGAGTTATGTTTTTGACAACCCGTAGTGATTTTGAGCCTGTAACTCGCAATTAAAATGCAAGTAACAAAATGTAGCCAATTAAATATCAGTAACATTTACGGGTTCCATTATGGGCTCATGTAATTGCAAATTGGACAATTAAATAGGATCCTATGTTACTAAACTTTAAGAACAATGAAAAGCCCATTTTATTATTGATGATTACAAAAGAGAATTAAAAACATAATTTTGTTGTTTCTATTAACTTTCATTTGTTGTCCATCTGCTGCTATGAATGCAATGTTTGGGGCTTGTCCCTCTTACTCAGGGAGCTGAATGAGTTGTAGAAGTCAGTCTCTGTAATGGTGCTTACTGGCTGACAAAGACAAGCCCCCAAATTATGCATGCACATGAAGTTTTTGCACTTTTAAAGTTTTAAAGAGTTTTACCTGCAGTACCTTTTATTGTATGCAAAATAAACAATTAACATGTTTAACTACAAGTCTTTCATATGCATAAATGAAAAGTGGGATACCATGTTGCCTTATTTTATAAATTATCTCAAATGTTTTTTTTAGGTTTTAGACTGATATGTCAAAGTCCAAATGAAACCTATAATGTTAAACAGTTAATCAGCATACAGTGTCGCACAATACATTTCATTAATAATGATTCAATGAAAGTATTATTTATTTTAAAGGACCAGTGCAGTTCAAGAAAAAAGACCCTTGTTTGCATGTACTAAACTAACAATATTTGCAGCTATGTAAGCCATGGACATAAAACTTTTTTTGGGAAAATCTGCAATTTTAGGCCTTTATTTAAAGCATAGGAATCCATTTTGTGTTTGTTATGTCACTTCCTCAGAGCTTTTCACCCTTATGACAGTGCACAGACATCTTCACCCTATGCTCCATTGTGCTTGCTCTGTAGCAACAAAACTAAAATGTAATTCTATATAGTCTGCTTTTCTGTAAGCTATTCTACTTTATGATTGTATTGCTTTTGTAGCTTCATAAAGCAGTTTGAACAAAAATTCCATATAAATGTGAATAAAACATGGATTATTATTTTGAGGGTGTGTGTTTTGGCTTACAGTAGGGAGAGAGGTGGGTAAGGAGGGAACAGAGATATTTTTTTAAGATAATAGGATAAATCTGAAATGGATGCCACACCACTTCCCCCTCACTGGTCCAGAAACGGAGTCCTTCCAATCAAATGTAAAAGCCCCTCCCACACACACAACTTCTACTTATGTATCATAGATTACATAATGGCCCACCGGTAACATCAAAATAATTTTTTGTTAATTAAATACTAGCTGTATGATGTTTCTGCTTAATTATGCTCTTAGTTAGACTGAAAGTCTTTAAACAAATATTTTGTTTTATTGTGCGGTGGGTCCCTTAAAGAATCAGTTAAAAATAATCTGCCAGTGCAGAGTAACTTACATGCTTTGGGTCAGTATTAGAGATTGGTGGTTCCAACTCTATTGTCACTGGACCATCATTCTGTATGTGCACTTGCATGTAGGCTCCAAACCTGCCATCTGAAAAGAAAGAGCAATACTTATATGACATGAAGACTGCAATTGAAAAAAAAGCAACAACTAAGAATGATTAATTCAAGCCAATAGTAGACTAAGACAGTTCATATACAACATATGCATTCCCCGCAATAACAATTAGATTCCCTCTCCACCACCTTCCTTATCCATTACCCTGTATCTATATTACTTGTATACAAGCTCCAATAAAATCTATCATAGTTTACATATCATAAACACTAGCCTTTCCTCCCTTGCCTCCCCATTATACTATGTTTAGAACGCATCATCCATGAATCCCCTCACTGGAGACTAATCTTTAACGATCTCTTTTCATCCTGCCACCAAACACCACCTTCGATGACCCTTATGACAGTTCAATGACATCTTCACCCTGCTACTATGATCCACCATTGTGCTCTTGCCTTTTAGTATCTTGAACTGTAACAACTAAATTTCATTCTATACTCATGAAAGCTAGTTTGTTTTATGATTGTTCTAATTTTGGCGCTTTGTAAAGCAGTTTGAACACAAATTCTACAAACATGTACATAAAAGATATTTCATATTTTTTCCTTGAATCATATTAAATTTGATATCAGTAAATTACAATATTAATGATGTGTTCAATTGCAACAAATATATAAATGTATCCAGAAATCCTTACATTTAGCTGAAATTATTATCATGCAATGGTTTGTTGCACAATATGTATATGTTGGTACTAGGGGCAAAAACAATTTGCTTCTTAGTTCATTACTCTGCATGGAGAGCACAAAATAATATATATATGAGTGACTGTTCCCCGAATGTTTTACCAGCCAGTGGCATGGAGTAGTCAGGTGGGTATAAAGTTCTACAATAAGTGTCATTTGCTTCACAAGCCGTGCATCTCTTCAAATCAGGAGGGTGGAGCACTCTCTTAAAATTGGGCTGGGCAAAACACTGAACAGTTTAACATAAGCCCTCTCTCTGAGAATCTGTTAGATCTAAAAATATAAGTACATTATGCTCTTTGTTCACTCTAAACGCAATATGGAGTCTTTCTGCTCAAACACCAAATGTAAAGACAGCCAATGGCCTTGGCATCTACATTGTAAGTACATGAAAATATTAGTTCATTACACTATTCTAGAGCACCACCTTGTGGTAAAAGGCCATTGTTTTCAACTTCAACTAATTTTGACTTTTATTAAAACTGAAGCTATGATCAATGTAAATAAAGTGAATTTCATATACACAAAGTAAAGAATGATGGATTCAGTAAGCCACATGAAACTCCTCACTAATTCCTACCGGTGGATAAAAAAAAACTTGTGTCTATAGTACCATGATTTGTTATGCCTACAAAGCCAGCAAAAAATAAATTAAACTGTATGCAAGAATGGGGTGGTTGGCTTTCTCTGTACTTTAACAATGAAAATGTTTTTCTTTAAAAACATTTTTAAATGTATCCCACTAAGAACTAATGAAATTACTCCCATAAAAATAAAAAATATATATTTAGAGACCTCCCATTAAAAGGATTTGTCCTTACAGTGGTGTCAAGTTGTGCAAGATACACATTTTAACATGGTTTTGATAAAAGGAGCAATTGAAAGGCCTCTGCTCTAGGAACCGGCTAGTGAATTGATTCCACAGGTTAGGTCCTCTGCTCTAGGGATTTTTGTGTATCAGTGCTAGAGATTCTCCTGAAAGAAGGAATTCAGGATCTGTGGAGAGTAGGAAAGCCGTTCTGGAATGTAGATGCAGGATCCCTTGGTAGCTGGACTGGAGTGATTAAAAAACACTTTCATAACGCTCTGGCATGCTTATATACTTTCAAAAGGGGCAATGCCCTTTATTGAAATGCCTAGGGACTTATAGACATGGAAAATCAAAAATTCCCAGTAATTCAGTTAGTCAGGAGGACTTCAATACTAAACACCCACATTATGTTAGTTTGCCAGGAGGCCTCTGGGACCTGGCGTTGCAAACAATAATTGGATCACACTATATGAATTACAAAACTGCATATATAAATATATACCAAAATCAGGCATGTTTAACATGGATATAATCAGCATAACAATTAGATGACAACACAATGTCCAAAACAGACAGACACAAGGGGTATTCACTGGGGACGAGGGTCTACAGACTCTAGACAGTCCAAACAGAGGAAACCATGGTTATTAGCAACAAAGCCTAAGGGTGTCATATTCACCTTGTGCTAGCCCAAGCAAGACTGGACTGGGCTACTTTGTGGAGGTAAGAGAAGTAGGTACCACAGTACTTTGTTACAGGCTTCTCCCCCATCAGGGCTGTAACAATCCTGTTTTTAAAACTACAAAAGTATTTTGGTATGAACAGTTAACTATAGTGTACAAAAATATGTTAAGTGACACAGGCTGGAATTGCTTTCTCCTCCTCTGTCCGGACATGTTACAGGTAATAGAGGCCTGCAGTGCAAATACCTTGAGATTGTGTTCCGATTCATGTGAATATAGATCAAATAAAACAACAGTTTTAGGTTTTCCACAAGTACTTATATACTTGTCAATTCCCTGTTAAGGCAATGGTGGATGAAACTGGTTTTTATCTGCCTATGTGTTGCTTTAGTGTAATTTTTTTAAATAAATATATTTTTCATGCAAAAATCCTTTTTTTCAAACATTCTTTCCAATGCATGATTTAAAGATTTGGACCACAGTTGTCTATTAAAACCATTAGAGGTTAAAGAGAAAATATGAAGGAGGGAGTTTCTCTGCTTCTGTCTTCACAGTATTTTGAAGTAAGAGATGATTCTAGAGTAGGTGATGCTAGGCATGAGGAAGAAGACTGTAGGTTCAAACGTTAGGTTTCATAGTTGAGAAGTTTCCTGAGCTGTGCTCATATTTCTTTATATAAAACTGGAGGAGATTAGGAGCACATATAGGACATATAATGGTTCAGCTTACTACTAACAGTGGAAAATACTGGAAGTCCATAAAAGTTGTCAATTTTAGGTAACCTGAATTTGCCTGCAGGATTGTGCCTATGGGTTGCATTTCTTTGTAGGTATATGGCACTTGTGTCAACTATATCATTTGATCAGTTTCTTTTTCTTTGACAAAAGATATAGCAGTTTGGTTAGTCATTCTAGAGGAATTTAATTGCAAGAATATTATTCAGATGAAGAAATATTCTAGTGTTCAACTTATTTTTTTAACTGATGCTGCAGGAGCATTTGGCTTTAGTGCTTACTTTTGAGGAAAATGGTAGGCAGAGCCATGGCCTCCTAGTTGCACATGACTGGGTCTTACCAGGATTTTGGCTTTTCTAGAACTCTTCCCGATTATCACTTCTTTGTTTTTGTGGGGAAATTGAAGGACAGTCAGTTTTTTTTTTTTGTTCTGATGACGCAGGGATTTTTTCAAGTGATTAATTTGCTAACAGCTCCTTCCTTACCTTCGATTCTTAAGGCATCTGGTTTTAAAATGTTTACAGCTAAACCTTTGATGTTGGGCTAATCATTTACCTGAAGTCCAAAATGATGTAGTGGGTTCACTCTCTCATTTCAAGTGGAATCACTTCAAGAGACCGGTGCAAAAAGCAAAAGAGCAAGATGTCCCATTTCCAGCAGTCCTGTGAGCTTGGAGGAGAATGTTAATTTGTTTAATCATTGGCTACGTGATTGATGTATAAAACAATGTGGAATTAAATGGAGCCAGTTTGTTTTGTTTTTTGAGCTAGCGGAGGAAAAGCTCAGAAAAAGAAAGTTCTCATTGGTATCTTATTATGGATGATTCTACATTGTCAAGAAGGTTGATCGCCTTCGCAGGGTGATAAGAAGATGGCAGCCCTTGCCTTTTGGTTTAAATTTGCAAGGTTTGTGAAAACACAAAATAATTCGCTTTCTATCTAATGCTAAAAGGTTTGAGGAAAGTTTGGACGAAGTGGGATTCTAGATGTCAAATATCATTTGGTTTGTTGATTAAAATGGATTCAGTGCATGAGTAGCATTCAGGTTTGGGGATTAATACTAGCAAATAAGAGAGCAAGAAATGGACTGGTGGTTGGAGATGTTTATCTAAATGGAGATTTTATTAAAGAAATCTAAGAACGACCCACCTGGTAAAAGTAGAGCGATTTCACTGTTCTGGTTGGCACTAGCTGCTGTCCTTGTAGTGGTTCAAAAATATTGTTGGGAGTTGCGCCCAACTGGTGATGGCCCATTGCCGAAAAATGCTAATGGTTCTTCACTGGCGCAATTATTTAGAGTGCTGTTTGTTTGCCATGAAAGTACAGGTTGTAATCCAGCCGAGTACTGTATGCCCTCTTTCAGAATAGGATGGGTGACAGAAGCAGCCTATTTATGAGATGAGGCTATTGAGCAGATTGGGAAATGGAAATCAAATTGAATGTTGTATGCACATCAGTAATTTTTATCCAGACGTTAACTGTTATTTTATGTTGCAGGCCAGGCTCTTCAAATATGCGTGATCGGACATATCAGTGAATGAAAATGTAAAGCAACTTGTTTTTTCTTAGCAGCTGAATGTACATTGGCTAGTTTTTTTTGGGCTAGGCTGACAGGGCTTGTAGTTAGTTACGTCTATCAGTTTTCCTGGCCTGCAGTGCTGTTGATACGTGCTGGGGCAATGACCTTGTTGTTGTTCCAATGAAGAAATTTGTGAGAGAAAAAATAAATGCTGATTTAAATAAAGTTGGAGCTTTTCTTAAATATTTCAAGCATATGGCCTGGGATGGTCAAACATAGGGCTTGGCAGGAAGCTTGAGATATAAACGAGTTACATAAGGCAAAACTTAAAGTTAATACATTGATATCTAGTTTTGTTAAAAAATCTGAGTGGGTATCTATTTGAGTTTGAGTATGATGATGCTTAAGGATCTTTGACTTCTTTGTGTGGGTTGAATGATGCGTCATAAGTTTTCATGCTGAATTGTTGGTTGGCAGGTGGGGTCAGCTCCTTGCATGACATGAGGGATATTGGACCTTCCGGGTTCAAGGAGTCAAGGTGGTTGCCCTTGAGCTCGTGCCCTCCTGCTTTGGCTTTTCCCTTTGGTCATTTTGGGGAACATTTCCCCTCTAGGTTACAATGTTTGTTATTGGATGGTAAATAAAGTTGCTGTGGCCCATTGATCACCATCTCTATGCTTGGGTCATCCATGCCTAGGATTCTGCCTGGAATGCAGTGGAGGGCATGAGGGAGGGGGGCTTTTCCTGGTTAGGAAGGTAAAGGTTTAATGTATTGGAGTTATGTAATCTGGGGTTGATTTGGATTATATAATATTTTAGTTATAAGGTTAAGTTGTCAGTGTGCTATAAACCCACCCTCCTGTACTTTGTTGCTTTATTATTTTAATGTTTATTTTCTTATAATGTTATAGCAGCGGTGGGGTTGCCACCTCACATGAGGGTTATTAGTTCTCCAAAGCTTGGAAGTCAAGGTAGTTGCCCTTGGGAGCATGTCGTCAGGCTTGGGCCTTTCCCCAACTGATTATTTTATTGTTATTTAATGTTTAATAAAACTACATTGATCACCATACCACAATTCAAAGGCATCAATTCTATGGTGCTTAGCCTTTGTATGGTCCACCTCTCACATCCATATATTACTACTGGGAATACCATTCCTTTGATTATAAGTCATATATCTTTACCTTTTACCAGTTTATCCAGATTTGACATAGCTTTCCTCCCCAGAAGCAAACATCCTTAATTTCATGGCCTCCTTCACCATCTGCAGGGATCTTCGAGCAAATGAAAATAAAATCTGTCACTACTTCCCCTTTTTCCTCATCTATTTGCCCAGAACTAAGATTGCTGTTTGCCATGATTTTTGTCTTTTTAAAGTTGAGTGGCAGGCCAGCTTTTGCATTCTCTTCTTTCACCCTCATCTATAGACCCTTTAGTTACTCCTCGTTTTCAGCAATCAGAGTAGTATAATCAGTTTATCTGATCATGTTGGTATTTCTCCAGGCCATATTAATTCCAGCTTTGCATTCTTCCAGTCTGTCCTTTTGCATGAGGTATTCTACATATAAGTTGAATAAATAAAGTGACCATATACAGCCTTGTCTCACTCCCTTCCCAATCTTTAACCATTTGGTTGTTCTATGTTCGGTTCAGACCGTGGCTTCTTGGTCCCTATACAGTTTTCTCATGAGGCAGACGAGATGGTCTGGTATTCCTATCTCTTTAAGAACTTGCCACATTTTGTTGTGATCCACCAGTCAAAGTCTTTAGTATAGTCTCTGAAGCAGAGGTAAATGTTATTTCTGGAATTCTCTTGCTATCTCTATTATCCAGCGGATATTGGCATTTTGTGCCTCTACGAAATCCGGCTTGCACATCTAGTAGTTCTTGGTCCATATATTGTTGGAGACAAGCTTAAGCATTAATTTGCTGGCATGTGAAATTAGTGCAATTGTTCGATAAGAAATGCGCCTGCTTTTTGGGTTTGCCACAAAGACTGTTTTTATTCTACTGCCCATTGTTGAGTTTTCCAAATTTGCTGACATAAAGCAAGCATCATATTCTAGGATTTTGAATAGCTTGGGTGGGATTTCATCAGCTCCTGCTGCTTTGTTATCAGCAAGGCTTCCTAGGGCTAATCTCATTTCACTCATCATTTTTCTATACTAAATTCTCCTGGATCTCTCTGCTGCCTTTAACACACGTGATCACCCTCTTGTTATCTTCCGGTGCCATATTGTTAAGTCTCTGTTTGTGCTTGTTCATACAGTTTTCTAGGCAAAGATACTAGAGTGGGTTCCCAGTTCCTTCTCCCGTGGACCGCGATTTGTCCAACCTCTCTGCTATAACTTGCTCATCTTGGGTGATAATACATGTTATAGCTCAGAGCTTCGGTGAAGCACACAAGACACTTTACCATGACAAGTTAGTGGTCCAGAAGGGGTCAGCAACAATACAGTGTTGCAAGGCACTCATTGCAAGGCTCTCCCCCTGTGTAGTTTATAGTCCTCGCGCTTAAGTGTTACTGTGTTTGGTTGTGTTAGTGGCTTGGATGAAGTGTTACTGGCTTTCGTTAAGTGTTGCTGCTTATGGCTCGTTTTTCCGTCCTTCGGATTAGTTTTCTGTCCTTCAGGCTTGTTTTCGTTGTGTTGCTTTTTTTCGGCAGCCATTTTTTTCCTCTCCTAGACGATTTTCGATTGTGAAAAAACTACAAATATGCCTCAAATTAACTTGCAACCTTACTCACAGGCTACCTGGCTCTCCCACTGTACTGTAAGCGAAGTTGAGGCCTATTTGTTGTTTTTTGGGGTCTTTCCGGTTCCGTGGTTCGGCCACTAAAGTCGGATTTTTGCGAGGCGCACAGTGTATTCACAGGTTTTGGTCCTAAGTCCTATGGGTCGCAAGTCCAGCGTGCCTCAACTGCTAGCATCGCTCGTGAGGCTTGCAGTGCCTTCGGCGCTTATTGCAGTCTAACTCCCACATGCCTCAACTGCGAGTCTCGCTATGCGAGGCTTGCGGTTGCAGCACTACGGGATCATATATAATTTTCCAAATGTTTGTAATTTCTTACAAAATATATGAATATATTAATTTATATACTTACATATACTTTTTTGTTTTAATTATTATTTTAAACCCAGCCTATCAGTTCACTAGCCAACATAAAATTCACATGCTGATAAAAATCTGGCCCCCACACTAAAGAAGTTGGACATCACTGGTCTAGAGAATATTTTAGATATGAAAATCTATCTTTTTTGTAAGTATAGAAGAAACCAACAACTTTGTATTAGCAAATATATTTGCAATTGACCTACAAAAAATAATGCTGATAATGATCCTTTAAAATACTTCTCAATCAAATAATAGTTTGTGTGTATTTATTATAAAATGTTATGGTTGAAAAAAAGTTGAAGAGATGTGTTCAAGCGCATATTACAGCAGTTCCCCGGCAGTAATCATTTTGGTTTGGCTTTACGAGATGCAATCCTGCTAACAAGAATTCAACTTGAGTGCTCTAGCGGCAGAAATAACTGTGGAGAAAATTATAATCAGTGAGGAGAAGGAAAAGCCAAAAAAAACATGATGTTCTTGCAGTAAAATATAGGTCTCAGTACATTACCTGAACTTTTGTTAAGTAATGCCAGGATTTCTGGATAAATGGGACAGTGACTGCTCTTCAATCTCTTTAAAATGATTATAATTGAGGACAATTATTAAGAAAATTCCACCTACCAGCTTTTAAGATAAGTCAGAAGGAGAGAGATTTGGTGTACATCATAAAATGAACCCACCTTATTTGACTCACCATGTCTTTAAAACTGCACTACATACAGATGTTTTTTTGGGGGGTTTTTTTAAGGAAAGCTGGCAGCTGAAAATATGCTATATTTATTGTTTGCCATCATTTAGTTAGATCCCATATATATGTGTATGCTAATGAAAAGCTCAATGTTGTCCTATTACAGCTGTGATTTTTTTTTAGTCATGATGTCACCGTCTTTCTTCATCAGGTAAAATGTGATTAGGCAGCTCATTCCCATTTGCAGTACTTACAAAATATTAAGAAGGCATTCAGAGTGTGGCTGAGCAGAGCACTTAAGCAGAGCTTTCAAACCAACAGCTTGATTATATGGTGCCCTTAGAAACACCCATAAGACTGCCTCTTACCTACCCTATATAACATCTAAGTGCAGCATGGTGGTACTAATAAATTCGCATAATCCCTATGGGGATCCCTATAGACCCCCAAGGACCCTATTGCTATCATCCATGGGGGTGACTATAGACCACGATGCCTTCTATATAATCTAGTCTATGGAAGTCCCTTTGGATCCACATGGGCCCTCTACCTCTCTCCATGGAGGTCCATATGGACCAGCATGGCACCTAAAACGAACGTCCTACCATGGGAAATAGGCCTATGCTTCCTTCATTGAAACCATCCGTTCTGTCTATATGGAACCCTATCAGTTAGGGTGATGAGGGTTCATAAGAACCCTATGGAATAAGCTTAGGGGTTAATGGTGAGGGGAAGAGGAGAGTATAGGCGGAGGGGGTAATAATCATTCCACATTTATTTTATTTATTATTAACCCTTTTCCTAAGCAATCAAGACAAGGGTACAAGGGTAAAGTATAGTAGTAGTTTAGGTATGCATTCGCAAACGGCTTTTCTAGCTTTTCAAATACCTGTACGATTTTTTGATCCTAGCAAGTACTGGCAAGAGCACCCCCAATTTTCTTGCAGGGAGAATGGACCTGCTAAGTGTGATGTTTTGACCATAGAACAGAGAGCATACCACACTGAGGAGGCACTCTCAAAGGATTAGACATTATGGTTTGTTTCAGGCAGCATGTAATAGCAACATTAGAGCTTATGTAGGATTTTTTTACTTGTAAACTCGCCTATGGGAGTCAGGTAATTAAGCCCTAGGTTAGAAGATTCTGCTTTAAAATCATTTTACAATACTTAAACTTATATTAACATTACATAGGTAGTCTCAACTAATGAAGAAACCTAGCTCTGCTAATCCCTGAAATACTAATGTTCAAAAACTCTTTGTTTATCTCTTGGTCTAAAATTGACTACTCACCCTTGTTTTATGACATTGTTAGTATATTAAGTGTATAATACTATTTTAAGGCTGCAAAAGTTCTCAAGATACAAACAATTCTTAATTTACAAATGTGAAAAAAAAACAATTATCAGAGATGAGTGCAGTTTCAACCTGTGCTCAGTAGTTACTTGGCAGAGCTATATGCATTTTGAAGTGTTGTCTCTTCATTAACAGCAGTAATGCAAAACGCACATATTTTCTTTTTGCTCAAATGCCCAGTGCAAAATATGCTAAAATCCACAGAAAATTATTAATTGTAAATGATTAATCAATATCATATTGCTCAAATAAGTTGCCTGGATCTAAAGTCATTAATGTAAAAGAACTATATACAAGGAGTACCAGTTAGTTAAACTGTTAATATTACAGCAAATAAATATAACAATGGATGGAGTTGAATTTGAATGAGTTTTGTTAATAATAATAAAATGTAAAGAAAAAGGGGGGAGAAAAAAAGTGCACCTTTAGATCTAACCACACGCTATTCCCTTGCATAGAATCCAAAGTATATAATACAGTGTATTCAAAAGAAGAAAGAATGACCAGTGGAAGCAACAGGAGATATGAGGAGTTTTTAACTGTGGCTCTCTCTATCTCGTGTGTAATGGAGGTTAGGGACCCACTACACTGTGCTGATTGGGACTAGTCACTTTGAAGAACCACTTACCCCACATTGGTTTCAATATCTATTAGAAATTATGCAGTTACATCGTCTGTATCACAGAGTTGATCCATGTATCTGTATCAGCTTGCCGAAGCCGACTGGTGACGTCATTAGGACGGGACGGTGTTTAGAAATGATATCAGGCTGATCTCTGGGGAAGCAGGACGTGAAACGCGTACGTCAGATCAGGCCTAATGATGTCACCAGCCAGCTTACCAAGATCACTTTATAATTTGAATAATTTTCATATTACCATTATTGCATTAGATTACGCAACTTTTAATATATACATTAATCATTCGATTTTGATCAATATTTTTGTATTATGTGATCAATCTTATTTATGATTAATGTTTTATTTTTATAAATCTCTAGTTGGTCAATCTTTCTTCTTTTGAGGACACTGTATGATATACTTTGGATGCTATGCAAGGGAATAACTTGTGGTTAGATATAAAGGTGAGCTACCCCCCCCCCCCCCCCCTTGTGTATGCACTGCTAACTACAGCTTTGTGTCCTTGTGACTATATAATGATAATTTCTTGATATAAGTATATAAGAGACCATTATTTTCCTGCCAGTACAATCACTGTGTTTGAAATGTTAAGTGTCAAATAGTGTTGAACATTCATGATTTTCTCTTGTTTTTTGGTGCTATACTGTCACTTTAACTGCTGCTTTGGCACTCAGCAATGGTTTTTAAAACCATTTGCGAGTGGTCTTTGGTACTCATAATATTTTCTTCTGCTTTTTGTAGTTATGATACTGCCCTGATTTGCAAGGTTCTGTAAAGTCTTATTAGCAAAGGGTTTGGGTGTAAAAGTCTAACGTAATAATTTTTCAGTGCAAAATTCAATGGAAAAGTTTGCCCTATTTTGTGGCTTAGACTTGCCACAGTGACTTGTAGCAGTTCTCTCGCAATGTTTAAGGGATATGTGATTATCATTGTTGGGTTGTTTTACATTGCTCTTAAACGTGCTATCAAAACCTGAATACTTCAGATGTGTCTATTCTTATAAATATAACCAACATTAAAATCAGTTTCTCAGTGATAGATATGAATATATTTATTATGAATATGTTTACTACCGTGTTGTGTTTTTTATGCATCATTATATTTTTACAGAAGCTTGAAATAGTTATATAACACCTTATATGAACATAGTAATCACGCAGCATAAAACAAACATAATACAATAATAATATATTTTATAAAATTCCACACAGATTTCTGTGCATGCGCAATGAGAAAAAACTACAGTCGCAATCTAGGAAGATGAGGGGAGTAGTGGGTAGAGGTATAGCAGGTCACAGCATCGTTGGACTTATTTGAATACATGAGTCTTAGTAAATACAGCAAAATAAAAGTTACAGCTATATTTTATTTTTAAAATTCCCCAAACAAGTATTGGGGAAAAAATTTCACAAAAACATTTCACTCTACAGCCCCCGAAAAGAAAAAGGGAGTTTCCATCTTAATACATAAGAGGTTGAATTTTTAACACACGTTAACACGTAGAGATCCGGAAGGGAGATTCATTTTGGTTCAAGGCACGGTCAATGAACGCAAAATATCACTATTAAACGTATATGCTCCGAACACGGGACAGTCCGCATTTTTTCATAAGATATCAGACATGATGTCTGAATGGCAACAATCAACATGGATTCTGGGGGGGGGGGGGGGGACATGAATTCAGTTTTAGATCAAACAAAAGACAGGTCAAGCTCCGCCAACCCGTTGTTGCTCAACAACCATGGCATGCTTGATGCCTGGAGAGCGTTCCACCCTTCTGATAGAGAATACACTCATTATTCGGCTAGACATAACACATACTCTCGCATAGATTACATCCTAATCCAGCAACACCTAACCCCAAACCTACAGGAAGCAAAAATTCGACCCATTGCGTGGTCTGACCACGACGCGTGATGCATCTCCCTAGATGATTTGCTGCCCAAAGGACGCTCCCCTTCGTGGGCACTTAACCCAGCCCTGTTAAATGACGGGAACACAAAAGATAAAATATATACCACCATAGTAAAATACTTTGAACTAAATGGAGGAGGTGAGGTACCCAATGGGGGGGTGTGGGCTGCACATAAAGCAGTAATAAGAGGGAAATGTATTCAACTTGGTTCCCTGGCGAAGAAAGCAGAGTGAACCCAAATCAACTCTATAAAAAACAAAATTTCAGCCCTGCAAGCTATTCCGCTCTCCAGGAGATCCCCAGGGACACAAGTTGAAATACATAAACAACAACTACAGGGTATTCTACGTAAAAAGGTTGTGACCATATTACAAAAGACCCAATCTCAATACTTTACGTTCTCGAACAAACCAGATAAAATGCTAGCCAGAAAGCTCAACCAACAAAGGGCAGACTCCTTTATCCCCAAACTAAGGGTAGATAGTGAAAAGACTGTTTACAAGACAAATTACATTACAGAAGCATTCGAAAAGTTTTACGCTGACCTATACTCAGCTCCTGCTCGCTCAGGTTCGACTGGCCATATATCCCAAATTGATAAATTCCTATCCTCCATTAGTCTCCCAAAACTTGATGTTGAACAATCGGATCTATTAGACAACCCCATAGATTTGAGAGAAGTCAAGAGAGCTATAAAAGAAACAAAACCACATAAAGCACCAGGCCCAGATGGTTTTACAAATTTTTACTATGAGCAATTCATAGATGTGTTGGCCCCGCATCTCCAACTACTGTTTAACGACTTATTGTCAGGTGAACCCATGAGGGCAGAATTCCTGGAAGCTAAAGTAATAGTAATACCCAAGGAAGGGAAAGACCGTCCCAATGTAAAAGTTACAGGCCTACATCACTGATCAATTGTGACATTAAACTTTATTCCAAAATCCTAGCGAATAGGTTGTCCAAGATTCTACCAAGCTTGATACACCCCGACCAGGTTGGGTTCATTCAAGGTCGGGAAGCACCAGATATCACCAGACGCATATTAAATTTACTTGATGTAGCATCTCTCCAAAACAAGCCTTTGATGCTGCTCTGTTTGGATGCAGAAAAGGCTTTTGATAGGATAGACTGGGCATATATGACTAGGGTTTTACATAAGTTTGGATTAAGCGATAAGTTAGTGAGGGGCATACTAACACTGTACTCAGACCCGATAGCATATGTGGCTTACCAGGGGTTTAAATCCCGAACATTTAAAATCACAAGAGGAACAAGGCAAGGTTGTCCCTTATCCCCTCTCCTTTTTGCGATGTGTATTGAACCCCTAGCCACTTCGATAAGGGAAGATACAAATATTAAGGGGGTAAGAGTGAAAAAGACAGAACACAAATTGAGCCTATTTGCGGATGATGTCCTGCTTCCGATCACTGAGCCTTTAACTAGTCTCCCTAACCTCTTCCATGTTCTTGGACTCTTTGGCAGCATTTCTGGCTTCAAAATTAACTAGAGTAAAAGTGAAGCATTAAACGTTTCTCTACCAAAACAATTGGAAACCCAAATAGTAGGGAATTTTTCCTTTAGATGGGTACAAAGCCATATTAGATACTTAGGGGTTCTCATTCCCAAGCAATCTGGATTGACCTACTTAGCTAACTATAAAGAAACTTCTCAATGGTCCACATACAAAATTTCGTGGTTAGGGAGGATCCATGCCATTAAAATGAGTATATTGCCCAAACTGTTATATTTATTCCGTACCATCCCAACGGCCGTGTGCTCTAAAGACATCCTGGCTGTACAAAGGGCAATCTCTCGCTTCATTTGGAATCGTAAAAAACCTAGAATAAACAAGACAACCATGAGGGCGCCCAAATCTAAGGGGGGGGCTGGCCCTACCAGATCTACTGAACTACTGCAGAGCTGCCAGATTGGCCCAAATTACCAAGTGGTTTGGCAAAGAACAGCTGCCAATATGGGTAGAGATAGAAAAAAATATTTTTTAGGACAGAGGCTTACACATCCATCAGGTAGGATGGCTTAGTATGCACTCTAAATTGGGTAATGTCTCATTGACCAATTGTATGATCCAATCCATGGCAGTTCTGACTCAGACGAATAAGAGAACACAGCTGATAGAAAAAGGATCATGGCTTACCCCATTGTGGATACACCAAAATACAGTATTAACGGATAGACTATTGCAGTTTGAGTGGTGGATAAAAAATAAACTTACATTGGTTGCCGATATGTTGAGAAAGACCCAGCAATGGTCAGTAGATACTTTCAGAGAAGTGCATAATTTACCAATAAGAGAATGGCTTAATCTTGCTCAGGTGCACGCCAATGTATCCAAAGTAACTAAACTGAATGCCAATGCTAAGACCACTCCGTTCGAGAAATGCTGTCTAGACAATGCGAATGGTAAACGGAACATTTCTATAATCTACAATTATCTAATTGAGCAGTCCACACCCCTCAGATTGCATCACCAACATTCGTGGGAGTCAGAACTTGCCATGGAACTAACTGATATACAATGGAGTAGGATACACAAACAAGCCACAAGTTCCTCATTGAACATAATTCTAAGGGAAAATAGTCATAAGACTATTATGAGATGGTATTTAACGCCAATAAGGCTAAAAGTCTCCAATCCCTCGCTAGATGGAAAATGTTTTAGGGGATGTCCGGACATGGGCACCCTTAAGCATGTTCTATGGGAATGTCCCAAGATTGCCCATATTTGGCTGAAATCTTATGAAATCTTAAAGAAACTATGGGGATGCCAGATTCCCCAAAAATCGATGGAGGCCCTATTAGGCCTGCCAATAGAAGGCCTTAGTAAACAGGCTCAACTCCTATCACATCAAATATTTTTAGCAACTCGAATTACGATAGCTAAGGCCTGGAAATCGGAGGTACCTACATATAGCGTAGTTCTAAACAGACTTAAATTCATATATGAGAAATGGGCCTCATGTTGGGACCCATGGATCCTCAAGATTGGGTGGTAAATATGCAGGGACATAATAATACAATTTAGGCTGATCTTATGGGGAACAACTCTCAAGCAAATTCTACTTCTCCTTAGCACCTTCTCTTCCTTACCTCCCTTTGTTTTTCTTTTCACTATTCTCTTCTTCCCCTCTTCCGACGGATCTCTATAAGATTATAGATATACTGGATCGTGCTCTAATACACAAGTAGTTTGAATAGAGGAAAAAATAAATAAATTTAAAAAACTGCAATAATTAAAGTTAAAATGTTATTTACTTGTATACATCTTACTTTTGGTAAAGAACAGTAAGTATCTTATGGATGTGTTATTGGTGAACGATCTGCGTTAATATATTAACCTGTTATTCGCAATAAAAATTATTTGGAACAAAAAAAAAAGAAATGTTTTAAAGGGTCACAAACTTTTATTTATGTATAGTTTAGCGTTATTTGACAGTTTATTGATATACTATGGGAATTAGTAACCATTGTTTTGTACCATGCAATGTTGTTACATATTGTTTGTGTCCTTGATGACCTGCTATCCTATATTGTATTGTTGCAACCTTGTCTTTAATAAAAAAAGATTTGCAAAAAAAAAAAAAATTCCCCAAACAAGGTAGATGTCTGTAGTCAATAAAAAGTTATTTTCAGGGGTGATCCGACCACCTACAAATGTTTTATCTGCCCCCTCCCCTAATAAAATAAGAGTGCGCCTTTACTCCGGTACAGTGCTTTGCATCTGCTATACCGGCAATAGTATGCCACAGATGTTGGCTATTTCCAAGTGTAGTTCTTCAAAGGATAATATTTTAAATGTTTTACCACAGTGGTCAAATGAGTTGCTGGCCAATCTACCTTTAGGGTTAAAGGGATATGGAAGGTTTCTGATTTTACTAGGTACATAATATACCTGTGTATCCAATTACTTTTATGTACCGTATTTTATTTAATCATTAAATGTTTATAATATCTGTTTTTACGACCTAAAATCAAACAGATAGTACCCGTTTGGGTCTGCCCTCTGCAGCTCATGAAGACACAGACTCTAATACTGGCTGTGTAGTGTCCAGTAGTAACCAATAAGTGACTCTTAGCAACATGCTGCTCAGACATGGGCCATCATAGGCTATGACCTACACTGCACATTCCATCCCTACAGAGTCTGTGTCTGCATAAGCCACAGTGGGAAAACGCAAACAGGAATTATTTGTTTGATTTTAGGCAGCAAAATCAGAGCTTATATAACTTTGTATTATAATAAATGATATTAAAAATAAATAGATGTAATTTAAAGGAAAACAGCAAATGTTCCAAATAGGGTAAGAAAATAAAACTATAGATAGTATGAATTACTTTATCACTTTAATTGTATTTATTTTTTTAGTTTGTTTTCTTTAGATTTAAAAGTACACAGATTTTTCTGTGCCAATCATCCTTTCGGTCCTCCCCACTGCAAACTCCCACAAAGTAACTAGTAGAAATTAATTACTCAGAGAAAAGAGGCAGACTTAGAGGATAAGATCACAAAGGCTGAGAGAAATTACACATTTCAATGTAGCTTTAATGCAAGACAGTTTAAATAAGATTCAATCGATAAAGTACTAGTAAATACCTAGTCTTGTACATTATTCCATATTTGGAATACTTGCGGCAGGCGAGGCGAACTGCACATGCCCGGGAAGTGCAGTGCATTTGAGCGTCTTACGCTTGCACTGCAGCTGACACCGTGCATTTGCGCACCGGCAGTGCACAAACACTGCTAACGCCGCTCGCTGTGCATTGCCGAATAGTTTTCATAGTGCGCATGCGGTCCTGCCTGGAGCGTTACACACTATGACAACTATTATATGTGATATCTAGGTGTGTATTGCTTGATGATTTTTGAGTAGTACCTATGATGGATTTTGGGGGAGCTGCTACTTTATAAGTTATTCTATATATAATTGTGATAGCCTTGTTTCCTCTTTTTCTCCTCCAACTATTGAACCATGTGGTGAGACTCTTAAATGGGCTTTGGAGCCATTGTCCAACCAGGAGTTTTATTATGATTTGCCATTTATAATGTTGGCTTTTAGGCACTGTAGGGTATTATAGGACCTTTGTTCACAACTACAATGTCAGAGTAAAGTCACTCACTGTCCTAACTATGTCCTGTGGACCCTTGAGTCTGAACAAGCTGGACCTCAAGTCAGCCCTCACTTCACAAACTGTGCTGGCTGCCCCAGATTACAATCACCCCTTCCTGGTTCAGGCAGATGCCTCCGACTTTGCTTTTTGGGGTTGTACTAAGCCAAATGACTGCCCGAGAAGTCAACTATGCGGTCATTGGGAAAGAATGCCTTGCCGTGGTTTTGTTCTTTAAACAAACAAGCCCAACTTGTTTGGGCAATAATTTATTGTGGCGACTGAGTGGCAGTGGACAATGGATGACTGCTGCAGTTGAGCCTGCCCTGCAAACCTACAATGTTCCCATCCACGACTGGAAGGGTCCGGCTCACCACAATGCTGATGGGCTCTTGAGACAGCTGGACCCATTTGGGGTCTTGAAAAGGCTGGGGACTTGAACAGAGAGTGATTGTGACAACAGACCTGCTTCCACTTTTTTCAATCTACCTATTGAGCCATGTTACGTAACTCTTTCAAGCGTTTTGGGCCCGTTGGCAAATCAGCACCTCTATTATGACTTGCTGTTTGCCATTTAGATTGCTGGCTCAGGTTTAAAACCTTTTGGCTATTAGCCCTAGTGTGTGTGTGTGCCAGAAAACGTTATCCTTTCAGAGTATACAAGTGTGTCAGTTGTATGTCTGGTGTGGGAGTGTTTTTAAGCCGTTGCCATAAGCAACGCTACCCAGTACCTGTATTATAAAAAGGTAAGACATTTCCAGTGGTCCAGCCACCCTACAATCCAGTTCGCAAAAAAGTCACAGTCCCTGCACCAATACCCAGAATCCGCAGAGTAACTGGTGGGATCCACAGCATTGATTGGTCCAGCTGGTCCCTCATTTTGACAACAATCTTTTGGGGTAGAGACTTGCTGTGTTTTTAAAAGGGGACAGTAAAGTCCAAATTATTTTTGTCATGCATTTAAAAAGCATGTGGTAAGAAAAACTTCAAATTGCAGCTCTAAGGAAATCTCCCTTTCTTTCCTGGTCCACTTTTTTGTGTAGAATTGATATTGCAACCCTAGAAAATATTAACATATATGACTGTTGACCATTTTGCATATATAACAAAACCACTGCATGACAGATCCATGGAGATTATTTCTTACTAGCGAACTGCCCGTCTAAAAAATGACGGCAATGAAATTGTAAGTGAGCTAATGCTGTTTGGTGTATAATAATGAAATAAATAATACATTAATAAATTAATATACTTTACCTATTTTGAAGCATTGTGTTGAAGAGCTGGCAATCTGTTTTGATGTTGCTGGAGTATTAGTGGTGTGGAGCTGCTGTGCAAGCGTGCTGAATGTGTGCAGTGTAATACTGTGCGTGCGCGAGACCAAACCGTTAGCGTAGCTGTGTACTTCCGCATTAAAATGGCGGAAAATGTGTGGTATGCGTCTGTAGTGCAATATCCGTAGGTGTTTTGTGGTGTTTTGCATGTTTAGAGTGCTGTAGCCTCGTTTTCGTTTTGATCGGCGGCCATTTTTTCTCTCGCTTAGAGAATGTTTTAGTGTCTAAACTCTTTTATTTTGAGTTAAATGAAGGTGTAACTTGCTTTTTTGAGGTCCTGGATGCTCCCTCTTGCTGTAGGAAAGCTTTTTATGTATGTGTTGTGTGTATTTATTGTGTTTTTCACCCGTAATGGGTGTTAACGTGTCTCGTATGCGACGTAAACGTGTCTCGTATGAAACGTAAAGTTTGCGAGGGTCGCAATTGCTGGCAAGGAGCGCCTGTGGCGCTCCTTGCCAGCAACTGCGGCCCTCGCTATGCGAGGGCCGCAGCTCGCTGTGCGAGCCCGCAAGCATGAGCAACGGCTCGAGCAGGCTCGCATGCTCACAACTATATATGTGATGTCATTAGCCCTGTCTGGACCGGGGGATTCCACTTTTTCCCCCTCCTTTCCATCCCTCTTTTATGTTCCCCTTTCTTGAAAAACTATGAAGAAAAAGAGATAGGAAGCATCAAATTGACTAATGGATTATTTTTATTTCTAGCAATTTATCTATGCATGGTTGCTAGCCTATGTTATTTCTTGTACATATACAGACATATACAGTGCACTAATAAGAGACTGCATATTTTTCTTTCTTTGTCATCCGATACTATTAAATATTTCAGTAAACATTAACTATTTAAAAGGCAAGTGGTAAACAAAAATGTTTTTTTGCATGAAAAAAGAAAACCCACCTTCCATATATTTAAAAAGTGTGTGGCTTATCCACCATTGTTGTCAATAAGGCATACAAACAAAAGTGTACAGTACCTTTAATTAGTTCGGGTTTGTAGGTTTTCCTCATTTGTTGCAGGAAGTCATTGTAGAAAGGCTCTGCTTGCTCAGAAGGCATGGCCATGTGGTAGTCCGGCTTATTGCCCTTTAGGATGCATTGTAAGGTGAACTGGCTGACACACAGCACCTCATACTGCTTGTCCATCACACTCTTACACCAGGGCTTCCCACTGTCATCTGCAAATATCCGCAGATTTAAAATCTTTCTTACTCTGCAACAGAAAAAAAAAGTCTTGGTGCAAACAACAAATAAATTTAAAGGGCCACAGTAAAAACACAGCTTTCCGAATTTTAGTACTGAATATCAGTATAAGTTACGGTTAAATGTATTGTGATTTTATGCTGAAACATTAAAGGGACATGGATGGGTTCTGGATATTACTAGGTATGTATTTATTTACTTTTATTTGCTTTGTTTTGTTAAGAAGCATGTAGTGACATTTTAAAACTGCATCAGATATGCTAACCCCAACCGGAAAAAAAGCTGACATTTATTTTTTTGCAATAAACAGAGTTCACAAGCTTTTGCACAGATCTTGTCATTGATGGCCCCTTCAAGACTGTTTAGGCTCATTCTCTCCATAAATAGAAGGTAAAGGAAGACTCTATCAATCAAATATATACTTAAATAATTACTAGTAGTATATATTTTGTAGACATAAAACAAAAAGAAAATACTATACTAATTAAACCAGTAATTAAAAGTTATTAAGTATGAATCAGGGAAATCTAAAACATAACTTTTATTTACACATTAAAATCTAGCATAAATCACAACAACGCCAAAATTAAAGATCATTTCATGCCCTGAGTAATAGCATTATATGGTTGGGAACAATATTCCCAATTTGTCAGTATCACATCAATATATATATATATATATATATATATATATATATATATATATACACTGTGTATATATATATATATATATAACCATTTAGAGATTCATTTCTTTTATGTTATTCATTAAAACCTTTTGCCCATTACTATATTTAATCCCAGGGGGTGACTGATTGCATATAAGAAGAGAAATGTGTTACACATACAAGACAAGAAAAAACATTTTTGTTGATTATTATTTGACAGTTACAGAGGAACCTCTTTATTCATCAGCCCCCAAAGTAGTCAAATTTTTTAGGCATTATTATTATTATCTTTATTTATATCGCGCCAACATATTCCGTAGCGCTGTACAGGGGTTTAGTACATAGCAAAAAACAAACTTAACACCTTAAAGAATGGAAGGCCCTGTTTTTGAGCATATAATCAAATGTACATAGTGCTTGTTTCCAAGACATGGACACACAATTGAAAACTGGCAAACTTAGTTATCTAAGGGCCTCATTCAATTGCGATTTGGCCAATTGAATAGGGCTCTAAATAAGCACATAGCATATTTTTTTTTAAAAAGTTTTTAGTTAGTGAAAACCTTGCTTTTGGATAGATGCTTACTAACTAAAAGCTTCTTTAAAACAAATATGTTATGTGCTTATTTAGAGCCCTATTCAATTGGCGAAATTACAATTGAATGAGGGCCTAAGGGTTTAGGTGTGATACAAGAGGGTGACAAATACAAAATGGCAACGTGAATGCAATTTGTTTAGTCAATTGGAGGGGTCTGTGTGTTGTACTGTAGATTGTGGGTGGGAGTGTTATTAAGCTGTGGAGTGTGCAGTTGTAATTATAAAGGCTGAAGGTGATATGATTTTTTAAATAGGTGTGTTTTAGTAATTTTTTTAAGGTTTTGAGGCAGGAAGATAGTCTAATGGAGCGAGGCAAGGAGTTCCAAATAGTAGGGACTGCACGAGAAAAGTCCTGAAGACGGGAGTGAGAGGAGGTGATGAGAGAGGAGGAAAGAAGAAGGTCGTTAGCAGAACGAAGGGGGCGGTTGGGAGAGTATTTTGAAACAAGAGCAGAGATATAAGGGGGTGCATTGTTGTTGAGGGCTTTATATGTTAGGGTCATGATTTTAAATGTGATTCGGGAAGCTATGGTAAGCCTGTGGAGTGATTGACAGAGAGGAGCTGCAGACACTGATCGTTTGGTATTGAAGATGAGTCTAGCGGAGGCGTTCATTATGGATTGGAGGGGAGACAGACGAGAGATGGGGAGGCCAGCAAGAAGGGAATTGCAGTAGTCGAGTCGAGATATGATGAGAGAGTGTATTCGAATTTTAGCTGTGTCTTGTGTAAGATAATGACGAATTTTGGAGATGTTTTTTAGGTGAAACTGACAAGATTTAGTTATCGATTGGATGTGAGGAATAAAAGAGAGGGCGGGATCCAGTAGAACCCCAAGACAACGGGCCTGGGAGGTGGGAGTGATGATGGTGTTGTCAACAGTGAGAGATATTTGAGGAGTGGAAGCTGTAGTAGAGGGTGGAAAGATTAGGAGTTCAGTCTTAGACATGTTGAGTTTGAGTTGACGGGCAGACATCCAGGAGGATATGCTAGAGAGGCAGTTGGAAACTTAAGCTAAAAGAGAGGGGGATAGATCAGGTGCAGAGAGGTAGATTTGAGTATCATCTGCATAGAGATGATACTGAAATCCAAAGGATTTTATGAGGGTGCCAAGGGAGGAGGTGTAGATGGAGAAGAGGAGGGGGCCTAGGACAGAACCTTGGGGAACGCCAACAGACAGAGGGAGAGGTGAAGAAGAGGTGCCAGAGAAGGAGACGCTAAATGTACAATCTTTTAGATAGGATGTGAACCATAAAAGAGCTGTGCCCTGGATGCCAAATGAAAGGAGAGTTTGGATTAGAAGAGGGTGGTCAACTGTGTTGAAGGCAGCAGAGAGGTCCAGGAGAATTAGAATGGAGAAGTTACCCTTTGATTTGGCAGTTAGCAAGTCATTGGTGACTTTTGTGAAAAAAAGGCATAAAAATGCTCCAATATTCATCCAAAAATCCAATATTAGTCACAAAATGTAAAAAAAAAACAGACAGAAACAGACAAAATTGGACAAATTCTTTGCTAAATCGAGTGCTAATGATTCGTCAGGAATGGGATAAGAAAGACATTGATCACCAGAATTGGAGTTACCTGAAGGTTGAAGGTGACTCCTCTACTAAACAATAATTCCTTTGCTCCTCTTCACCTTCTGCCACCATCTCTCCTAAGTAAAGCTAATGTTCTGCTTACATTTATATTTATTTATGTATCGGATTCTGGGCTAGGAACAAATTATTCCAATTTCAGTTCATTCCTATGGAAATAATTGATTCTATATTCATCTGTCCGTCAGGGATGGATTAATGACAAATATAGAGGTTCCCCTGTATAAAACAGCATTTAAAACCCTTTCAGCCGCACTTATAGTGGACATGTGGGTTAAGTGACACGTAAATATGATCAATATTAGTCTGTACTGATTTATTTTAAAATTAAAAAGAAAAAAGAAATCCTGCACATTATCACGCCACGTTCTTCATAAAAGCATACTTTAAACATGACACTTCCTTTAAATAAAATATGAGCTCAGCAAATTTACAACTGCCCAAAGAAAAAAAAAAATCTTAGAATACACTTACATATAGTCTACATCCTTTTGTGTGTCCTCCACCGAAATACCCAAAAGAACACAGATACCTCGTCCAATGGCGCTGACCTGCTCTTCTCCAACTAGAAAACAGAAATACGGAATTAAACAGAAGCGTTGATCAGGTAGTAAGTAATTAAAAGCAATCTGCTCTTTTATGTAACTAAAATAAAAAGGAAGACATGTTAGATGAGATTCTGAGGTGATTTTAAAGCAGGGTCAGGTTGAACAAATAAAGGCGACGGAGTCATAAAAGTACAAAAGTCAATGAGACTACAGTTTCAGGACTCGGTTGTGGCACGTTCATGTTTTGTGTTCTTCAGCAGCTCACATCACCTAATCTACAGAGGATGTGTAGCAATAAAAGGCAAGTGCAGAAACTTTCATACATACATTTTAATACCTACAAATGTACACATTTATATTAAATCAACTTGTGTCTATAAATCTCTGTATGTGTGTGGGAGGCTGCTGGATTAAGGGAATCATTAGAAAATGGTATACATACAATGCAAAGGGCAAGATGGAGGCTACAGTGGAAACCTATGACGGACATGTCTGGCCACAGTAAGCTCAAACCACCTTGTAAGACAATATTAAAATTTTAATCCGGGTAAGATTTTAAATAAGCAACAAAAAAAAGTCCTTAATATATATTGGTGTAAGTTGTATGTGTCGAAGACACATTTACATTTCTGAAGTGCAATGCTTGCATAATTGATACAAGCAGCATATTCTGGGCTTGAAGGGGAAGGGATGGGATCGAACCCAGGTCACAGCGAAGAAAGTACTGAATCCTAACCACTGGACCACCAGGGAACCCTTTAATGTAAAAACACACCTTAATAATAAGTCTACAGCTAAGTTGGATGTGCTATTTTTGAGTATATTTATTGGTGCACTTGCAATCTCATGCCATTGTCAATTTAAATTGCAGTTTCCCCAAAAAATGATTTATCACTACACAAGTGGTGTAACTGCAAAAGAAGAAATCTCACATTTACTTTAATAGCAATATGGCAAGTATTGTGAACTGTCGGGAGTCACTTCATGCACATACACGGATGCAACATATAGTAGAATGAGTTTTGCATTAAAGGGAAATGGAAGGATCCTTTATTTTCCCTGTTTGAAATATTAAAATAAAGTACCTAAGTGTTTCTTTGCAGATCTAAACATCATTTTATTAACAAGTGCTTGAAAGTATATATAAGTTTGGACCTTTTCTTTTATCTGCCCATCAGCAGTGGGGGGCAGCAGCCTCTAGGTACCACAAGGACCACTCACCAAGACTTTCTTTCATTTGTTCTTAGGGTTAGGGTGTGGGTTAGGGATTGGGGTTTAGGGTTAGAGTTAAATCTAACTTTTACAAAGAAGAAATGAAGAAACTCTTGGTGAAGAACCGTTGTGCTATCTAGTGCTTGCCACTGCTGCTGGGGAGATAATAGGAAAGATACCTAAGTTTCCCTGTTTTTTCCTCTCTCTAATCTAACACATGCTACTAATATCAGATACACACATTACATTGAGTCATTCTATACACATACAGATTTATTTTATTTTTATTTATTTTATTTTTAAAAAATTGATTTCCACTCCGCAAACCTGCTTACATAGGCACAGTGTACCAACCAATAGAAACAATGGATTTGAGTACATAATTTAACCCTATAGCCAACAGCAGCACAATGCAGAGATCCAAAGCAGCAATGTCTGAACTCCTTGCTTCATTGTGCAAAAACAAGACTACACATCCCATTATGCTTTGCTGCACAAACTGACTTTCCAGACATTGAAACAATGTTATAGCTGCCTGTGATTGGCCAAAAGGAATTAGGAATTGTATACTAATATAACTAGGATTTTTAAGGCGCCATGGCTTGTCACAATCTAGTGGCAGAAACCTGAAGGATTTTGCATGTCATGGTAATGTTTATTTTAGGATTTTTTTCATGCAAACAACTGTTTTCAAACACTACTGGCTCTGGTACTGTAACACACAGGAGGCCCTGCTGGCTCTGGTACTGTCACACACAGGTGGCCCTGCTGGCTCTGGGACTGTCACACACAGGAGGCCCTGCTGGCTCTGGGACTGTCACACACAGGAGGCCCTGCTGGCTCTGGGACTGTCACACACAGGAGGCCCTGCTGGCTCTGGGACTGTCACACACAGGAGGCCCTGCTGGCTCTGGGACTGTCACACACAGGAGGCCCTGCTGGCTCTGGGACTGTCACACACAGGAGGCCCTGCTGGCTCTGGGACTGTCACACACAGGAGGCCCAGCTGGCTCTGGGACTATCACACAGGAGGTACTGCTGGCTCTGGTACTGTCACACACAGGAGGCCCTGCTGGCTCTGGGACTGTCACACACAGGAGGCCCTGCTGGCTCTGGGACTGTCACACACAGGAGGCCCTGCTGGCTCTGGGACTGTCACACACAGGAGGCCCTGCTGGCTCTGGGACTGTCACACACAGGAGGCCCTGCTGGCTCTGGGACTGTCACACACAGGAGGCCCTGCTGGCTCTGGGACTGTCACACACAGGAGGCCCTGCTGGCTCTGGGACTGTCACACATAGGTGGCCCTGCTGGCTCTGGGACTGTCACACAGAGGAGGCCCTGCTGGCTCTGGTACTGTCACACACGGGAGGCCCTGCTGGCTCTGGGACTGTCACACACGGGAGGCCCTGCTGGCTCTGGGACTGTCACACACGGGAGGCCCTGATGGCTCTGGGACTGTCACACACGGGAGGCCCTGCTGGCTCTGGGACTGTCACACACAGGAGGCCCTGCTGGCTCTGGGACTGTCACACACAGGAGGCCCTGCTGGCTCTGGGACTGTCACACACAGGAGGCCCTGCTGGCTCTGGGACTGTCACACACAGGAGGCCCTGCTGGCTCTGGGACTGTCACACACAGGAGGCCCTGCTGGCTCTGGGACTGTCACACACAGGAGGCCCTGCTGGCTCTGGGACTCTCACACACAGGCCCTGCTGGCTCTGGGACTCTCATACACAGGCCCTGCTGGCTCTGGGACTGTCACACACAGGAGGCCCTGCTGGCTCTGGGACTCTCACACACAGGAGGCCCTGCTGGCTCTGGGACTGTCACACACAGGAGGCCCTGCTGGCTCTGGGACTCTCACACACAGGCCCTGCTGGCTCTGGGACTCTCATACACAGGCCCTGCTGGCTCTGGGACTGTCACACACAGGAAGCCCTGCTGGCTCTGGGACTCTCACACACAGGAGGCCCTGCTGGCCCTGGGACTCTCACACACAGGAGGCCCTGCTGGCCCTGGGACTCTCACACACAGGAGGCCATGCTGGCTCTGGGACTGTCACACACAGGAGGCCCTGCTGGCTCTGGGACTGTCACACACAGGAGGCCCTGCTGGCTCTGGGACTGTCACACACAGGAGGCCCTGCTGGCTCTGGGACTCTCATACACAGGCCCTGCTGGCTCTGGGACTGTCACACACAGGAGGCCCTGCTGGCTCTGGGACTGTCACACACAGGAGGCCCTGCTGGCACTGGGACTGTCACACACAGGAGGCCCTGCTGGCTCTGGGACTGTCACACACAGGAAGCCCTGCTGGCTCTGGGACTCTCACACACAGGAGGCCCTGCTGGCCCTGGGACTCTCACACACAGGAGGCCCTGCTGGCCCTGGGACTGTCACACACAGGAGGCCATGCTGGCCCTGGGACTGTCACACACAGGAGGCCCTGCTGGCTCTGGGACAGTCACACACAGGAAGCCCTGCTGGCTCTGGGACTGTCACACAGAGGAGGTACTGCTGGCTCTGGGACAGTCACACACAGGAGGCCATGCTGGCTCTGGTACTGTCACACACAGGAGGCCCTGCTGGCCCTGGGACTCTCACACACAGGAGGCCCTGCTGGCTCTGGGACTGTCACACACAGGAGGCCCTGCTGGCTCTGGGACTGTCACACACAGGAGGCCCTGCTGGCTCTGGGACTGTCACACACAGGAGGCCCTGCTGGCCCTGGGACTGTCACACACAGGAGGCCCTGCTGGCTCTGGGAATGTCACACACAGGTGGCCCTGCTGGCCCTGTGACTGTCACACACAGGAGGCCCTGCTGGCCCTGGGACTGTCACACACAGGAAGCCCTGCTGGCTCTGGGACTGTCACACACAGGAGGCCCTGCTGGCTCTGGGACTGTCACACACAGGAAGCCCTGCTGGCTCTGGGACTGTCACACACAGGAAGCCCTGCTGGCTCTGGGACTGTCACACACAGGAGGCCCTGCTGGCTCTGGGACTGTCACACACAGGAAGCCCTGCTGGCTCTGGGACTGTCACACACAGGAGGCCCTGCTGGCTCTGGGACTGTCACACACAGGAAGCCCTGCTGGCTCTGGGACTGTCACACACAGGAAGCCCTGCTGGCTCTGGGACTGTCACACACAGGAGGCCCTGCTGGCTCTGGGACTGTCACACACAGGAGGCCCTGCTGGCTCTGGGACTGTCACACACAGGAGGCCCTGCTGGCTCTGGGACTGTCACACACAGGAGGCCCTGCTGGCTCTGGGACTGTCACACACAGGAAGCCCTGCTGGCTCTGGGACTGTCACACACAGGAGGCCCTGCTGGCTCTGGGACTGTCACACACAGGAGGCCCTGCTGGCTCTGGGACAGTCACACACAGGAGGCCCTGCTGGCTCTGGGACTGTCACACACGGGAGGCCCTGCTGGCTCTGGGACTGTCACACACGGGAGGCCCTGCTGGCTCTGGGACTGTCACACACAGGAGGCCCTGCTGGGTCTGGGACTGTCACACACAGGAGGCCCTGCTGGCTCTGGGACTGTCACACACGGGAGGCCCTGCTGGCTCTGGGACTCTCACACACAGGAAGCCCTGCTGGCCCTGGGACTCTCACACACAGGAGGCCCTGCTGGCTCTGGGACTGTCACACACAGGAGGCCCTGCTGGCTCTGGGACTCTCACACACAGGAAGCCCTGCTGGCTCTGGGACTGTCACACACAGGAGGCCCTGCTGGCTCTGGGACTCTCACACACAGGAAGCCCTGCTGGCCCTGGGACTCTCACACACAGGAGGCCCTGCTGGCTCTGGGACTGTCACACACAGGAGGCCCTGCTGGCTCTGGGACTGTCACACAGAGGAGGCCCTGCTGGCTCTGGGACTGTCACACACAGGAGGCCCTGCTGGCTCTGGGACTGTCACACACAGGAGGCCCTGCTGGCCCTGGGACTGTCACACACAGGAGGCCATGCTGGCTCTGGGACTGTCACACACAGGAGGCCCTGCTGGCTCTGGGACTGTCACACACAGGAGGCCCTGCTGGCTCTGGGACTGTCACACACAGGAGGCCATGCTGGCTCTGAGACTGTCACACACAGGAGGCCCTGCTGGCTCTGGGACTCTCACACACAGGAGGCCCTGCTGGCTCTGGGACTCTTATACACAGACCCTGCTGGCTCTGTCTGTCCTTATCATGAAGATGATAAGCAATACAAACACAGGAAGGAAGTTCAACACGGAGCCAGTTCCTGCACTGGGAGGAGACTCTCCGTGTCCTGCCTGGTCCCCTATAACATTCCACCCGTGGGGTGCCATATGTACATGCTGTACACACACACAGGGCCTACAGCCCAACAGCAGCCTGCAGTGATTGTACAGCGTGCACCAGCAGCACTGCAGCCTCACACAGCACCTACCAGTGACACTGGCCTGGGTAACCCTCTGGATGACTGCTCTCATGGTGCTGGGTGTGCTGCTGGGTATCCACTCTGTTCAGCCTGCTCCTGAGCTCCTACTGCCAGCCAGGTGTGCACACGACCCCTAGTGGCTGCACAGTGGTACGACGGGTCTCACACTGCATGCACAATACTGGGAAAATCTGGCCTTACAATTACATGTTACCACAAAGGGCTCTAGTTTTTATTTTGTTAAAAGTATTAAATGTGTGAAAAAACATTCAGTGACACATGCATCAGAAAGTGCCCCCAGGTTTTTCTATATTATTATTATTATTGTTAATAATATTTCCTTTATTTCTAATGCGCCCACATATTCCGTAGCACTAAGGAAAAAGTCAAAAACAATATTAACACAATGCAAAAAAAAATACACACACACACATATATATATAAAATTCTGGTAAGTGTGTAATGCTGCATGGGAGCGTACACACTTACCACTACTTCCTAAGGGCCTCATTCAAATGCGATTCGGCCAATTGAATAGGGCTCTATATAAGCACATAGGATATTTTTTTTACAGAAGTTTTTAGTTAGCGAACTTCTATCCAAAAGCAAGGTCTTCACTAACTAAAGAGCCCTATTCAATCGCCCAAATTGCATTTGAATGAGGCCCTAAGTCTGTACAGAGCGGCCACGAGCTGCAGAGGAGGTGGGGCGAGCAAGACACGGGGAGGGAGGGGTGGACACATGGGAGAGAAAGACACATGGGAGAGAAAGACACAGGGGGGAGGAAGACACGGGAGAGGGGAGGAAGACACAGTTGGGAGAAAGACTCGGGGGAGGGGGGATGGAGAAAGAGACACAGGGGAGGGAAGGGGGGGAGACAGCAACATTAAAAACTATACTGTCATTTTTGACAGGCAATTTACTAGTATATATGGCACACCGCCTTTAGGGTGTGCGCGACGTCATGTGTACGCCGACCAGCGTGGAGAGAGCGTGAGTACTGGGGGAGAGAGACCTGGGATTAGAGGGTGGGTAATAGGGGGAGAGACAGATTGAGTAGTGGGGAGAGAGAAAGCTGGGGAGAGAGGGAGAGTACTGAGGGAAGGAGGGAGAGAGGGTGAGTACCGGAGGGACAGAGGTTGAGCTGGAGAAGGAGGGGGAGGAGAGGGTGAGTGCAGAGAGGTGCGCAGGTGTGGGTGCGCGCATTTGTCAGCCTTTGTGGGCGCACACAAGACGTTCCGCACGTCTCGTGCTCCCAAAGGTCGTGCTACCAGTATATATATATATATATATATATATATATATGTCACATATATAGTTGTGAGCATACGAGTCGTGGCGAAGCCGAAGGCACTCCTTGCCAGCAACTGCGACCCTCGCAAACGTTACGTCCTAACGCAAACAAAATACGAGACAGTTATGACCCATTGCGACCACGCAAAAAACGTCCGCAACACGCGCACATCAAAACATTAAAAATCCAACAATTACACACAACAAATACATAACAAGCTTACTTACAGGAAGAGAGAGCATCCAGGACCTCGAAAACTAAAGTTACACCTGAATTTAAATCAAATTAAAAGAGTTTAGACACTAAAAAATTCTCTAAAATGGCCGCCGAAAAAAACGAAAACGAGACTACAGCAGTCTAAATACCCAAAACACCACCAAACACCTACGTATTTGCCGAAAAACACCTACGAGATTAGAAAACAAGGACGCAACCCGCGCAACCCCAAAAACATTACAAACACAACATATACAAACAAGAAACACATAAAAAGGTTACTCAAAGCAAGGGGGGCACCGAGGACCTCTACAAGTGAAGTTACACCTCCATGTAACCACAAATTTCGGAGTTTAGAGACCCGAAAATCACCTAAGCGAAAGAAAAAATGGCCGCCGAACAAAACGAAAACGAGGCTAAAGGTCCCTAAACACGCAAAACACCACCAAACAGCTACGGATTTTCCGAAAAACTTGCACGACATAGAAAACGAAAGACGCTACATCAGCCACATTATATACACCAAACACCCTTACTACACAGCTTTCAAGGGACCCCAACCCCCAGCCCTGATGTCTCTATTTTTTACCATTACATTTTTATAAGGAAAATGCATATATTTCAATATGCAATATCATCACACAATAATACAGAAATGCAGTTTAACAACTGGACATTTAGTGCCCTTAGTTCCACATAAAAGAATGATAAAGTATCATGGGATCTATCCCGTTGTCCCCAGCACTGACAGCTGCAGTGCCAGCAAGTAGCCGCAAGATGGCGCTGCAGAGATTTTGCAACGCTGCTGATATTTCACATAAGTCGTAACCTTAGAAGGTTACCCTAACCTTTACCGTAACCCTGAAAGTTTACCTACCCTAACTCTATGGTATGGGCACTGAAAATCGCAAGCGCCATCTAGCAGTTGGTGGGCGCCACTGCTGCTGCCACTGCTGGTGATTTTTGGGGCGAATTTGAAGAGGGAAAGGACTGTATCATGTCATTGATGTACCAAGAAATTATTTTGTTTGTTATCCCTGGGCAATCTCACTTCTATAGCCTATTACTATTACATTTTTTTCTTCTATTTCTTCCCCCTATCACTCCATCATAAAAAAGTGAAACTATGCAAAATAGCATTAGCCCAGTATTTGTGATATAACTATAACAGCCACACATTCTATACACTGGATTTGGATAATTAATCCAATATATTCTCTGCTTGCTCCTTCTGGATCACTACCTTGTTGTGGTGAAGGAGCTTGTGTACTTCAATGAAGCTGTGAGCTATACCATGTAGGGTCACCCAAGATGGGCAGGTCATAGCAGAGAGGTGAGACAAATTGCGGTCCACTGGAGAAGAAACTGGGAGCTCACTCCAGTATCTTTTGCCAAGAAAACAATAGGAAGCACAACCAGAAACACAGACAGATGTGCCTGGAATACGGTGTCCATATGGTCACTGAAAGTCCGACACAACTGAAGGACTGAACAATTCTCTGCTTGAGTTACACAAATAGTAAATGTTTTGGAAAAAGTGTAAAAAGGAAAAGAACAAAACAATAAAAAGAGGGGAGGGGGCTCTCACTTTCTCAATTACCACAGACCCAGCCATCCCTATAATTAGTACAAAGTAGCCTTATATCCACCTCCATCTCCACAGACAACCCCATAAAGTAAATGAGAGGTCAGAAGTATAAAACAGGATTGCTAGCTGTCTGATTTTGAACCAGGCAGTCTGATATTTGACCAGACTGCCCAGTGTATCTCATGGGGAGTCATAATAAATATATCCACACGGCTTGAACAAGCAATGCAGAGTTTTCTCTCCTTTCTGTCACTGACAGCACAGGTAACCACAGTGGTTAAGGCCTTGACCTGTTGCTAGAAAGGGCATGCAATATTTTGGTTCCTCTCCTTTTCAGAGCTCACCCATCGTGACTTCAGTTTTAAGCCCGCCTAGTAGGACAGCATGGGAAATTCATGAAGATTTTCAAGCACTTCACAGAGCATATGTATATGGCAACAGAGCACTAAAGCTGCACATGAGAAGGCTGATCAACCCTCCAACTCTTGACTAGTGAGACAATTCGGGTTATGGAAATTCTACAGAGCTCTGGCTGGCTCCTGAATCTGCCCAAGGATTTGTTGACTCCTTCACAAATTATTACCTTTCTGTGCATAATATTGGGCTCCAACTTACAGAAGGCATTTCTACCGCCATACATAATTCGAAAAGTCCAAAAAGAAGATGTTTGTTTCATGGCTTTAAAAGCCCCAGATTATATGAAGGTTATCGACATTGTGGCATCCACAGTAGAAGAAGTTTCCCTTTGCCTCACATTTTTGTAAATATTTTATTATATCTATTCATGTGAAAACACTGAATAAATGACACTCTGCTACCATGAAAAGTAGTAAGTGTACAGCCTGTGTAATAGTGTAAATGTGCTGTGCCCTCAAAATCACTCCACACATAGCCATTAATGTCTAAACCGTTGGAAACAAAAGTGAGTACACCCCTAAGAGAAAAAGTCTAAATTGGGCCCAATTAGCCACCCGGTGTCATGTGACTCGTTAGTGTTACAAGGTCTCAGATGTGAATGGGGAGCAGGTGTGTTAAATTTGGTGTTATCGCTCTCACACTCTCTCATACTGGTCACTGGAGGTTCAACATGGCACTTCCAACATTATAACGACCCTAAACACACCTCCAACACAATCACTGCCTTGCTAAAGAAGCTGAATGTAAAGGTGATGGACTGGCCAAGCATGTCACCAGACCTAAACCCTATTGAGCATCAAACGGAAGGTGGGGGAGTGCAAGGTCTCTAACATCCACCAGCTCTGTGATGTCATCATGGAGGAGTGGAAGAAGACTCCAGTGGCAATTTGTGAAGCTCTGGTGAGCTCCATGCCTATGAGGGAAAAGGCAGTGCTGGAAAATAATGGTGGCCACAAAATATTGACACTTTGGGCCCAATTTGGACATTTCCACTTAGGGGTGTACTCACTTTTGTTGCCCACCGTTTAGACATTAATGGCTGTGTGTTGAGTTATTTTGAGGGGACAGCAAATGTACACTGTTATACAGGCTGTACACTTACTACTTTACATTGTATCAGAGTGTCATTTCTTCAGTTTTGTCACATGAAAAGATATAATAAAATATTTACAAAAATGTGATATACATATATTTATTAATATACATATATTTATTATATATTAAATATTATACATATATTTATGTATATACTAGCCAATTGCCCGTCAAAAAATGACGGCCATAAAATTGTAAGGCAGGTAATGCTGTTTGCCACACAATGTAAGTGTTTTGGTCCTCTGATACCTCATTGCGAGCCTCTACCCTGCTGTACTTTTGGTCGTCTGAGCACCTTTGGCGCTCATTGCGAGCCTCTCCCCTTGTGTACTTTTGCTCCTCTGAGCACCATTGGCGCTCATTGTGAGCCCCACACTGAGCGCCTTTGGTGCTCATCGCATGTTTAGCAATGAGGGCCTTCAGGCGCTCATTGCGAGCCTCTCCCCTGCTCTTTTTTTTTTTTTTATATATATATAATTTTTTAAATAATAATTAATTAATTAAATAATAAATAAATATACTTTACATTTTTCTAATTAATATATGCAGCAATCAATATCCTGAAGAGCTAACAATCTGTTTGTATTGTGCTGCAGCTTACAATGTACATTTGGATTGTTGCTTACCTGAGGTGTAAGTGTCAGCAGTGTGGCAAGTGTGGAGTGTAAAAAGGCTGAGTGCGCGAGGGCAAAGTGTTTGTTTAGTTGTGTAAATTGCCATTTTAGAATGGTAATGTTATTAGTTGCAAGTTAGTATTGTAAAATGGCTTCGATTGTCTATTGTTCCGCGGGTCTCAAGCATTTTCCATACTTCCTAATAGTGTATTTTGTACCTTGTACGTTCCTGGGTAAAAGTCGTATGTGCCTGGCGGCGTTTTCTGTGGTTAGGGGTCATGTAGCCTTGTTTCTATTTTTTTCATCCGACATTTTTTTTGTCGCTTAGGCCATTTTCAATTTCCGAAACAGGGCAAATTGTGTTTAAATTTTCGTGCAACCTCGCTCCCAGACGTCCTGGCTGTCCCCCTGTGCTGTGTGTGATGTTCATTTATTTATTTTTCTAATTTTATTTGTGTTTTTGTTGATTTTGTATGTGCGCAGTTTGGCCATTAACTTCGTATTGCAGTCTTATGTGTCTGGCGGTGTTTTGCGTGGTCAGGGGACGTGTAGCCTCGTTTTAGTTTTTTTCGTCTGCCATTTTTTTTGACGCTTAGTCGATTTTCGAGTGCCTAAACTAGGCAAATTGTGTGTAAATTGTTGTGCAACCTCACTCCCAGACGTCCTGGCTGTCCCCCTGTGCTGTGTGTGATGTTTTTTAAATATTTTCTGCCGCGGGTCGTAATATTATTTTTATTTTTTTCAAAGTGCTACGGGTCTCTCATTGTGAATAATGTAATTGAGATTTGTGTTGATGTGTAGTTCCGCGGGTCATAGGGATGAGCGCCTATGGCCTATGGCGCTCATCTCCACAAGTGCAGTGAGCGCCTTTGGCGCTCACTGCCTAAGTTGTGCAAGGTCGTAGGGATGAGCGCCTACAGCGCTTATCACCACCAGCGCAGTGAGCGCCTATGGCGCTCCCTGCCTAAGTCGTACGGGGTCTTCTTCCGCGCTACTTTCCAGCAACTGCGAGCCCACAAGCGTTAGCAACAACCCGTATTGCTCACAACTATATATGTGATTATGATTATATATATACTAGCGAATTGCCCGTCAAAAAATGACGGCAATGAAATTGTAAGGTAGCTAATGCTGTTTGGTGTATAATAATGAAATATATAATACATTAATAAATGAATATACTTTACCTATTTTGAAGCATTGTGTTGAAGAGCTGCAATCTGTTTTGATGTTGCTGAAGCATTAGTGGTGTGGAGGTGCTGTGTAAGCGTGATGAATGTGTGCAGTGTAATAGTGTGCGTGCGCAAGACCAAACCGTTAGCGTAGTCTTGTACTTCCGCATTGGCGTAAAATGGCGGGTAATGTGTGGTATGCGTCTTAGCGGAATATCCGTAGGTGTTTTGTGGTGTTTTGCGAGTTTCTTGTGGTGTTTTGCGTGTTTAGAGTGTTGCGAGGTCGTAATGTGTGTTAACATGTCTCGTATGTTCTTTGCGTTGCGAGGTAAAGTTTGCGAGGGTCGTAGTTGGTGTGTCGTGTTGTTTGCGTTGCGACGTAAAGTTTGCGAGGGTCGCAGTTGCTGGCAAGGAGCGCCTTTGGCGCTCCATGCCAGCAACTGAGGCCCTCGTCCCACAGCCCTCGCTTCGCGAGGACCGTGGCTCGCTATGCGAGCCTGCAAGCGTTAGCAACAACTCGCATGCTCACAACTATATATGTGATATCACATATATTGTTGTGGATCTTACAAATGTTGGTCACGTTTATGATGTTGGTCATGCAATGTTAACAATTGCAAGCCTCGATTTGTGAGGCCCGCAGATGTTGGGCTGCAAAGAGCGTGCATGCGCTCATCGCGAGGCCCGCGATAGTTAGGCTACAATGAGCTCCGCAGTCGCTCATCCTGAGGCCCAAAGCGTCATTGCAGGCCTCGCGATGAGCGCCACAGGCACTCATCGCGTGCCCCGTCAGACTTAAGCTGCAATGAGCCCCGAAGTCGCTCAATTAGGCGATCATCACAAGACCAGCACCACTGTCCCGTCATGCCTGTTATTTGCCCGAGGACTCTCCACCAATGGAAACAGATTGCAGGCACACATAGCGATGGCCGCGATCGGTGCCGAAGCCCATAGCATTTTGGTGCTGATAGCGGGGCACGCAACATGTTCAGTAAATTGCGACTTTATTGCCGTAATTTGTGACGGGCAAGTAGCTAATTATATATATAATATACATCATTCTTATATATATATATATATATATATATATATATATATATATATATATATATATATATATATATATATATAAAAATAAAACAGTACCTATCTCCCCTGTATTGTAGAGGAGGTAGGTACTGTCATGAATCAGCCAGGGGCCATCTTGGATTTGGGCCTGAAGTATATTGGCAGCAGTAGCCATTTTGTGACTGGCAGCATTAGCCACACCCAGTGGCCATATTGTGTATGGGCATGACAGTTCATGGCTCAGTCGGCATCCATATTGGGACTGGCAGTATTGGTCACACCCAGGGGCCATCTTGGACTGGAACTGTTATTTGCCACATGTTATTGAACAGAAGGTTTTGGGCTCCCAGAGCCACTGTTATAATGTTATATATTCAGGGCAGAGTCCCACTGTTATTGTTAGGCATTCAGAGAAGAGGCAGTTTACCACGTCACCACTAATAAAGTCGTCATAACGCATTAAGTGGACTGACGTGGGAAGTACTGCCTCAACTCATAATATGTGGGAAAGGGAGAGATGCTGTGGGTTATAAAATGTTGTAGTGGTATTATCTGTAAATATATTGTATTGTAACGTGGGAGCCATGTTGTGTGCAGTCATCCATATTGGGTCTGATACAGATAGTAACCTGAGTAGATCACCCATCTGCCTTCCAGCTATCACCTAAAGTAAACACTTGAAGTAATAGCAAGGCCAGAACAAAGGGGTCTGTACAGACATTGAGGCACCTTAACCCCATGTGGTCTTCAGCCCAATATCAGGGTCATAGTACAGGAGCAAATAGATGTTTCTCCCTTGAGAACCAGAGACAATGGCCCTCATTCAATTGCAATTTGTCCAATTGAATAGGGCTCAAAACAAGCACATAACATATATTTTTTAAATAAGCTTTTAGTTAGTAGACATCTATCCAAAAGCAAGGTTTTCACTAAAAACTTCTTTAAAAAAAATATGCTATGTGCTTATTTTGAGCCCTATTCAATTGGCCGAATCACAATTGAATGAGGCCCCAAGTGAATTAGGTAGCCACACCTAGTGGGTGGCCCATGGGAGGGGTATGGAAGTTCCCAAAGCTTACCTCTAGTCCATTGGCCACAGGTAATCAAGTTACTCTGGAGATTACCCCATTGGCCAAGAGGAAGATGAGGGTTGGACAAGGGGGTAGCCACTCCCTGTACTGGTTTTGTGAGTTGTTTAAAAATAAAGAAGTTGTTCTTAATTTTCATACTTTGACTAAGCATGTATTATTGACCCAGAGGCATATGCTTGTAGAGGAGCTCATTCTGACTCCCTACCAAGGTGCTCCCAGGTACACTACCAAAGCAGAAGGACTTATGCCTTTGTACCGACAAAGACTGTCCATAGGTCTAGAGTCACCCAAACTTAGGTCTAAACCTACTGGGAATAAGAGTACTAGGATACTCTAGATCCCATCATCATAGTAGGTTGTGACAGGTACCTTATCCCTGGTGTAGCAACAGGAGGACAGAAACCACAACGTGCATTAGCATGCTGCAATATAGGAGACTGCTGCTATAGGAGACTGCTGTGCCGCCCTTTCTCCCTCCCATCAGTGGTTAATGAAGGTGGATTGCAAGCTGTGAACTTATGATAATGTGTTCTAGTGCATGTGCACAAACACCACAGCCAGCAGCTTGCCATTGGTCCAGGCAGTCATGTGATGTATAAGAAAATGCTAGTGGTGTGTCCAGAGTGGCCCGTTCACTTTACACAGTAACATGTAAGAAAGAGGGGCAATTAAAAGTACATTTAAAGAAAAGTGATTCTTCACTCTCTATAGCTTAATAGGGCTTTCATTATAATAGCAGCAACTTCTAGAGGATCATGACTTTTACCACTATCATGTCCTCACATGATATAGTCCACCCTTTTGTGTGATAAAAGGATTTTCTTGAGAATTATAAAATCCTGCACATTTTTGCAGTGCATTATTCCATCTACTACAAGATTAGTTGATATGCCTACATATTTCAGTATGAACACTTCATCTTGTTTGCATATTTAGATTTATGTAACCACAATGCACAAAAATGAATTATTCTTCACATTATGCTCAAGATACAGTTCCAGGATCCAGTTGTGGAAGATTTCATGAAATCACAGCTGCTACCCTTGTAACAATTTCACTTATAAAAGCCAAACCATGGAATTGGTCCATATGCTGCTAGAACTATATAATGTCTTTGAAACTGTGCAAGATCAGCTCCAGTATCCAAGCCATAGCAAAAGTCAAGATATCCCTACTTATAAGGGAATCGGGGGTACATGTTTGCATTAATACAGCTCCTACAGAAACGGGATAATATGGAGTGAAAGCTTCTCAAACCCCTTCACCCTGATTTACATCTAGGCCTTGAGGCTTATGAAAGCCAACTGAGTGATCCACTCACTGGCCCTCCTGTACAAAAATAAGTAATCCAGTATTTACATTCACGGGCTGAAATTTGACATCCCTGTCCGTAAGACAATGAGAACCACTTTTGAACTCCCCTGCACGTTCCTGGGTTAAAAAAAAAAAAACACACCACACATACTTATGTTAAATAGTTTATTGCAAAAAAACATGTGTAAAATTGCAAACACAAGAAAGAGGGGATGGAAATAGACAAGAAGAGTTCCTTACATTTTCAACCCCAGCTAGAAGTCCACAAAGTTACATTTAGATAGTTAAGATGATCGCTAAATTAACAGGAAGCAGAGTTGTAAATAATCCCAAAGTGAGGTCACAATAGAGTGATAATTATCATTTGTTAGATTATTGGGCAGCTACCCACACTTCATTATGTCTGTCAAATAGTGTAAAGGGATCATTGTAACCAGCTGATGTATAGGAAGAGTCATCAAAAGAGAGGCCAAGGGCTGCCAGTTCTTCAGCGAGAGCTTTGGCTTTCTTCTTATAATCGGATTGCACGGCATACCCACTAAAAGACCTGCAAATCAAGAGAATAAGTCAGAAGAGATTTCTAGCCTGAGAAAACAGAAGGTCTGCTTAGATTTATTTGTGTTACTGCTACCAACTATACAATTAGGAAGCCGGGGTCCCAAAATAGGTGTGTGGGGGGGGTAACAAATAATTGTGCTCCCCATCTTGCCAGTTCCAGGCAAATTTTCTAGAGCCCCAACTTTGGCACTGGGGCCTTCCATTCTCTGCCACCCCTGAGTGAGCAAGATATTGTTTAAGGCTATGTGGAAAGATGGTATTCTACTTAAATAAGTATACTAGACCAGCCACTTTAAGTTAACTCACTTTATGTTAAAAATGTTAACCATGTCCTACCTCCATGTTCAAAATTGTACAGACAACTAGCAGATTCTCTCCTTGTTAAAATTGGTCTCCCACACCAACAGCTATATTCCTAAAAATTGCATGCTTTGTAATAAGTGCTGAAGAAACTATACATCAGTCAAGGATTGCTCTGGATACTTACTTTACATATATAGACTTTTGAGGAAGACTTTGCAAGTAAATAGCTTGGTCTGTTGGACTGGGAGGATTCAGTGTTGATGGCACAAAGAAGGACATTGTAGCATTAGTTTCTGAAGGTTGCTTTAATGGATAATAGATGGCCACTGGGACAGTCATTGGGATTTTTATACCTTAACAGAATCAAGAGAAACTTTATTTAGCAAAATCAATATTACAACTTTTACATTCTATTAAATGGGTTTTTAAAAAGAGAAAATTTTTTACTTTTTGCATCACAAAGATGTAACTAATAATGCTTATATGCCCAGTTTTACATCCTAAAACCATACAAAAATAGTACCTGCTCAGGTTTACCCTCTGCAGCTCATGACGTTGCACTGGCTGTGGAGTGTCTTATACTAGCTAATAAGGGGCAACATCTCAGCATGGTGCTGTGACGGAGCCCCTGATTGACTAGTATAAGACTGCACAGTCAGTGCTACTGACTCAAGCAGGTACTATTTGTATGATTGTAGTCTGTAAAATCATAGGTGCTTTTTAATAAAAGGAAAAAAATATAAATAAAATTAAATATATACATACACACAATGTGTACTAGTTTGGGTCTGCCCTCTCTAGCTCATGAATACAGAGTGTGAAGTGCAAGGTTTCAGATTAGCCGGTCAGTGACCTCATAAGAACAAACTTGTTTGCTTAAGAGGTGTAAGGTTAGTAGCATCTGACAATGAAAGACAGGACAGCAGAGTTGAGAAGAGGCAGACACACCTTGTGAGTTCTTTCCAGAAATATACTTAAAGAGACGCCTGAAGCTCTTTACCATCCCAAGGCCAAAGTAATCCTCATCCATCGGTGTGGTTACCCAGCGGGATTCCTCATAAAGGCGTAATTCAAAAGTCTGAGGGAAATTTTATTTTATTTTTTTAAATGTATAGAGCTCGAGAGAGAGATTACAATAACACAGTTTAAGGTTTCTTTTCAATAGATATACTTACTAAAAGTATACAATTTTTTGCAACATCCACTGTGGGCCCTAAATGGTGCAATTGTCTGAACATTTAGTACTGTCTGGCAATTCTGAAGGGTGGAGGCCAGAAGCTTAGAGACTTATTGGAGTTTTATATAGAGTAGGAGTTCTATTAATCAATGGCCAATTTAAAAAAAAAAAAAAGCCTACTTCTGGATTAATATCTAAAAATCCCTCTAATGATTATGTTAACCCCCCCCCAAATCCACATCAGGGGTGCAATATTAACCCTATATGTTAATCTCCTCGCAGCTTCCTGTCTATTTAGGCAGCAATACATAGCACATACCAGTGATATACTAAATATCCCAGGCTGCTTTGCACCACAAACAGGAACCCAGAGTTAATTCAGAAGGCTCAGCTAACCTGATTGGCCAAAACAAATCATTTTCAAATTTGATGCTAATTTAGCCTGGGTTTAGAGGGTGTTAAACCAGATTTGGAACAGTCAGAAATTCCAAGAGATTTTGTTGACTTCAATGCAAGTGTATAAAATGTTTATTTTCCATGCAAAACAAAAATGTTTTCATACACTACTAAATTAGATCATCGTGCAGATGCATTCATAATCCAGCAAATTTACATATCCCTTAAAGGCATTACAGTTTGATAGATACAGATGGAAGGAGGTGAACATCAGGGAACAAAAACCAGACTTCAAGAAGTGTGCCGTACAACAGAGCGTGGCAGAGCCAAGGCTCCGAAAAGGTTACCGCTAGGCCCTTTTCATGTACTGTATAATACAAATTCTTCTATACAAAATCTGTACACAGGCTCCTAGAAAGGGATTAGCAGATTATGCATTTTTTTTAAATGTAATTAGAGCCCTTGAATCAATGCTGTAACTTCATTAGTCCGTTTGAACAGAAGTGCAAATAAATATTACACTATAATTTTGAAAATTATTTTTCTTGTTGCAAATGAAACCGACATAATGAGTTTAGACTAAATGATCACAGTACTTGGTTTACAAGTAAAGCGCTTACACTTGTTTTTTGGGTATAGGTTATTAGCAATAAAATGCAGTTTAAAAAAAATAATAATTATATTTTAGCATTTAAGCTGTCAGTTTTACGTTCAAGCAGAGCTGTGCATCTCCTCCTACCGGTGTCTATCAGGGACGTGACCAGCTCCACCTGGTGTTTTACTATCATGAGCTAGGAAACAAACTGGGTATCACTGGCCGTGATGCATGACTTCATTAGCTCCACCCTCACAGAAGTAACAGCTCTATTGTAACATGCATGCAGCTGCCCCACAGACAGTTGGCCACACCCCTGATAGACACAGGTAGGGGGAAACAGCAGCTCAGCTTCAAGAGAAAACAGACAGTTTAAAAACCAAAGAAAAAAAAAAGTTGTTTTCAAATGTTTAAAAGGTTATGCCCAGCAAGATAAACATATGAGCCCTACTTTTAAAGCAACACTGTAGTGTACGTACATTAAACCCCCACTTTAGATTTAGATCACTGACAGACACCTACAGCAGTGCACAAGTGCTTAAAGAGAAATATAATTGCATTCAGTTGTATTGAAGTGTTAGATAAGGGATCTAAAAGTTAGAAGTGTATATAAACATTACTAAAAAGAGCCTCCCTTTCTGCTAGTAACTAAGGTGGTTAATTAACCATCACAACAAAATCATCCCATACTTACTTCATATTTTTTCAACACTTGATATTTGGGACATTCGCGTTGACGGCAAAACAGAGGAGACTGAGACACCTCAGAGTCTTCTTCAGCCAATGCTACATTGCCATAAAGCGCAAACAGTCCCAGCACTAGCACCGCTCCTACACCCATGTCTGCTGAATGACTCTACAGACTGAACTGTGGGGAGTGGACACTGCCTGCCTCATATATAGGCAGGCTGGGTTTAACTACTGCAATGCTGGATATATACATCTGCCTAGCATAACGGTCAGAGGGTCGGAAGAACTTCCTGCTACAAAAGAGTTAATTAGCAATGAGGTCTCTTGGCTGAGACTTCCCCCAAACCCCCTCCCCTCACGTGTTGGGCAGACTGACTAAGGAGTGGCTTCTTGTATAATATTGCTGTTACACAACAAGAACTCTAAGAGGGTCCCAGTGATTGGTGCTTCTCCCAAGACAAATAACTGTATAGCTGTCCCAATAAGAAGATGTATTGCTGCGTGCTTATACAAGTTAATGTATTCATAAACTCACATTTTGTAACAAGAGCACGAATGAAAAACAAAAAAATACATACGTATCACAGCTCCGTTTTACCTTGCACAAAATTGTCACCCTAAAATCAGAGTTTTTTAGGTTATTCTTAAAGATCATGAAAAACTGGCTTTATATTGTATTAGCTATCTTTTTGTAAAGAAGATCATTGCTGAAATATCCAGTATATTTGTGCTGCACTTATATGTAAATGAGTGGCTTCTGAATATTAATTGGTTGCTTTGATTAGAATCACAGATTGTTTTCTGCCCCTGTGGTAGCCAGTGTTGTAATTCAGTTAGACCCCCCCACCTTTACCAAATACTGAGCCACATATTAGCATATTGAATCGAACAATAGCTGCAAAAACAATACTGTATTTCTCAGGAATGATTTACTGAGAGAAAGCAATGACTTGTGTAATCTTCCGTCTGTTTTTAATGCTCTTTAAAATTAAATCAACTTTCTATTGGGGTGACAGTTTCCCTTTAAGTTTGGGACCTATCCTGTTATAGTATCGCAACACAAGGCAGCAGCAGTGGTGTTGAGCATACTCTAGATGGCACTGCCGATATTGCTGTGCCATATCATAGCGTCCAGGCTTAGGTAAACTGTTAGGGTTAGGGTGAGGGTGAGTTCAAGGGTTTGACCAACATTATAAGCTTAGAACTTCTCTCACATATCGGCAGCACCATCTAGCGGTTGGAGGCCGCACTGCAGCAGCGGACCTGTCCCGACACCATAACAGGATAGATCCTAAGTTTGTCCAGACATGATCTTTACAGGAAAGCCCCATCATAAGTGTAGGGCAAATTTTAGATTGGACCTTTCCTGTAAGCGGACTGCCTGCAGTGGCATGGCTAAAACTTGAGCCAATTTTGGCAGAGATTTAAGGTTGTTTACTCTTCATGAACTTGTGGACCATAACACACCAGGCATGTCCATGGTCATGCTGGCCCACTTGGTTTTCATGGCAGAGATACTGGAGTGGGCTGCCAGTTCCTTTGCCAGTGGGCCACCACATACAGCTCAAAGTATTCCCAGGTGCTCTCCCATGCAAATACTGACCAGGCCCAACCCTGCTTGGCTTCAGGGTGGTGTGACCTCTTGGTTCCCTGACTGGAATTGAACCCAGGTTGCAGCAGTGAAAGCATTGGTTCCTAACCACTGAACCACCAGGGGACCATATAAGGGTTAGGGTACTGGCAGATAATAAGCTTTACACAAACAAGAAATTCACTAAAATCTCAGCCTCGCCACATAGTGGCCAAGGGCCGCCACTTCTGGAGGTCAGCTAACGTGAAAGATTATTTCGTTTTTCTACAGCAAATAATGTACTATGGAAAACATGCCATTTTTGGGGTTGGATCTATCCTGCGCCTCACCCTAACCCCAACACTCACCCTAACAGCTTACCTAAGCCATCTAGTAGATGCACACCGCTCCTGCTGCTGCCTTGTGCATGCGCTAGCATAACAAGTTAGGACCTTTTTTTTTTTTTTGAAAATGAGGTAGTTTATGTTCTTTTACAGAATACTATTTTGTACCCATATCAGGATCTAGTCAACACAATCATATATTAAAGGGACATAGTATTTAACCATATTAAATTTTTAATTGATTTTTTAAAGTTGATGCATATTTAACTGTTTTATGAGTTTTTTTATTTAAATAAATTAAACCTCAAACAGGAAGCTGGAACTTCCTTGACCTTGCATGTTCTAAAAGCACTAATCACAAGCTCCCTGCAATTTCTGTGAACTGCAGCAAAAAAAAAAAAAAAGTGTCAGCCTTTTATGTTAGTTTCTTCAGATGATGAAGAGCGAATATGTATAGGGAGTTTGTAATGTATGGCACCTTCAGGACCTGAGAGCTTGAACCAGTCAACTCAATACACCAGCCTGTGCAGCTTGTCTCCAGAGAACACTCAAATTACAAAAACAGTTTGAGTGCTTTAAGAGCTAACAGTCAACATTTAAAATATTTTTTTTTTAAAGTGAACTGTTCTAGCTTATCCACTTGATTTTGACTTATCTACATGATGTGCATAGTAGTATACATAAGTTTAATATCCCTTCAAATGTTGCTGTCATTGCGTTCCAGCACTTCACAAGGAATTGAGCAGTACTCTTATTATAAAAGATTACACTAATCATGTAGTAGACTTGAAAGATTGGTACTGCCCTTTTCCAGTTCCTAGATCTTAGCTCATTGAGCCACCATAAAGGACAGACTACCTGGCTCCAGTCACTAGACTATGTGCATAAACACCTCCATTGTATTGTAATCTGTTTTGTCCCATTGTTTGCCAGATAAAAGTAAGGGTACTCTATTTGAGGTCTGGACTACTAGACATGGAGACAGCATTATGTGTATTTGGAGGTTAAACTATTGTTCACAGGTGCCAGGCAGGATGCCAGACTATTAGACCCCATGTGGAGTCAATCTCCTGTGTTTGTTTGCCACTCCCTGTCATTGTTGCGTTGTATACACTCCCTCTGTATCTAACCCCTATAAATATTGTTGACTTTCCAAAAATAAATCAATTCACTGCTGAGACATATAGAAATGGTATGTTCTCTTATTTGCTCATGGTGGCTGCGATTCTGATCCTATCTCCACCCTGCAAGAAACCTGTTCTGATCACTACCACAGGAAGGTTACTGAGACTCCTGGAAGTGCTGATTCCCGATGGAGAGACCCTGACTTATACAGAAGCCAGATATCAAGGTGCTGGTGCCAAGATTTCCAAGAACCCAAAGGTCCTTGTGGGTAGTTAACCTGTAGTCTATAGCAGGTGTCCCTGGGTAGTAATAGTCCCTACCCCTGGATCATCACAGTACTTTACTATTAGGCTATTGTCTCAGCTTAGCTAGTGTCATATCTGCATTTAAGACATGATTACTGATGTATTCTAAGAAATGGGCACCTCCAGATATGAGCCAACGTAGGAATGGTGTGACATTAGCTTGGCCTTTCTCTAGAGCAGGGGTAACCAAACTCGGTCCTGGAGGGCCGCACCCAGGCCTGGATTTGATGATTTCCTTTCTGTGCACAGGTGAGTCAATCAGGATGGTGGAAGAAGCAATAGTATCACCTGCTTGCAGCAAGGATATCCACAAATCCAGGCCTGGGTGCGGCCCTCCAGGACCGATTTTGGTGACCCCTGCTCTAGAGCTTCTATCTTGATTATGTATCCTAGTATGGTGATTTATATCTTTCAAAATGCATACTTGTCAAATTTAACTGATAGTTCACCCTTTCACAGAGCTGCAGGATCTTCTATACTTGCTCTCTGTGTTTGAAAGCATCAGACCAATGGTGGGCATTATGGTCCTATGTTTAGGAATCAACAGTTCAGAATTTCTGTTTCTTTCTGCTTCAGAACAAGTGAATTACATAGTCTGATTAAGTTTATTTGATCAACCTGCACTCAAGCAGAGATATTAAAACCCTGGCCTGCCTGAGGCCTTTCTGGCTCAGAGTGGCCTATAACTACACTAGAGTAAATTATATGTGAGGCCTTGTTTTAAAGCTTTTTCCCACTTCCTGTAGTAAAAAGACATGTACAAAATATGAATAGGTGCAGTAAAACAAACAAAAATGCTATAAAGATGTTCTCTTACCATAAAGCTGCCCCATAAAAAAGCCTGGTCTAAATATTAGCCATTAGCATTGGACCCTTACTTTAAAGGAGAGATGGTTGTGGGGGGATTTTTGGATCTGACTTCCTTGTGGGACAACTTTAGGGTGTGTTTAAAATATGTTCTTTGCTTTAGGGCCCATATAGTGTTCATACTATAGGGTATGAACACTACAGTGGCTGTAAAGCAAACATTTTAATTTGTTTATTTAGACAATGATTAGTAAAAAAAAAAATCAGTATTTGCAGAAAAGTTTGTCATTGTAGCTTATTTTACGCCTTATTTGTTGCACGCTCTAGCAGAGCTGCTGGTCCCTACCCCATATTAGGTATCCAGGGGGTGGGAACAGAACTGCCCAGGAGGCATTCTTTAAACTTTTTGTTAACTAGTCTGTCTGCCATGGCCACTACAGTGAAGGAGGCAGATGAAGACTTCTATCAGGACAGCCTCCTACACAGACCCAATCCCACCTCTAATTGGTTGTGATGAGAGGCATACTTGCTGAAAAATATAGTTGGGGGGGGGGGGGGCCGCTCTGTTACAGTTTGAAATATAAAGATGTTTTATCAGCACCAATCAACTAATTTTCTTAAAATACTGATTTTTACGCCAAACCTTTTACTAAATAACAAATTAAACCCTACTCCTGAGCACTACAGGGTCTGTAACTGATAAGTTGTATTGGGTACAATGATATTTATTTATGTGTGTACTTTTCATTTCTGTAATACCCGGGACCTTTGCTGTGTCACTTTAAAAACTAACAAAGTGCACAGGTTTGGTGGCCATAATGAAGGCAAGACTACTGTGTAGCGCTATGACATTAAAATGCCCCATTTAGCTCTGATTTACATAGCGCTCCTGCATGCAGGAACGCATGTACAGAGCTAAATGGGTTATTCCTGTATATCCACTATAATAGTTATGAGCTTGTGAGTAACGTCTGCAAGGTGTTACTCACAAACTACTACCGCTAAATAGCGGCAAATACCTCAACTGTGCATGCGCAGTTGCGGCTAGTCGGCTAGTCCGTAGAGAGGGAGGGAGGAGAGAGGGAGAAGAGAGAGAGGGAGAGAAAGAGCACCTGAGCTGTAGCAACTGTGCATCCAATTTGCACCGAAGAAATGGAAGGAGGAAGGAGAAAGAGGGAGGCAGAGAAGGAGAGAGATGGAGGGAAAGAAGCAGAGAGGGAAGGAGAGAGGCAGAGAGAGGGAGTGAGGGAGTGAAGTGAGGGAGAGTGTGCAGAGAGAGGGCACATAGTGAGAGTATGCACACAAAGAGAGAGAGACAGCACAGAGAGAGATAGAACAGACAATTGAACATAACATATAAGGTCATTTATGACTGGCAAATTTCCAGTATATATATATATATATATATATATATATATATATATATATATATATATAAATAAAATAAAAAAACATTGAGTCTAACAGCATAATCAAGCAGGACAAGTTTTTCCTTCTAGTTTTTAATTAGACAAAATAAAAATGTTTTAATGCCCCTCCATGACGCGGGAGAGATCCATGTTAGAGGGGTGCTTACATTTCTAGAGAGCTGTGGTTGCATCTTTTGATTCACCTCCTGCTTATATGCCAGTGAGGAAGGGGTGTGTTGTCTAGTTTAAGCTCATCTAGTTATCAAACAAACATTGTGGACTTCTGCCTCTTCCCTTTAACTGATAACTACAAACACACACTTTCATCATCCAGCTCCCATGATGTGTAACAAAAACAAAATGGATTCATGCACTCACAAATAGTCTTCATTCAAATGTTTTCTGTCCACAGCTACTAATGTTTGATACATACTGGACAAACAAATGCCTTTTTTTTTTTTTAAACTGCAGTGGTCCTTTCATTTTATACAAATCACTCTGTACATATTATAGAAATATAATTAAAAATGTCTTAATATTGACTCCATCACTGAATGAAAAGGCATCACTAAGCACTGCACGTCCCACTGCCACCAATAGAGTTAAACAAATCAAACAAAATTGGCATAATTATGTCAAAGCAGTTTAGTCCATGGCTTCCTTTGTGCGGGCTCCATTATTTTTCCACAGGATTGCTTGCGGTTGTTGTTTCAGAACCGGAGCTGAATATCGGTTTCACAAAATTGTAAAGTCTGGCTGAAAAAGGCACAAAGTTTTCCTTGTAAACGATAATGTTTTTGACATGTAAACCCTTTTTTCTTTCTTCTACATTTGATTCAAGTGGTGAAGTATCTGTTATTTCCTCTTCTAGAGCTGTTCATAGAAAAAAAAATATGAAAAGAAACTTTAAAATGGTCAAATACAGAATAAAATAGATTTTTTAAAGGCAATCATCCCTCGTCTATGCATAGTGCATCTGCATTTACTTATATATATTTCTATACTGTTCCGGGTTAGAAAATACTTGGAGCCATGAATCCTAAAATTTCCTTTACAGTTTGTACATATTTTACATACATCCTACATATTGGGGAAATGGTTTTAGAAAGAATAAAATGAAAATAAACACAATCTTAACATTTTTAACTTTGTATTACTGCAGGGTTCCATTTATCTGCCGATTCTGTCATTTTCTCAGGAAGATGTGAACTTGAAAACTGATAATGCACATGTAACATCAATCATTATAAAATCACCACTCTCATTAATTTGTGTAAATTATGCCACAATGTGTTTTATTTATTTCATAGAATACCCATAGTTACATAGAAATTGAGGTTGAAAAGACTTTTAGCCCATCAAGTTTAACCTTTTAAGATCTCTTCTGATCTGCAATATGCGGATTAGTTGTTTATTGACCCAGAGGAAAGCAAAAAGTAATAACCCAAATGAAACTTTGCCAATTGTCTCAAAGGGGAAAAAAAAAATCCTTCCTGACCCCAGATACTGGCGGTTTGATTCCTCCCTGGATCAATACTCCCTCTCTAATTATCCAGGATATCCCTGAATAACATTTTTATTTAAAAATACATCCAATCCCTTTTTAAAGTTATCTATCAAATCCGCTGTCACCACCTCCTCTGGATGAGAATTCCACAGATTAACCACCCTTACTGTGAAGAACCCTTTTCTTTAAGGTGAATCTTTTTACTTCTAACCTCAATGAATGTCCTCTTGTCAGTTGGCACAAAAAGCTCCCTTGACAAATCTTTATACTAACCCTGGATGTATTTATATAAGGTAATCATATCCCCTCTTAGACGCCTTTTTTTCTAGAGAAAATAAGCTTAATTTGGTTAGTCTTTTTTCATAACTTAGCCCCTCCATTCCCCTTATTAGTTTTGTAGCCCTTTTCTGTACTTTTTCCAGCTCTAAAATTTACTTTTTTATTACGTGGTGCCTAAAATTGTACTCCATATTCCAAATGAGGACGTACTAGGGATTTCTATAGTGGTAGAATTATATTTGCTTCCCTTGCTTCTATAGCCTTCCTAATACATGCTAATAGTTTATTTGCCTTTGCAGCTGCTGCTTGGCATTGTGAACTGTTACGTAGGTGGTTGTCCTCGTGCTATAGTTTTTAAGGTATAAGCCTAAAATCTCCATTCCTCTAATCCAAATGTGAGCAGAGTTTTTAGTCTGAGCACTCTTGTCATCCATAGAGGTAACTGCCCTCCCCATTTTACCACCCACTATCTGCATTGCCCCAAAAGCTATGGTTTTGCCCACCAGACGGAATTATTATACTATTTTATTCTAGCCTCTTCTTCCTCTCTCTTACTGTCCATACATTTATTTCTCTCTCTCAAGATTTAGTTACACTGTAAATAGATGGCCCACACTTTCCCCTTTTATGACCTTTTCTGGGTCCTCTTGATGGAGACTTCAAGCCACTGCACACCCAGTTGTACTTGCATCCTAAATTGCATACCACTGCCAACTAGCAAACCAACATATAAAAATGCCACTTTATGTTTCGGGAAACAGCGTGCAATTGTGTAGCATTCTGTGTGTCATAAGTTACTATGTAGTGTGTAAATATATTTAGAAGCCAGCAGTAGGAGCACCGGCTAATAACTTGCAGAAATGTCCCATATTATTTATATATATTATTGTATATACTCTGTACTGTGGAGGGAGGATCTATTCAGTTTTAACGCTGACAGCTGCAGTGCCGGCAAGTGGCTGCTAGATGACGCTGCCGATAATTTGCAGTGTTGCCGATATTTCACACAAGTTACCCTAACTCTTAAACTAACACTCACCGTAACCATAAGTTTACTGAACACTAACTCTATGGTATGGGCACCGAAACCAGCTAGCTGTTGGTGGGCGGCACTGCTGGCGAACTTGAAAAGGGAAAGGACCTAGAGGGCTTTTGCCCACCATAAGCTAAATGATGACGTAATTAATAGTTTTCCCACAAATCTATAGCAAGAGATAGGTACCAGCCCCACACTGATGAGAGCCATTGAAACAGCTGTCTGTGGGTCTCCTAACTCCTGCATAATCCATCCGGTTATAAATCTGTGTAATACAGCAAGCACATGTGTAAAGGGAACCATGGTAATGGATTAACTAGTGAAACCTTTGTGGGCTCATTTGCATGTCCCTGCCTAGCTTCCCAGAATGCAGTGCAATAACAGTATTCCTCTCAATTCTGAGCAGGAAATACATTTTATAACTTGTTTTAGATGTTCAAATGTGAACACCAGTGTCTTATTTACTGTATATATATGCACACACACTACATAGCAACTTCACACATATAAACCCACATGCTATATAACTGAAGTCCAGTCCTTCTCCCTCTGGGTGGCCATAGATGACATCTGACCTCACTGCCCTGCGAGTTGTTATCTTACCCCCATAGTATCCCTCACAAACTACAATGCTCTTTATTATCCTATGTAATGTATGTAGCCCTGTTGTCACCATCTTGATCACATATTACATTGCTCTTTATTATCCTATGTAATGACCCCGGTGCTTTGTCACCTGGCTGGGGGTTTGTAGTATCCTCTTCCTTTTTCGTGAAGTGATAATATGCAAAGGTGCCCATCATAGTCCACACCCCAACCGCATATACAGCAGAGAACCGGGTGTTCCAGCGCATAAACTGCTTCACATTCATTTTCCTTCGCCTGTTAGGATATTCACAGCGGGACACTATCGGACAGTAAAGGGCGCAGCCATGAATAGTAAGGGCAAACACAAGTATTGGCTCCAAAGAAGCCAATGGGAGCATTCATATCGCCCCACGTGACACTCGTTACGGCTGACGTCTCACACTGGAAAGGGGTATCAAAAGCCATTGTTATTTTGGGCACGTTGCTGCATTTTATGACTATGGTTGTATTATATACACACATCACCTAGGTTTCTCTGTTTTTTTCTTTCTAATACTGCATTTATGAAAGTGTATTTATTGCACGGTTTAATATATAATTATACTTTGGCCATGTCTCTAGAAATAATACAGTTAAAATGTTTGGTATATCAGTAGAGACCTGTAATGTAGGTTACATTGCTAACACTAGTGCATTGCTGTGCCACAAGAGGAGTGGGCAGGACATTGGCTCAGGTGCCACTATTAATACAAGAGCTCAAGACTGTACTTCTTCACATAGAGTGTCACATATTTTGCTTAAATGGCCACTAAAAATATATTTTATCATATTAATAGTAATCACCTATATGCAGTAACCGCACAATTATATATTTACAAAATAAACTTTTAAAATATGTATTACGACGTGCTTAGTTTGCAAGTTTTGAATCTTTTGTCGGTGCTTTGGAAAAAACACTACAGTATGCACGTTTGATTTGAAGCTCAAAGACGGAGCCCTCCATTCTTTTGCAATGTGTTAGTATTGGTTTTTACCTTGTAGTTAAACCCTGTACAATGTTATATATATACAATACAATATGTTGGCACGTTACAAATAAAAGATGATAATAATGAGACAAATAAAGGACCACTGAAGTATAATATTTATAATATGATTCCTTGAAGAGTGTGTCCCGAAAATGGATAACAGGGACTTTGATTTGTAGAGATTATATTCAAATGATGTTTTCTCCTAACTTGGGGCCTCATTAAATTGCGATTTTTCCAATTGAATAGGGCTCTATAAAGGCACAGAGCATTTTTTTTTTACAGAAGTGTTTAGTTAGTGAACTTCTATCCAAAAGCAAGGTCTTCACTAACTGAACACTTCTGTAAAAAAAATGATGCTCTGTGCTTATATAGAGCCCTATTCAATCACATTTGAATGAGGCCCTTAATTAGTCACTTGAGAAGGATGTTGGATGCAAGGTCTCTGTACAAATCTATCCTGAAAACAAAATTGTGTGTTTTTTTTAAGTAAAATATCTATTAGATCATTACTATAAGACAATTACATTAAACATTATTGCTTAATAGGCAATCATACATTGTTTAAAAATGTGCCAATGTCAGTACATGAAGGAAAAAAAATCTAATTAGAAGCGCTCAATCAGAGAACGGACTAACTAAACGTAATAGGCTAGGGTTCATTTCTATTTGTAATCCACTTTTCATTTCAAAACTGGGGTGTGCGGATGCGCCACAGCACCACCTACAATCTGGCTCATAAGGCGCACCGACAGAAGAGGCCTTGAGCTATAAGGCAAACCCCGAGGCCCTGGGGGGCTGAGTGCCCGCTGAACATAGCAATGGCCTTGCTGTCGACTCAGAGCCATTCGAGTTGCGCCATGTCGGAGGATGGAATAGTTGTTTGCCTGCGGTACATTTTTCCACCACCAGGTGGTGCTGGGGCACAGAGCTCATCCCCACTGTTTTGACGGGAAACGGCTATGAAATTGAAACAGATCCTAGGCTAGTCCTGTGGACATAATAACCCACTCTGTGAGCAAATTCTCTTAGCTCAGTACATGCACTAACAATTCACAGCATTTATTCTTTGTATCTGCTTTTCTTGCTGACATATTATTTATATATTACTAAACCTGGATTGTTTGAGGATTTGCATCATTTAATTTACAGAACATGCCCACAACTTTGAAGATATCTATATATTTTTTTTTATTGTGAAACAAACAACAAATAGGACAAAATAACAGAAAAAGTTAATATGTATAACTATTCACCCCCTAAAGTCAATACTTTGTAGAGCCACCTTTTGCTGCAATCACAGCTCCAGGTCACTTTGGATAAGTCTCTATGAGCTTGCCACATCTTACCACTGGGATGTTTGCCCATTCATCCTTGCAAAACTGCTCCAGCTCCTTCAAGGTGGGTGGTTTGCGCTTGTGAACAGCAATCTTTGAGTCTGACCACAGATTTTCTATTGGATTGAGGTCCGGGCTTTGACTAGGTGATTCCAACAAATGTACATGTTTCCACTTAAACCACTCAAGTGTTGCTTTAGCAGTGTCCCGGCTGCTGAAAAACATCCCCACAGCATGATGCTGCCACCACCATGTTTCACTGTGGGGATGGTGTTCTTTGGGTGTTGTGATGTGTTGGGTTTGTGCCAGACATAGCGTTTTCTTTGATGGCCGAAAAGTTAAATTTTAGTCTCATCAGACCAGAGCACCTTCCTACATACATTTTGGGAGTCGACCACATGCCTTTTCGCAAACTCAAAACGTGCCATTTTGTTTTTTGCTGAAAGTAATGGCTTTCTTCTGACCACTTTGCCATAAAGCCCAACTCTATGGAGTGTACGGCTTATTGTCGTCCTATGTACAGATACTCCAATCTCTGCTGTGGAACTCTGCAGCTCCTCTAGGGCTACCTTTAGGTCTCTGTGCTGCCTCTCTGATTAATGACCTTCTTGCCCGGTCCGTGAGTTTTGGTGGGCGGCCGTCCCTTGGCAGGTTTGCTGTTGTGCCATGTTCTTTCCATTTGGTTATGATAGATTTGATGGTGCTCCTGGGGATCATCAAAGATTTGGATATTTTTTATAACCTAACCCTGACTTGTACTACTCAACAACATTGTCCCTTACTTGTTTGGAGAGGTCCTTGGTGTTCATAGCAGGGTTTGGATAATGGTGGTTCTTGCTTAGGTGTTACAGCCTCTGGGGCCTTTCAAAAAAGGTGTGTATATGTAATGACAGATCATGTGACACTTAGATTGCACACAGGTGGACATCATTTCCCTAATTATGTGACTTCTGAAGGTAATTGGTTGCACCAGAGCTTTTTATGCTCTTCATAACAAAGGGGGTGAATACATACGCACATGCCAATTTCCTTTTTTATATTTCTAAAATATAGTTTTATGTATATATTTTTCTCATGTCACTTCACCAATTTAGACTATTGTGTTCTGATCCATCACATGAAATTCAGATTAACAAAACATTGAACTTAAGGCTGTAATGTAACAAAATAGGTAAAAAGTCAAGGTGGGTGAATACTTTTGCAAGGCACTGTATGTGTTATTTCATAAAAAATATATAAATGTATTTATTTATATTTTTATATATGCATTTTAAAAAAAATATTGTTTTAACAAATTTGCCACTAGCTCATTTGACAATATAATTCCATCCCACCAGATCATTGGTCAATAAAAGTCTGGTCCCACACACTAAAGCAGTTGGACAACACTGACTTAGTGGATACAGTCTCCTCGAACAACTAGAATATCAGAGATAGGCCAATTATTATTATTATTATTAGAGGTTTTTTTTATAGAGCGCCAACATATTATGTAGCGCTAAACAGAGGTTAAGTATAAAGAAGAAAAAGGAAAATGCAATATATAATGTGTCAAAAAGATTGCCCCTTAATAGTTACTATTCATGTTTAGAGGATGCTTAGCTGCAAGTCTACCACCCATTGATCTGGATGTGTTTTAGATGTTTTTTTCCAGACGAGCATAATGTAAATATCGGCTACAGTGGGTGCATGATGCAAAAGGCCAGACTTTGTTGAACGCTCCATAAAACCACTTTCACTGTAAGTATATGAACATTAAGCTTGTAAAAAGTTTTTGAAACAATGACATGCACAGAAGGCTACGAAGACAAAATGAGGTACATAAGCATGAGTTTATTGAAGACTTTGTAGACTAAACGCAAGATATTTTATGACCCCAATAAATTAATTTGGAATGTAAAGCTGTTTTTGCCGGAATCACTTATTAAACTGCGTTACTTGAATGTATTATGGCTCTAAAAATACTCTATATAAATTATTTAAAAAACTATGCTGTATAATATCCTGGGACCTGTTCAGAAAAAGAAGATATTGGGTTTAACTGGATTTGATCTATCAGAAGGATAGTAATAACTAAGTATATGAATAGGTACTCTCATTTACCATTACTGCATTTAAGTCCATACCATCAAAAGACTCTTGACTACATAACAGTCCATTTATATGTGTGCTTCATTATAAATCTTTAAATATACCATGGCCTACTTCTCTGTTTAAAGCAATGCTGATTGTTCTTGGAGTTTTTACAATAACAAAAATGTTTCACATTTTCCCATGTGCTTTTTATACATTTATTTAGTAATAAACAAATGGAATTACAAAAGCTTGGGTCATTTTTTGCATATCATTGTGATCCTCTAATCATGAGGATTAAAATATGTAACACAAGTTTTTCCAGATAAGAGGTGTAGATCTAGGTTTCTTCAATTAGTGAAGAATACATATGTGTAAAATGTCATTGCCACACAGAGAAGTGTTCTTTTTATAATATATATTTACATGAAATAAAAACAATCCTTAATCCAGAACAGGCCAATAACTGGCTCCTAGAGCTTCAAAATAAGGCCAGATTCATGGGCAAATAGGTAGTGGAGGAGACTGTTCAAAGCGAACCTGGACATACAGTGGCTATGCTATTTCAGTAATATGACCCCTAGATTCTCTCTCCCCTTCTGGATTACTACCTTGTCGTGGTGAAGGGGGGCTTGTGTACTTCGATGAAGCTATGAGCTATACCATGAAGGGTCAGCCGAGATGGGCAGGTCATGGCAGAGAGGTCAGACAAAGGGCAACCCACTCCAGTATCTTTGCTAAGAAAACTTTATGAACAGGCACAACCGGAGACAAAACGATATGGCACCAGGAGATATGTATGTCGACCAAAAAGCCACAGTCAGAACCGAACATGGGACAATAGAATGGTTCAAGATCGGAAAAGGAGTGCGACAAGTTTGTATATTGTCACCTTATTTATTCAACTTCTATGCAGAGTACATCATGCATAAGGCTGGACTGGATGAATCCAAAGCCAGAATCAATATTGCTGGAAGGAATATCAACAACCTCAGATACGCCGATGATACTACTCTGATGGCGGAAAGTGAGGAGGAACTAAAGTACTAAAGGGTAAAAGAAGAGAGTGCAAAAGTTGGCCTGCTGCTCAATGTTAAAAAGACAAAGATCATGGCAAACGACATTCTCACTTCCTGGCAAATAGACAGTGAAGAAGTGGAGGCAGTGATAGATTTTATTTTCCTTGGATCCAAGATCTCTGCAGATGGTGACTGTAGTCATGAAATGAAAAGACGTTTGCTTCTGGAGAGGAAAGCTATGGCAAGCTTGGACAAACTAGTGAGAAGTAAAGATATTAAAACTATCAACAAAGGTCCGCATAGTTCGAACTATGGTATTCCCAATAGTAACTTACGGATGTGAGAGCTGGACCATAAAGAAGTCTGAGCACTGTAGAATTGAAGCCTTTGAATTGTGGTGTTGGAGAAGACTGCTTAAAGTCCCTTGGACTGCAAGACAATCCAAAAAATCAATACTTCAGGAAAGCAAGACAAACTGTTCACTAGAAGGTATGATCATGAGGCTGAAGCTCAAATATTTTTGCCATATTATAAAAACGGCAGGATTCCCTAGAAAAGACTCGGATGCTGGAAAAGATGGAAGGCACAAGAAAAAAGGGACGACCGGGGCGGAGATAGATAGATGATTCTCTCTACAAGTGGAAAAACAGTAGATATTGAGCATAGCTTTGCAGCCTCACCAATTCCTTTGTAGCTGATATTAATAATACATGGCAACTTAACATAACTTACAGTAAACATTTTAAGTTTTATTTATGTGTGGCATCTGAAAAAAAAAAATCTTATGATAGAAGCCATGACTTAAATGCGGTCACCTGCAACTTAAGTCATATTGCGGCTTCTATTAAAGTGTCAATTAATTCAGAACAATTTGGACCACATCAATGTAAAGATTGAAACTTTCCGTTTTCAGCTACGCCACATCTCCGGCGACGCAGTGAGCACGCCTGAAAGCTGTGCCACAGTGGTGTATTGCAATGTACATATCAAAAAATAAAAATAAGAGGACCCTAACTGTAGGCTAATCCCAACCCTATTCCGAACCCTTAACCCAACCCTATTCCTAAGCCCATGCCTAACCTTTCACCCCTATATCAATCTATTTTAAACTAGCGGTAGGTTGCGCAGCAGCGTCCTAGTGTTTGTGGTGGGTGCACGCAACACTGGCAACCAGAAAAGTGAAAAACCTAAAGCTCCCTTAAAGGCATGTTGAAATACTTTTTAAATTATGTGCATTTTCCACAGAAATAAAACTAAATCTGTGTGTATATGTGTGAGACTGCCCACAGACTGCTCCACTTTTGAGACAAGGTGGTTCGGTCCTCCTTCATTACTGCAACCTATGAGGTTACAGGGATGTGTCCTCCATTCAAGTCAATGGTAAAGTTTATATTTCCAGTTTGAAGGGAACATTGTGGTTCTCCAGAGTTTGACAATATCTCTGCCAAATAAAAGTTGCAAGCCAACAAACTGTAAACTCCAACATCATAGCGCTGGGAACACTCAAACAGAATTTATGCCTAACAATAAACTGTTATAATATACATATATATTCAAATCACTTTCTAAATTTTTAAGATATTGTCATGGCACTTTTATTTACAGGATACTGAGCGTCGCAAGTGACCAGAGCACTTAGCCCTCTAATTACTAATGCAGCCAGTGAGCAGAATAGACTACACGTAAACAAATATTTAAAAAGGTAAGATGTTTGATCTGTTATTAGTTACTGACCATTTTAACAGCTTTTCACACCACAAAGAGCACTTACAGTAAGGTCAGTGGCTCTGAGCAAGTTTTCCATTGTTTGGATTATTTTTCTGAAAGTTGTATTTTTCATGTTTAGTATATAGCTTATGTTTCTTTTAGGAATAACAAAATATGCAAATTTAGATTATAGAAACTTGTATTTATACAAATATAAGTTATTTTAAATCAAGCTAGGTCTCTCACATGAAGATATGTGCAATAAAGTATAGCTTAGAATAAAGTAAAAAAGACAGCTCACCAAGATCCATACAACTAATTTCCATTAATTTACCTTCTATAATTAATTTGTGATAAAGTGAACCATTGGGAAAGCAGACAACCTGTCAAAGTAACATGGTGGGATAGTTTACTTCAGTTTCACAAAATGTTTTTGTCTTCCTGGTTTATTCCATCACAGAGCATGCTAGTTGTTTTAGTAGAAGAAGTTACTACAGATTTGTATAGTTTATACAGAGAACAATGTAGAATTAATTAACACAAAGCATTGTGAAGATATATACAGCCAAAACTGTAATACAACAAAAACAATAAATTACAATCTACAAAAAGTACTACATAGAAAATTTTCAACTTCATATTTCCTGATATTAACTAAAAAGACTGATTAGTTCCTTGAAAAATGAGGGAATGTTTTTCTAAAAATCAATATGTTTAAGATTCAAAATAGTATGCAGTTGAAACTCCTTTCATCCAAGACACTACGAAGAAGTAGAAACAGCCAACTTTTTCAAGTGATCCATAAACACTTGCAGACTGACATCATCTGTTAGGATTGGTGCTCCAGATTCCTAGAAAGAAACAACATGACAAATGAAAACATGTAGTGTCGCCAAGCCAATGCCACATTTATTGAATGCACAGATTTACTGGCCATCAAGGAAAAGGAGAGGTCAGCATAAAGAAACCAATTGCAAAATTCATATCTCTGTTTTTGTCATTAAAAATGATCAGTGCAAGCTCCGCACAACCAAACTGTATCCAGCAGATCACCACACAAACATCAGTAAATTCATGTACTAAGAAGAGTAAATTTAGGCTTTATAAGCAAATATGGCTGCCTTCTCATCCTACCCCACCTACCTCAGTTGGTGAACCAGATGAAAAGCTGAGCAGCCATGTTCATCAGTGGAAAATAAAATTATGCACGCAGGTATGCTAAGTGCCAGCAGTAGGGCGAGCATGCTAGACATTGAAAGATCTTGTATTTTTAGAAGACAAACTCCTACCCTTTTGACAAACATAGAATTATACGATTATCATCAATTAACAGGGTGAACCTACAGCATATGCATTTTTTCAATGTTCTTGTGTGTGACCTGATGGATAAGATTTGGTTGTGTGGAGCTTGGACTGGTCCTTTAAAAAAGGGCCACTGTAGTTTGTTGCTTACTCTAAAAACATGGAAAGATTTTCTCAAATTAGCAACATTTGCAGCTATATAGCAATCAAAACAACTTTACATTTTGTAGACTGTTGTATCGAGGGTGCTTCTTATATAGTTAATCTGTCTGTAGCCTAAGGGGAGCGTTATCCTATTGGAGATCTATCTGCTCAGTCATACTGTCAAGTTCCACTATGCAGTGGCAAACTTCCAACATAAATAAATGCAGATGTTGGTATCTGACTAACCAATGCCTCCCTAGGTACAAAGGTAAAATGCCCGACTTCAAAGCAAAATTAGATAGAACTGATAAAAAAAAAACATAATTATATTATAAACTAACGCCTCAGTGGCCATTTAAATTTGTGGAAGCAACTAGCTGATATTTATAAAGTGGGTGATTTTATGTCAATAAGATCAAATGTGGCACCTGCCTAAAAAGGAGCATAAATGCTATTTTTAACATTAATTTTATCTGTAAAGTGAGAATTGGCCATTTGTTTTATGCAAGACTTACTCCCCATTTACTTAAATGGCTGCTTAAGTAACAAATGTACCAAGCTTATCTTATTAACAATTAACATTGCAGTTCTGATAACCTTTACATTCAGTTCCATTCAAAAGATTTATACTATGAAACATTTAAAACAGAGGAAAAACTTATCAGCATTTAATGTCCCCTCCAGCACTGTCAGTTGGTAACAGTGCACAAATAGAAGAGTGAATCCACATACAGTGATATCACCCATTTTGCTAGTGTTGACACAGCGTAAGATGATGCAGCATTGGCTGTCTCAGAATAACATATGGAAAAAGTAGCACCAAAAGCCACTTGATTCAAATCATCGTACAGCAAATAAACATTTTATAGACGTAGAACAGGTTGCTCTGTTCACAAGAATTCATGGCAGTGCTATTAAATATATTCACATAAAAATGTGTATTATCTTACCTGTGCCCAGTTGTATAGATTGTTGTGGGTCTGTGAAGGATTTACTTTTGAGAGTAGGAATCTAGCCTATAATAAGAGAAAAATTTAGTAAAAGAAACAAAACAAAAAAAAAAAACCACACACTTCAATAATTGACACAATTGCTTTGTCAGATTGTCTTATCTGTCATTGTAATTTCTTTAAATGTTTTAAAGAAGTAGTGTCACATACATAAAAACACCTGTAATACATTAAAGCTGAAAATTAAAAGTTGTCTGAACAACTGATGACTTACTTGACTGCCTCCATGTTCGGTGTTAATATAACGTGGCATTGGGAATCTGCTTTGTAAGATTTCCTGGGCATCATCTAATGGTGCTTGCAGAAGATGTTTGAAATTCTCATATTCAGGCATGTCCTGGTAGCCAGCATTTCGCCACTGTGCAATAGTCTGGAGACATAAAATACACCAGTTGGAAAAAATTATCACACAACTATCCATCAAACTCAGATTCTGGCACAAAAACAAACATATCACTAAGATAATTATTTAAAAATGACATGGAAACCATTTTTAATCTCATCTGTTTCATCAGAAAGAGTATATTTTCCAATGTAGGGTCTTTTATTTTTTCAAAGCAAGGTCTCAGATCAAAGTTCAGAAGTTTTCTTAGTTATTCATAAAAATTATAATGTAAAGTCTCAAATTACCACAGATCTGACTGCTATATCATGTTGCTCTTAATCAATTTTAAATTAAACAGAATGTATATTGAGTAAATCTGTTGATACATTTATATAGAGCCTTCTGATCTGGCCTCAGTTGTGAAATTAAGGTAACTGGGTTTTTTAGCCAACCAGTATTAATAAATTATGGGAATATGTGTAAGAAGTTCTGATGTAGCATAGAATGATTAATATTCATTTATAAAAAGCTGGTGAAAATAAAAGTAATGTATATAAAATGATTCAAATGAAAACACAATGAATCATGAGAAAAATAGTAAAATTAGCGAGACTGACAGAAAAATTGGATGCATTAAAAGTAGGAAATAAACTTTTGAAACAATATAATAGCTCAACACCTCATCTATATTTAATGTGGTTTCTTGTAGAGAATGCTTACCTCGCCAAGATAGATGACAATCTGGAAAAAGGTGTCCATGAGAAGAATTCTGTCTTGTAAAATGCTACTGCTGTCTAACAGAACAGGCTAATAGAAAAAAAAAAAGGAAAATTATCAGTACAAAAAGTACATTTTATACATGGGCAGAGATATCCTGCTATTTTTCGCTATTCTTTTTTTTTTATTTATAAATACCTCTGGTGGTCCATAGAAAGAATAAGAGTAGAGAATTGGCTGGATCATGATAAGAGACTGGGTCAAGTCTTGTCTGGCAAAATGATGCCGATAGTAAGAGGATTCATCTGGGCTGTTATTAAACACTTGCAAGAAAGGTGATCTTCTTAGATGGAACATGAACTGTGAATGTTACAAGGAAACACCATTGGGATCATTACAATAGTGTATGTTAGAGTTTGTTTAACACACGTAGAAAGTTCAAAAGTCATTGGAAATATCCATAGAAACAACAATTTTACTATTATTTATATTTCTAGATAACACTTATCAAAGACAGTAAAGAACAGAACATTATAATGGATGAATTGAAGAGAGGCTGGTACTTCAGATCTCTTTTGTTTTAAATTTGAAGCAGTTGTAGCTTGAAACTGCGACTGGCCTCCCCTGGGAAGCTCCATGTAAAAACACAGTTTCTACCTAAGCTAGAGCTCTTTGAAGTTGAGAGTTGAAGGTTCAAGTCCCAACTCATTTAATCTCAAAAATAAAATTAAAGTACATTTCAGATCCCCTTGTGTTAAATTGAAAATATAAAAATACTATAGAAAAAAATAAATAAAATTATGTCACACTGCATATGGGCAAAATACAGAGGAAATTAAAAAAAAATAACATGCTTTTTGTGGACAGCAACAGAACATTATTTTCTGTTGCATGTTATTAGTATACAACTTATACAGTACAAAAAATACTTACCTGGGGATAAAGAGAAAATGAATCTGACAGTCTGAAGGATGTTGGGTCATCTTTGTTGTACTGTCCAAACTTCTGGCACTGTAAAAAAATGCATAAATAAAAACAAAGAAACAAAACAATTTTTTATTATTTTAATTAACTCTACAGTAAATATATAAGCTACAGTTTGTTATTTTGCACACACACACCATTTTAAAGCATATGTTATTTGGGAGTAGAGAACTAAAATGAAAACTCAAAATGCATTTAATAGCTAAATTTATGGTATTAATAATTAAGATATGACATTCTATCATTACTCAAAAATATACCATGCACCATGTCAGAAAGCAAGTTATACAAAATCTAAATTAACTTATTTTAATCATAATACAGATACAAACTAAAGATTATTTAAGAAATAAGCAATTCACATAATTTACTTGCAAATACTGTGTTTTGACTGTTAAAAATGGGTGCAAGAGCGAAAACGGAAGATAAGCGAAAATTTCAGAACATGATTTCAGTCACGTATTCTGCGTATCTTTAGTATACTTTTACCCATTACACTTACAAGTCTTATGAGCTGTCTGTCCAACCATCGGAGAACATCTGGCCCCTCCTCTGTCTCTGCTCTGTACACCCCTAAGCGGGCCATGAGCACAGCTGCTGCTTCCTGATCAAAGGCTGCCTCAATGTGCTGGAGCTGGGTCTGAGCATCTGCCCAACTAAAAACAGAAATACACACAGCTGTAAATACAGTCATATGCAAAGTAAAACAGTTGGCAGAAGGGTTTCAAATTACCTAAAGTTGTGATTTTTTAGTTGCTATCCTTCCAAGTGCACAATTAGCTAAACCAAAAGACATGCACTTGACAAGGCTTCCTCTCAAGAGTGCTTCAATTCATTAGTCAGACTAGAGGGGAGGTCAAATTTGCTCTGGAACGATTTGCCTTCCTTTAGTATTGTTTTCTTAAATTTAAAATTGTTTATTTTTTTTTCCAGGCAAAAAAAAAAAAGCTAGGACACAAAATGTAGGACTATGGGATTTCTTTTGCAAGCATTTAGTTACCCTAGTTACCAAATTTTTACTCAAAATTAAGCTAAAAAAATTAACTTACTTTCTAGCGATTGTTGTGACTCTGATACGTCTCTGTGTGCTGGAATGCTGGTATTGGGTGACAAATTGAACAGCACCCCGGCCGCCTTGTGGAATTGGTGCATTGTGCTAAATAAATAAATGTGGATGTCATCACATAGGTATTATTAGTGCATAAATGATCAGTTTTTAGAATTATAAAACAATATGCATTTACAGAAATAAATAATCTTTCAGCCAGGAGATTGTAAATTTCTTCTCCAGGTTTCCATCACAGTATATGTTTATCCAGATGTTCGCAACAAAGCAAAAGCATCTGAGAAAATACAGTGAAACGTACCTGATTTACCACTTCAAAGTAAACAGCAAGGGTCGTACTGGGATCCAAGCTACAAATCTTCCACTGACAGGTTCCACCAATACCCAATTCCTATAGAAAAGAAATATAAAAATTTTGTATTTTAGGACTGGTCATTCTACTCATCCATAAACACAGTCTCTAATGTCATATACAGAGCTATCTGTTAATATAAAAAACACATTTTTTTTAAAATCTGACTTACATTTTCAGAAATGCAAGGTCCTTTCACATTTAAGGAAACACACGGCCCAATTGTACCAGAAATTTTCAGCTCTCTGGAAGTCTGGAATAAGACAACAACAAGAAAATATTCAGAATGTGTCAATGCAAAGTCAATTTTTCCATCTTGTGTGAAGTGTAATCTGTGCACAATTAAACATGCCCACAAAAAATGCTCCTGCACATGATTTTTTGATCTTTAGTAACAAGTTGTACTTTAAGAAACAAAAGGCAATTTTTACTTGTAAATTTACTTGGTTTTTTTTCTACTTTTTGTCAGAGTCCACCCATCACACGTGCTTCTAGAAGTGTATATGACACCGCATTGCAAAACCCACATCCTATGTTGAATGAACAGTTGTGTAAATGTCCTGTTTGTGCTTCTAATGTAAATTTAAAAAAAAAACATGTGATACTGTGTGTACAATGAATATGAACAGGATTTAATAAGCAAGTGAACAAGCAACATATACATTCAATTGTACACATTTCACTGTTAAAACATCTATGTGGGATAAGACTTAAATATCTGGTTTCCCAAAAATTGCTAATTTTTAACATCAATGAAAGTACCTAACTTCTCATTGGTTGCAATTAAATATATATCCACTGAATTAACTATTCTTTACAGATGTAGAAGTTGATCATTTTAAAGTGACACAGCAGATATTTCAAATATGGTATAATTTAAAGTTATAGGGAATAAAAAGTACTTTATCATTTGAATGTTATTAAAAGTGCATTTTCTTACTGTAAACAGTGGTTTGTAATTGTGAGCAGTCAGTTTTTCTGATCCACACAAAGATTTCAAATCTTTTGTTAAGGACAGATCATGATCAATAACTCTTGATTAGCCCCAGAGGCACTGGGCCCATTGTCTTAAAAAGGGGCATGGAAATGTTCTGTATTTCACTAGGAATTTACTTTTATGTACTTTATTTTATTAAGTAGCAATGTCTGCTGAGAGATGGTCACGAATTCATTACTTGGAAACGCGGCACTTCAGAGACTGTGTCTCCATGATCTGCAGAGGGCAGACCCAAGTACTACAGTTGAATGATTCTATGCAGAAAAAAATAGAGCTTTTAAGTATTCCTTTATAAAACAAAGTTCATAAAAGTAAACAGATACATAGGTATATTATATTCCAAGTGAAATCCAGAAAGCTTTCAATGCAAGTCATCTGCAAATAAAAAAAAAGTCTAGGCATGCTCAGGCCCACTCCCAATCCTTTTATGCAGTTGGCTTGCATTCAAGACAGTAGACCCATAACCCGGTGTGGTTTACTGTAGGGAAAATTAATTTTAATAAGATTCAACTGATAAAATGTGTTACTACCTACAGCTTTATAATTTACCATACATGGGACATCAGATGAGTCACTTTAAGGACTCACAGCTTCTGTAATATCTAAAGAAGCTATGGTTAATTATCAGATGAAATACATTAAATAAAATCAGTTTTAGAATGTATACAAGTGCAAATTAATTAAGGCAATATGTTTACATAACATCCATCTCACCTTGACTTCAAGGTTTGCACCAAATGCCATCTTGAACTCCCCATTCAAATCTTTGCTGAACACTCTCTGAAATGTTTGCTTAAACAAGGATGTGTTGAATGAATCTCCAATCACGATCTGACCTCTATAAGATAAGAAAATCAAGCAAGCTTGAATCTGCAATAAGATAACCTAGTAATTACTAGGACAGAAAACAAATCAATACATAACGTACCCTGTAAGGTTGGAGCAACATTTCATTTCCAAAAGACCAGTCTGATCCAAGGCACAAGCATAAATGTCAATGCAGTGTCCATTGGCAGCACTGCGGTTAGCCAAACCTTCATAGTGCTGTTGAAAGACAATACAGTGTCAGTAGAAAAAAAAAAGATAAATGACATGGAATAAAATAGTCCTATAAAATGAACACAAGTTTTCATTGTCCCTTTTGAGTAAAGTAAATAACTTACTACACAAAAGCTATATTGTATTACAAACAACCCCCTGCCAGTCAAAAAGACACTATTGTTTGAATCAAGAAATCCATGCCCACCTCTCAGGAAATACCAACAATAGCTTATGTGACTATACATGCCTTCATAGCCTTCTTCATGAGACGGGCATTGTCCTTTTCAATATCGTGCCAGGAACGAATTGGCGTTTTAAGTTCATCTCCAACCACCATGCCTGGACCTTGTGTTGGTGGGCCACCGGTAAATAACATTATTCTGGCTCCAGTGTTTGGAAGTGTTCCCTAAAATGATAACATTTAATTATTATAAAAAGAAAAGCACAACAAAACAGTAACATATGCATTATATGCACAGCAGGTCTATAATATAGTATGTACACAGTACCACTAGGTTTCATTTCTTTTTAAGTTATTTTTTTTTTTTAGTTAAATAAAAGTTGACTGAATTAACAATGTTTATTTCAACCTCTGTACTGCATATTAAAAAGAAATTGAGTTGTGGGAAGTGTAACTTCTCTCATATTACCAATTAAAAAAAATAATAAATTAAAATTGAATTCTCTAAAAGTTTGGTCAGTAGTTACAGGTAGGTAGATCTCCCCTCATAAGTCCCACCATACATTGCAGAATGGCAAAACAGTATTGCAAACTATCATATACATAAATAACCACTCGAGTGTCAAATGTACACTATGCTATTCTGAAGAACTTGATAATAAGCAACATGGTTTATATGGCTTAAAATAAAGTATTACAACCTTTAATTTTCAACTATTGGTGTGTTTAGTGTTCACTGACATTTTGTCTTTGTAAATGGGTTATAAATCCTGGAATAATTCAGATAAGACCTGTTCTCACTTCTGTTGAAAACAATCTCTCTAAATACAGCATTGACAATACAACTCAAAGGCAGAGTAAGGCCCTTAGGATAACCCCATCAAGATACAGACCAACTAGCAGTCTAAGAGGAATCAGCAATTACCTCCAATAACCCAACAGCAATAGATAAAGCTACACCAGTAGATCGAAGAGGTCTTTTTCCTTGGGGCACAGGCCATGGATCACGTTGCAACTCTCCAAGTAGATCTGTTAAATTCATGTCAATCTTGTGGACTGGTTGCAGAAACCTAAACACAATTTAGATGATAACCTTTGTTAAAAATGTACAGAATTTTATACATATGAAATTTAAATATACTAAAAAATGTTCTGTGAACACTACAATAAGCTTCTTGACATATCAAGCTTTGTGCATTCAAAGATTAACATTTTTAAGATAACCATAGTGTGGTAGAGGATAGCAATATTAATAATCAACCACAATTAAATTCAGTTCAAGTTATTAGTCTTAATATGCCGCTAGAATCTTACCGGCTTGACAAAAATGGCTGCTCCTGTGGCTGCAGTGGCCTTCCCTGTGGTGCTGGTGCTGCTGGCTTTGAAAGACCCAACATATCCTAGATTTAAGAAAACATTCAGATTTACATGAGGAATAACATTTAAACCTACATTTAAAGAGCCAATTAACCAATAGTAAAAGGGAAAAAAATACTTAAGATTTTATATAATTCTGTTATGGTTATTAAAAAGATTAAAACATTAGAAGTATATTCTATATCAGACACAGAAAAAACATGCATCTCAAGTGTATGCAAGTAAAGCTAGGGTTTGCCCAAAGGATTATCTATTTCACCATTATCCCCAGTGGAACACTTAATGTCATTACATTTAGCAGCTACATAACAACAACAACTCAGGCTACCTGTATTTGTTTAGCAGTCAGATCTTTGGTCCCTCTGAAGACATAGCTTTTGGAGATCCCATCACAACTTAGTTCATGTACTTGCACCATTCTTCCAAATGTGATCAGACCAACAAGGGCATCAGGAGGCAATAAGCTGAGGGACATTTGTAAGGATTCCTTGAGAGCCTGAAGGTCTTCCTCTTCCAAGCATGTATCTACCACATAAAGGAAGATCAGTGGGGTCTGAGGACCTCGCTGCCATTACAGAAAAAAAAAATCTAGTGTTAAAATTAATTTAATGGTAAAGCATGATCATGCAGATGGTAGACATTCCATTAAGTACAATTAAACTAAACTATAAAAATACAATTCACAATGAAAGTGGATGAAAACTTTACAGAACACATTTAATACTTCTTAGCAATCAAAATTACTGTCAGAAGGAGAAAAAACAAAAAAAAACAGCATCGCTTAAATTTGAAGTGTATAGTGTTTTGGACTTCAGCAGACCCATTATTGGGAGTCCAAGAGTTTGTGAGGTTCTCCCGAGGGGCTGTACTGATAGTAGTCCATTTTATTGTCCTGATAACAGGGTTTATTTACGTCCCTTCCTGCAGTGGCTACTGCAAGTAAACCTACACTGTTATTATTGACAGCCTTCTGGACAGATCCTTTCACCCCATGGTTGCCTAACAGGGGATGGAGAGAAGCAAATCCACTGGAAGCTACAATACTAAGTACAAATGCAAGTTAAAAGATACATTTAAATTATTTTGCTTCAAATGTAGATTTATTGATAAGCAGCTACTAATTAACAAAACTAACCCTTATTGTTTCACCTCTACAAAGGGGCCCTTTAAGGGTAGTAATTCATTAATTAGCTTATCTTAATTTGCAATTAAAAAGCTGTGTCTAAATGGGAAGGGGTGTGCTCAGTTTTTCTTTTGTTTTATTGAGTGAGAAAAAAAAGAGAAAAGAGGAAATAGACTTTCTCTCAAGAAATAACAAGATTGAATATTTCATTGTACAAATAGGTTTGAACAGATCTTTGTTAATCTAATAGTAAGCAGAACTTGGTCGTCATCCCCCCCAATTGCCTTATTGTTAAAATGTGTATTGTCCTAGGATACACTCATGTAGGACAAAACAAGTTTTAACAATAAGGCTTGCTTAACATAAACATCAGACAAATTAAAGCTTTCAACCTCATCTCAGAGTCTAAAGTTTCACAATAAATTCTCAAGTAATAATGGCTGTAATAACATATTTTATGCAAATCTAAATTCAACAAACACATTTTGACCCACAATGAATCTCCAAATTAGGTTAATGGCATCCCTTATCTATATCTATCTAGAGATAAATAGTTGAGGATGTTTTATATATATAAAGCCAGCTCAGCTTCCCAGAATGCAGTGTAATAACTGAGCTGGAAGCAGGTTTTAATAATAAAAAATAATATATATATGATTATTATTGTAGATGTAAAACTTTAAACTTGTTTAGATAACTTACAAGTTAACCATACCCGTGGCCCATCTGTTCTTTTCTGTTATCTGTGCAGACAGAAGCTACATAATACAGAGCAGACCTAACAATTTATTTTGATTAGATGAAATAATTCTGAACGCATTTAAAAATATCCAAGTGGCTTTCAAGCTGGCTGCATTATTCACAATTATTTCACAGGATCATATACAGTACCTGAACAATGTATTCAATGGTGGAAAATTGCGGCATTAGTTCTGCAGGCTGATTCACTTCTGATATTCCAGAATATGTTGGTGGGAACTATGGAAAACACAATAAAAAATAAATAAATATTGTGATCAGAATTAAGTAGGAGCCTCTGCACACGATTAAATTGAACCCAAAGCAGTAATTTATAATAAACCGGTATATTGATACTGAAATGTTTGCCCAGAGCCCAGACTATACAAGACAAACAATTATGAAAAACAGTTTACACAGTTATATGATAATCATGTTAAGAAAGAAAAACAACAAGCTTTGCTAAGGGGCAATTGTAACTATTTAAACAGCTTAAAAGTATATCCAAGTTTCCATGTTTATAACTTTTTCTAATCTAACACAAGCTGCTTATATCAGACACACACATCACATGGAGTCATTCTATACAGATACAGAGTTATTTTATTCAAAAATAAAGCTTGTTGTCCACACCACAGAGCTGCTTACATAGGCATGTGGTACCTACCAATAGAAACACTGCATTTCGGTACAGATTGTAACCCTTTACTAACCTTTAAGCCATAAGCAGCTAAATGCAGAGATCTACAGATCAGTGTCTGACTCCTACAGGAAAACTATACATTCCAAGATTCCTTCCTGCACAAACTGCCATCATTGATTGCTACATTGTATTAAAATGTATAGCTGCCTGTGATTTGCCAAAAAAAGCTATGAATGTTATGCTAATTTTAGCAGGGATTTTCAGGGGTGGCAACTCACAAAAGCTGCTTGCAAACTCAAGAGGTTTAGCAAACATCAGGGTGAGTTTGTTACTGTTTATTTTGGTATTTTTTCCCCCCATGCAAAAAAATAGTTTGCATACAATACTGATTCTTCTCTATCAGATGCACTCATAACCCAGAAAACTTAGATATGCCTATAACGATATTTTGAGAACCGTGTACAGATGGACTCACTCACAAAGCTGGACTAGCACAAGAAGGTTAGTGTCTTAGTTCAAGCTACATATGAAGAACCTTTATAGTGGTACTGTTTTAGCACTGAAAAATCATATCAAACCACCTTGCAGGGTACTATACATAAAATTAAAATAAAAAACACATAAAACCAGGTGTGTAACAATCTGTCTCCTTGCACTTTCATGTTTATTTATTTGTTCCTGTATTATATTAATTGTAGTTAGCAAATATGACACTTACCTGATTACGCTGAAAGCAGAAGTTACATGCCCATAGCTTGGCTCTGTAGTCAACCTGGCTGCAGAAGAAAATAGGGTGTTAAAAAAAAGCAAAGTGTGATGGCGCCTCAGTGTGCAATTAAGCTAGACTAAACCTTACCACTTTAGTATTAGTTATTTTATTCATAAAACGAAACAAATAAAAAAAGGATCCTCCGACAGGGCACCTAATGTAATTAACCCGAGAAAGAAATTCACATTTATTACCCTGTGTAAATTTGATTGAATATACGTATAAATGGAAATCACATAAAAATAATTTAGTGGGTGGGTGTTTATTACATTTCTGTATAAATTCAGTTTCATGAATTTTAGTTTTGATAACGAACACATAAACTAAAGGTGATCTTACCAAAGTGGGTTAAGCACAGCTTTGCATGTTGGCCTTGTGCAGAGTACGGGCTCATACTGCACAGGGGGGAGGTCAGGTCGTTCTTTCAGGGGCGTAAAAAGGCAACCCAAAGGCACAACCATCCTTGTTGCTTCCAGCCGGCTGGAGGGCCACACATTCCAACTGAAGCGGACTCCATCGCGCTCTTCATTCTGCTGAATAAACTCCAAGTACGTAGCCATGGATACACAGGAAATCTGCATAGGACAGAGACAATACAGGATATTATAAACAAATGTATAGGAAAAAACTATCGAGTCAGTCCTAAAAGACAATAAATAGTTAAATAAATAAATGTATGTGAAGAGTGGGAATCGTTATCTAGTAACATCAACAGTACTCCAAACAGACATGTATATTTCAAAGAAGCACAACACAGTAAGACCAAATAAAACATTAAACAAGACCAAATAAAATATAAAATAAATGTACAGTGTACTAGAAATAATACAGAGTGTGCCATTGCTGGGATATATAAAACTGAATTAACTGAACATGTCTTAATAGAACCCCCTTGTGCTTTGTTACATTAAAAAATCATTTTTTTTACAAGTCATCACTGACAAGGATAAAAAGTCACTTGAATAAAAAAAAAATAAAAAAAATGTAGTTCAAACTCAATTTCTTGCAAAATGCCAAAGTACAAATATATCATCCAGCTCAGATATTATTATCTATTTTTGCAGTGTTATACTAAACAATGTATATAATTTAAGTGAGAGCAGATATATGAAGAGTGTGAGTTCTCAATCTTGTAAGATGATTTGGGGAAAACTCTATGCAGACTGGATTCTAAGCTTAAAAAAGACAGGGCCCTCCAATATTTGTAATGCGTTAATATTGTTTTGCCCTGAACTTAATCCATGTACAGCGCAACAGAACATGCTGGGCACATTACAAATAAAATGATAATATTATTATTAATATGCAAGATAGAGATTATATATATATATATATATATATATATATATATATATATATATACACACACACACATGAATATTTCCACAAACTATTCTAAGAGTAAAATATCCAAGGTATTAATAATTCTTGTTAAAAAAATAATAATTAAGTCAGAGGTTGAAACCATTATATGAAACTTAGGAGCCAGTCAGACTGCAGTGGAGCCAGGAAATGGTATATGTAAATAGAATTAGCAAAAAGTTTGGAGCCAGAAGTATAATTTTAGGACATGTTCCCCGAATTTATCAAGTGCTTAATAAGGGATATTTTCAGCTCTGCGTTTTAACAAAAATATTATGTTTAAAGTGTGAAACCAAACTATAAAAAGTAACAATCTTAAAATTATGTTTGTAGATGATCTGAATGTCCTTCTCAAACTATGCAGATAAGTTTCCCTTGTCCCAAGTTTGTCATCTGTAAATGCACTTTGGACCAATGATAACAGTTGTCCACTGGGTTACAGAGGGCTAAACACAGCAACAGATCATTTGTATATAAGATCATGCAATTATCTCAATGTCATCACAGTAAAAGACATCCACACAGATCAGTCTTCTAATGAAAAATACACACTTCATTAAACTGAAGCACGGATATTTTAGGACACAGGCGTGATCAATAGGTCAAAGGTTAAAACTGGATCTGACAACAAAATCAGGATGGACTGGAAAGCAGGGATTTAAAAGGAACAGCGGAGAATCGCACAATTACACACAGACATCTACAGAAAATGGCTAAATAGGTGCCGCTTCTGCCCATAGATCTAGAAATGGAAATGCAGAAATTACATTATCCATTAATTTATTATCATTTGTTTGTTCTTATATTGACGTATACCACCAACAATCCTTGTTGCCCTATTAGGGTTATTTTTCAATATTCTATTATCCATTATTTGTAATATGCCAACATATTGCCTAGGGCTTTACAGGGGTTTTAAAACATTACAAAATAATGGATCGCGTGGTTATTGAGCTTAAAATCAAACGTACACAGTGCTATCCCTAAGGCACCGACACAAGATTGAAAACTCACAAACTTACATTCCACCAATCCTTGTGTCTAGCATTGCTCACAAATTAACCTGATTAAATGTAGTACCACACATCGTAATTATATGTAAAGACACATCACCATAATTGTCTGGCAATATATATATATATATATATATATATATATATATATATATATATATATATACACACACATATATACACACCGGGATAACCTTAGAAATACACAAGTAAAGATATATAAACATATGCAAACAATTGGCAAGAGGTTGATAATAAAATCTCTCTCTATACACAAACACACACAAATATCCAACAATTAGGAGCCAGGAATGTGTTATGGTGGGCTATACCTAGGGGTCTGAAGGGAGGCCCTCAGAGATATATACTCTGGGAACATATTGATTTAGTAGCCTGACTATATGTTAGGAGCTAGGCTCTGAGACTCCAGGGAGATTGCAGCCCTACAGGTTTTTCTTTATATATATATATATATATATATATATATATATATATATATATATATATATATATATATATATATATATTATATATATATATATATATATACACATACATATATACACACATACAGAATTAAATGAATATCAAACATATACAACATAAAATCTGTCACGATATATATATATATATATATATATATATATATATATATATATATATATATATGAGACATAATATCCATATGAGTCTCTTGTTGTTACACTATAGGTTCCCTGTTGGAGTAGTCACACAAGTCCATACAAACCCTTTCTAGCCGCACTTTCCCATACCCATACCCCAGTACAGCTCTCTCACACACAATGAATGTCTATAAATAACCGGTTGCACTTACGTTTCTCCTCACGGTCAGTCCGGCTCTCTCTCAGTCCAGGCCGCTTCTCTCGGTGTCCGGCTCCGCTTCCTCTCTACCCTGGATGTACAGCTCAGCAATAGGCCGGTTGCACGTCGTGACGTCACCTGAAGGAAGAACCCAACGCACCCAAGCCACGTCAAATCCATTCCACCAATCAGAAAGGTGCTTCCTTGATGACACATATTACGTACACGGAAACGGCCAATTCTAGGACTGAAACTCTCGATCTCTCTTTGGCATCTGTTGCGCTGGGTGTGCCTCAGCTGACGCCATGTTGGTGGGCGGTGCCTGCGCCGACGTCATTAAGAGGCCCTGCAGGCAGCCATCTTTGGCACTTGGAGTTAGTGGCAATGTTAGGAATGTGATGGAGGCGGTTTTGTATTGTCATAGAAATGGAAAATTGTGTTATATTCAGAGTGTGTGTTTATTTATAGCTCGCTGACGCAAAGTCTTCTTGGGCAGTTATGTACAATCATATTGACATTTCAACGTGAGTCTTCATTTTACTGGGTACTGTATAGAGAACCCCTTCCGGATCGCTACGTTGTCATGGTGAATGTACGGTCACCCAAGATGGGCCGATCATAACAGAGAGGTCAGACAAATATCAGTCCACTGAAGAAGGAACTGGCAGCCCATTCCAGTATCTCTGCCCTGAAAACATTATGGATACGCACATCCAGAGACATAAGTATTGTGCCTGGTGTGCTGTGGTCCATAGGGTCACGGAGAGTCGAGAACGACTGAACAGCAACAATGTACAGGGAACAAAGTCTAAGGAGACTATAGATAGGCAACTTAAGTTATAAGGAAATGGGCTAAAGGATTACTTTGTTTCTTTATATATACATTATTTTGAACCTACACTTCAAAATACAGAAAATTATTTTATATTATAAAAAAAATATATATAATATAGCCTCTAATATGTTACATTTTATATGCCATTATTTTCCTGTGGGAGCTGCTATTCTGGTTTGTACTGATTAACTTCCTGAAACTATGAGTGAACAGGTTTCTATCTGCCCAATAGGACTGTGTCGGAAGCTTCCATTTGGTCTTAATAGAAAGGCTCATTAATTAACAGTAACACACTAAAGTAAGTTGGGATCTTTCCTGCTTTATGCCCACCAGCAGTGGTGTGCAGCTATCACTAGGTGTCATGACGGTGTGCCGAGACTTTGTTCAATTTGTTCTTAGGGGGAGTGTTAGATTTACGGTTCAGGGCTTGGGTAGTGGCAGATGATAATCTTTACGCAGCGTGACCCTATTTTATCATGTAAAACGTATCATCTGCCACTACCCCAACTCCTACATTTAACCGTGGGAAATTAAAGTCTTGGCGAGCCACTGTTGCATCACCTAGTGATAGCTGCACGCAATGCGGAAGGCACAAAACAGGAAAGGTATAAAGTATAAAAATTTCAATTAGCAAGTTGTTATTCAAGGAACGCTAAATAAAGAAGACTTGATCATAGCGGCCTCTTAAACACAGCTTCATAAGTGGTAAAGAATTTGCCTCCATGTGATTCAGTGTAGTTCAAGTGAAAAAGAAAATATGTGAACATAGACAGTAATATTAAAGTGCCAGTGTAAGTGACAAGTAAAGGGCTGTCAAGTCCACCACTTGTAAGTTCAAGAAGTATGTGTGGTTAGGAATCCAACAATAAAGCCATCAGTAATATAGTTGTTGTACTGCGAGTTTGGGTGTAACACTCGCAAAATTTGAGGGTTGCGCAATGGACGAAGAAGATTGCGCATGCCAAAGGCGCTCCACGCATGCACGACTCAACTGCGATACAGGGAGGGAGAGAGGAGGCAGAGAGAGAGAGAAGAAGAGCGGAGAGATAGAGGACGCACAGAGAGAGGTCGCACACAGAGTAAGAGAGAGAGGGTGCACAGAGACGGTTCACACAGAGACAGCGCACACACAGGTAGAGAGAGGGAGCACAGAGAGAGTAAGAGAGAGGGCGCACAGAGAAAGACATCTGACAGAGCAGAGAGAGATAGAACAGACAATTGAACATAACAAATGATAACTTCATTTATGACGGGCAAGTTACTAGTTTGCAATGAAAAGTACTCTTAAAATTACATTAACACAGACTTCAACTCATCTCTTCAACATCTCACTTACCTGTGGTGTTAATGAATATAATCTAATAAAAATACCTAAAAATTAGGTTGAAAAATATGGTATTCACTGCCAAAATGTTACAAAATAAATATACACATGGCATGATTGGGGAAGGAGAATTAAAGAGACATGGAAGGTTTCTGGGTTTTACTAAGGATATAATATAGCTGTGTATCTATTGACTTTTATGTACTTTGTTAAGAAATGGTTATAAGCTCTGTTTTTACTTCCTAAAATCAAACAGATATTACCTGCTTGGGTCTACCCTCTGCAGCTCCTGAATACAGAGACTCTGTAATCTGGTTGTACAGTGTCTCATACTAGCTAATCAGTGACCATCTCTCAGCGGCATTCTGCATTATGTTGAGATATGGTCACTTATTGACTAGTATGTGACACTGTACAGGACGAAGAGAAGAGTCTGTGTCTTCATGAGCTGCAGATAACAGACCCGAGCAAGTATTATTTGTTTGGTTTTAGGAACAAATATTACTTGCTTATAATACTTACTTATAAGCATGTCTTAAAATACAGTACATAAAAGTAAATAGATTCACAGGTGTATTATACTGCAGAAACCTTTCCTATCCATTTTAAGTTCTGGAGTTTATGGAGCAATGGAGTATCAGCAGGACCTTTGTTTTTGGCATGCTAAACCTTAGCGATCACAATATTATCCCACAAAAGATGTCAGGAGCTGGTAGCATAAGTTAGTGAGACAGGAATAGTCTGGATTAGCCACATAAATGTGGATACCATCAATGTAATGATGGAACTGGAATATAATGGCCATTACTAGCTGGCCAAGAGAGGATGCTTGGATGAAGAAGAGCTATGAATCCAAATTCAACCCTAGACTATGAATTAAAACAGGTTGAAAGTAAAGGAGCGTATAGGATAGGATGTGAGCTTAAACGGGAGGTGAGCCCGCAAGAGCAGCAGAAGGTCAACTAAAAAAGACTGGTGATACACCCATCAGGGTTTGTAGAGACAAGACTGAAATGTTTTAAGAATAATCTGATATCGATAAGAATCCAAGCTATCCTTAATAGGCTGCCCTCACAAAGGCCCTCATTCAATTGAAATTTAGCCAATTGAATAGGGCTCTAAATAAGCACATAGCATATTTCTTTTAAAGAAGTTTTTAGTTAGTAAACTTCTATCCAAAAGCAAGGTTTTCACTAACTAAAAACTTCTGGAAAAAAATGTGCTGTGTGCTTATTTAGAGCCCTATTCAATTGGCCAAATTGCAATTGAATGAGGCCCAAAGCCATTAGCCAAGAGAGACTACTTGAACATGCTATTATTATAATTACTACAGTGTCTTGCAAAAGTATTCACCCCCCTTGGCATTTTTCGTGATTTTGTTGACTCACAACCTGGAATTAACATGGATTGTTTGAGGATTTGCATCATTTAATTTAGAGAACATGCCCACAACTTTGAAAACGTTTTTTTTTTTTTTTATTGTGAAGCAAACAACAAATAGGACAAAATAACAGAAAAGTCAATGTGCATAACTATTCACCCCCCTAAAGTCAATACTTTGTAGAGCCACCTTTTGCAGCAATCACAACTCCAAGTCACTTTGGATAAGTCTCTATGAGCTTGCCACATCTTACCACTGGGATTTTTGCCCATTCCTCCTTGCAAAACTGCTCCAGCTCCTTCAAGTTGGATGGTTTGCGCTTGTGAACAGCAATCTAAGTCTGACCACAGATTTTCTATTGGATTGAGGTCTGGGCTTTGACTAAGCTCAAATCCCGCACAGAGTGGTACGGGTTTGCTCAAGAATATCCCTGTATTTAGCACCATCCATCTTTCCCTCAACTTTGACCAGTTTCCGAGTCCCGGCTGCTGAAAAACATCCCCACAGCATGATGCTGCCACCACCATGTTTCACTGTGGGGATGGTGTTCTTTGGGTGATGTGATGTGTTGGGTTTGCTCCAGACATAGGCCCTCATTCATTTGCGATTTGGCCAATTGAATAGGGCTCTAAATAAGCACATAACATATTTTTTTAAAGAAGTTTTTAATTAGTAAACATCTATCCAAAAGCAAGGTTTTCACTAACTAAAAACTTCTTTAAAAAAAAAAATGCTATGTGCTTATTTAGACCCCTATTCAATTGGCCAAATTGCAATTGAATGAGGGCCATAGCGTTTTATTGATGGCTGAAAAGTTAAATTTTAGTCTCATAAGACCAAAGCACCTTCCTCCGTACATTTTGGGAGTCTCCCACATGCCTTTTCGCAAAATCAAAATGTGCCGTTTTGTTTTTTGCTGAAAGTAATGGCTTTCTTCTGACCACTTTGCCATAAAGCCCAACTCTATGGAGCGTACGGCTTATTGTCGTCCTATGTACAGATACTCCAGTCTCTGCTGTGGAACTCTGCAGCTCCTCCAGGGTTACCTTAGGTCTCTGTGCTGCTGCTCTGATTAATGCCCTCCTTGGCCGGTCTGTGAGTTTTGGTGGGTGGCCGTCTCTTGGCAGGTTTGCTGTTGTGCCATGTCCTTTCCATTTGGTTATGATAGATTTGATGGTGCTCCTGGGCATCATCAAAGATTTGGATATTTTTTTATAACCTAAGCCTGACTTGTACTTCTCAACAACATTGTTGCTTACTTGTTTGGAGAGTTCCTTGGTCTTCATGGCTGTGTCTGGTTAGTGGTGCCTCTTGCTTAGGTGTTGCAGCCTCTGGGGACTTTCAAAAAAGGTGTGCATATGTAATAACAGATCATGTGACACTTAGATTGCACACAGGTGGACATCATTTCACTAATTATGTGACTTCTGAAGGTAATTGGTTGCACCAGAGCTTTTTATGGGCTTCATAACAAAGGGGGTGAATACATATGCACATGCCAATTTTCTGTTTTCTATTTCTAAAAAATAGTTTTATGTATATATTTTTCTCATGTCACTTCACCAACTTAAACTATTGTGTTCTGATCCAGATTAACAAAACATTTAACTTAAGGATGTAATGTAACAAAATAGGTAAAAAGTCAAGGGGGGGGAATACTTTTGCAAGGCACTGTAGCTACTTACCCGGCAAAAATGACGGGAATAAAATTTTAAACCTGGCAATGCTGTTTGCCACCCAATGTGAGCACCTTCAGAGCTCATCGCGAGCCCCGCGCTGAGTGCCTTCAACGCTCATCCGGTGGATCGCAATGAGCACCAAAGTATCTCCCCCTGTCTACTTCCTCCCTTGTGTCTCATTTCCCCTCACCTCTCACTCCCTTGTGTCTCCTTTCCCCCTCCTCTCCCTCCCTTGTGTCTCCTTACCCCCCTGTGTTTTTACCCCCCTCTCCCTCCCCTGTGTCTCTTCCAACCCTCTCCTGTGTCTCTTTCTCCTCCCTGTGTCTCTTTCTACCCCTCCTCCCCTGTGTCTGTTCCCCCCTCCCCTGTGTCTCTTCCACCCTCTCCCTCCCCTGTGTCTCTCCCCCTTCTTTCCCCAGTCCCCCTTATCCTCCTCCCTCCATTCCATCCTCCTCCCTCCTTCCCCTCATCATCCCCTCATCCTCCTCCTCCCTCCTTCCCCTCTACAATTACCTCCCTATCCCCTCTCTCCTTACTATCATGCGATCAGCACTTACTGCTCTCCCCTGCAGTTCCAGCTTCTTCTGTGTACCAACCGGCATATGCTAATGACGTGATGTCACATGGCCGTCACATCATTAGCATATGCCGGTTGGGACACAGCCAGAAGCCGGCGCTGCACGGGAGAGCAGCAGGAGCTGATTGCATGATACTAAGGAGAGAGTCCAGGTAGTGGGGGTGATGCAAGCCCTGGGGGTCTCATTGAAGCCCCTGTCGTTACCAAGATCGCAAACGTCACCAACACTGACAACTATATATGTCATTACTAGGGAATTGCCTGTCAAAAAATGACGACAATAAAATACCATACAACATCATGCTTTACACATTTTTCCTCCCCTGTGTCTCTTTTCCTCCATCTGTCAGCCCTGTGTCACTTTCCACCCTCTCCCCCGTGTCCCTTCCCTGTGTCTTTCTCCTCTGTGTCTCTGCTGAAGCTCTGCATGGCTCTCACTGACTGGCGTTGTTCTGCTGTGTTACTGGCTTTTGCGTCGTGTATCTTCTAAGTCCCTCGTGCCTGGCGCTGTTCGTGTAAGTGTTACTGGCTTCAACCTCATTTTGATCCTGTTTGAGAATTTTTATGTTTTTTCGGCGGACATTGTTTTCTCGCTTAGACAATTTTAGAGTGTCCAAAAACTCAAAATATGGTTAAAATTATCTTGCTAACTCACTCACAGGATCCATGGCTCCCCCCCTGAGTTGTCTGTGAGTGTATAAATTTGCAGACCTTTGCCACCCGCAACTTTCGTTGTTCGCAATTTCCCCCTCCTCCCTCCCCTGTATCTTTCTCCTCTCTCTCCCTCCGCAAGTCTTGCAATCCTCGCAATGAGTGCCGAACTGTTACCTTTGGCCTCGCTTTGAGCCTTTTTTGAATGATTTATGTTTTTCCGGATGCCAATTTTTCCTCCGCTTACCTGATTTTTGATGTCTGAAAATCTGCAATTAAGGCTTAAATTAGCTTGTAACCTGACTCCCAGGCTCCCCCCCTGGGCTGTGTGTGAGTTTTTTTGTGAATTTTTTTAATTAATTGTCATTTTTTGTGGGTCGTCCTAGTGTTCGCAAGTTACACGCTTGAAAACCATGGCGGCCGTTAAAGTCATACATTTTTCTAAGACCTGCATGCCTCGCGCTCAGCGCCAAAGTCGTATGTCCTTTGGCGCTGATTGCAGGCATTGCAATGTGCGCCTTTAATCTCTTTCCATCCTGCATGTGTGTAGCATCCTGGGGCAAATATGAAGTATGACTGGCCAGAGGTCCCTTAGAGGGACCCTGAAAGGCCACAATTGCTGCAATGAGCACCTACAGCGCTCATTGCAGCAAAGTGCTACGTACCACGCGATGAGTTCCTTCGGCGTTCATTGCGAGGCCTTCAATGAACACTGTAGGCGCTCATTGTAGTCCCTGCAACAGCATGCCCAACATCGCAAATGTGACCAACATCGCAAATGTGACCAACATCGCAATATCCACAACTATATATTAGCGAATTGCCCGTCAAAAAATGCCGGCAATGAAATTGTAAGTGAGCTAATGCTGTTTGGTGTATAATAAGCAAATAAATAATACATTAATAAATGAATATACTTTACGTAATTTGGAGGATTGTGTTGAAGAGCTGCAATCGGTTTTGATGTTGCTGGAGCATTAGTGGTGTGGAGCTGCTGTGTAAGCGTGCTGAATGTGTGCAGTGTAATACTGTGCGTGCGCGAGACCAAACCGTTAGCGTAGCTGTGTACTTCCGCATTGTATAAGTTATTGTTCTAAAATGGTGGCTAATGTGTGTTATGCGTCTGTAGCGGAATATCCGCAGGTGTTTTATAAGGGTTTGGCGAGTTTCTTGTGGTGTTTTGCGTGTTTAGAGTGCTGTAGCCTCGTTTTCGTTTTGTTCATTTTTTCTCTCGCTTAGAATTTTTTTTTGTGTCTAAACTCTTTTATTTTGAGTTAAATTAAGGTGTGACTTCATTTTTTGAGGTCCTGGATGCTCCCTCTTGCTGTAGGTAAGCTTTTTATGTATGTGCTGTGTGTATTTATTGTGTTTTTCATTTTTTCATGTCCGCGGGTTGCGGACGATTTTTGCGAGGTTGTAATGGGTGGAAACGTGTCTCATATGTTGTTTGCGTTACTACGTAAAGTTCGCGAGGGTCGCAGTTTCTTTTGCCAGGGCCGCGGTCTCGCTATGCGAGCCCGCAAGCGCGAGCAACGGCTCGTATGCTCACAACTATATATGTGATTGAAGTTAAAGCATATAGTATTGTTGCCACTACTGAATGACCCATCTACAGCATGTGCATTTCAGAGCACTGGCGAGGGATCATGTAACACTATGCACAGCTCTAAAGTTTCAGTTAAGAAATAGAGAGAGCAAATTCCCTTATTTCATTTTAAAGTGGCAGAGACAGAAGCACAGAAATGCCAAAATATATTTATTCAGAGTGTATGGGTAGTGAATAAATAGAGACCTGAATTAGCAGGGATAGAAAGCATAAAGACTATCACATACTGTATATAGTTGTGGATCTGCGAGGCTGGCCGTAACGCATACGATGTTGGTCACGCTTTGCAAAACCTCGCAAAGCCTTACTTGCGAGCCTTGCGAAGGCAGTAACTTTTACACCAAGGCAGTAACTTTTACACCAAGGCAGTAACACTTACACCAAGGCAGTAACACTTACACCAAGGCAGAAACACTTACACCTAGGCAGAAACACACCAACGCAGAAACACTTATACCAAGGCAGAAACACACCAACGCAGAAACACTTACACTAAGGCAGAAACACACCAACGCAGTAACACTTACACTAAGGCAGAAACACACCAACGCAGAAACACTTACACTAAGGCAGAAACACACCAACGCAGAAACACTTACACCAAGGCAGAAACACTTACACCAAGGCAGAAACACACCAACGCAGAAACACTTACACTAAGGCAGAAACACACCAACGCAGTAACACTTACACTAAGGCAGAAACACACCAACGCAGAAACACTTACACTAAGGCAGAAACACACCAACGCAGAAACACTTACACCAAGGCAGTAACACTTACACTAAGGCAGAAACACACCAACGCAGAAACACTTACACTAAGGCAGAAACACACCAACGCAGAAACACTTACACCAAGGCAGTAACACTTACACCAAGGCAGAAACACTTACACCAAGGCAGAAACACTTACACCAAGGCAGAAACACTTACACCAAGGCAGAAACACTTACACAAAGGCAGAAACACTTACACCAAGGCAGAAACACTTACACCAAGGCAGAAACACACCAACGCAGAAATACTTACACCAAGGCAGAAACACTTACACAAAGGCAGAAACACTTACACCAAGGCAGAAACACACCAACGCAGAAACACTTACACCAAGGCAGTAACACTTACACCAAGGCAGAAACACTTACACCAAGGCAGAAACACACCAAAGCAGAAACACTTACACCAAGGCAGAAACACACCAAAGCAGAAACACTTACACCAAGGCAAAAACACACCAACGCAGAAACACTTACACCAAGGCAGAAACACTTACACCAAGGCAGAAACACACCAACGCAGAAACACTTACACCAAGGCAGAAACACTTACACCAAGGCAGAAACACACCAACGCAGAAACACTTACACCAAGGCAGAAACACTTACACCAAGGCAGAAACACACCAACGCAGAAACACTTACACCAAGGCAGAAACACTTACACCAAGGCAGAAACACACCAACGCAGAAACAATTACAACAAGGTAGTAACACTTACACCAAGGCAGAAACACTTACACCAAGGCAGAAACACACCAACGCAGAAACACTTACACCAAGGCAGAAACACACCAACGCAGAAACACTTACACCAAGGCAGTAACACTTACACAAAGGCAGAAACACTTACACCAAGGCAGAAACACTTACACTAAGGCAGAAACACACCAACGCAGAAACACTTACACCAAGGCAGAAACACTTACACAAAGGCAGAAACACTTACACAAAGGCAGAAACACTTACACCAAGGCAGAAACACACCAACGCAGAAACACTTACACCAAGGCAGAAACACTTACACCAAGGCAGAAACACACCAACGCAGAAACACTTACACCAAGGCAGAAACACTTACACAAAGGCAGAAACACTTGCACAAAGGCAGAAACACTTACACCAAGGCAGAAACACACCAACACAGAAACACTTACACCAAGGCAGTAACACTTACACAAAGGCAGAAACACTTACACCAAGGCAGAAACACTTACACAAAGGCAGAAACACTTACACCAAGGCAGAAACACACCAACGCAGAAACACTTACACAAAGGCAGAAACACTTACACCAAGGCAGAAACACTTACACCAAGGCAGAAACACACCAACGCAGAAACACTTACACCAAGGAAGTAACACTTACACCAAGGCAGAAACACTTACACCAAGGCAGAAACACACCAAAGCAGAAACACTTACACCAAGGCAGAAACACTTACACTAAGGCAGAAACACACCAACGCAGAAACACTTACACTAAGGCAGAAACACTTGCACAAAGGCAGAAACACTTACACCAAGGCAGAAACACACCAACACAGAAACACTTACACCAAGGCAGTAACACTTACACAAAGGCAGAAACACTTACACCAAGGCAGAAACACTTACACAAAGGCAGAAACACTTACACCAAGGCAGAAACACTTACACCAAGGCAGAAACACACCAACGCAGAAACACTTACACAAAGGCAGAAACACTTACACCAAGGCAGAAACACTTACACCAAGGCAGAAACACACCAACGCAGAAACACTTACACCAAGGAAGTAACACTTACACCAAGGCAGAAACACTTACACCAAGGCAGAAACACACCAAAGCAGAAACACTTACACCAAGGCAGAAACACTTACACTAAGGCAGAAACACACCAACGCAGAAACACTTACACTAAGGCAGAAACACACCAACGCAGAAACACTTACACCAAGGCAGTAACACTTACACCAAGGCAGAAACACTTACACCTAGGCAGAAACACACCAACGCAGAAACACTTACACTAAGGCAGAAACACACCAACGCAGAAACACTTACACCAAGGCAGTAACACTTACACCAAGGCAGAAACACTTACACCTAGGCAGAAACACACCAACGCAGAAACACTTACACCAAGGCAGAAACACACCAACGCAGAAACACTTACACTAAGGCAGAAACACACCAACGCAGAAACACTTACACCAAGGCAGAAACACACCAACGCAGAAACACTTACACTAAGGCAGAAACACACCAACGCAGAAACACTTACACCAAGGCAGTAACACTTACACCAAGGCAGAAACACACCAACGCAGAAACATTTACACCAAGGCAGTAACACTTACAACTAAGGCAGAAACACACCAATGCAGAAACACTTACACCAAGGCAGTAACACTTACACCAAGGCAGAAACACACCAACGCAGAAACATTTACACCAAGGCAGTAACACTTACACAAAGGCAGAAACACTTACACCAAGGCAGAAACACTTACACAAAGGCAGAAACACTTACACCAAGGCAGAAACACACCAACGCAGAAACACTTACACCAAGGCAGAAACACTTACACCAAGGCAGAAACACTTACACAAAGGCAGAAACACTTGCACAAAGGCAGAAACACTTACACCAAGGCAGAAACACACCAACGCAGAAACACTTACACCAAGGCAGAAACACTTACACAAAGGCAGAAACACTTGCACAAAGGCAGAAACACTTACACCAAGGCAGAAACACACCAACGCAGAAACACTTACACCAAGGCAGTAACACTTACACAAAGGCAGAAACACTTACACCAAGGCAGAAACACTTACACAAAGGCAGAAACACTTACACCAAGGCAGAAACACTTACACCAAGGCAGAAACACACCAACGCAGAAACACTTACACAAAGGCAGAAACACTTACACCAAGGCAGAAACACTTACACCAAGGCAGAAACACACCAACGCAGAAACACTTACACCAAGGCAGTAACACTTACACCAAGGCAGAAACACACCAAAGCAGAAACACTTACACCAAGGCAGAAACACACCAACGCAGAAACACTTACACCAAGGCAGAAACACTTACACCAACGCAGAAACACTTACACCAAGGCAGAAACACTTACACCAAGGCAGAAACACACCAAAGCAGAAACACTTACACCAAGGCAGAAACACTTACACCAAGGCAGAAACACACCAACGCAGTAACACTTACACCAAGGCAGAAACACACCAAAGCAGAAACACTTACACCAAGGCAGAAACACTTACACCAAGGCAGAAACACACCAAAGCAGAAACACACCAAAGCAGAAACACTTACACCAAGGCAGAAACACTTACACCAAGGCAGAAACACTTACACCAAGGCAGAAACACACCAACGCAGAAACAATTACAACAAGGTAGTAACACTTACACCAAGGCAGAAACACTTACACCAAGGCAGAAACACACCAACGCAGAAACACTTACACCAAGGCAGAAACACACCAACGCAGAAACACTTACACCAAGGCAGTAACACTTACACAAAGGCAGAAACACTTACACCAAGGCAGAAACACTTACACAAAGGCAGAAACACTTACACCAAGGCAGAAACACACCAACGCAGAAACACTTACACCAAGGCAGAAACACACCAATGCAGAAACACTTACACCAAGGCAGTAACACTTACACCAAGGCAGAAACACTTACACCAAGGCAGAAACACTTACACCAAGGCAGAAACACACCAACGCAGAAACACTTACACCAAGGCAGAAACACACCAACGCAGAAACACTTACACCAAGGCAGTAACACTTACACCAAGGCAGAAACACTTACACCAAGGCAGAAACACACCAACGCAGAAACACTTACACCAAGGCAGAAACACACCAACTCAGAAACACTTACACCAAGGCAGAAACACTTACACAAAGGCAGAAACACTTACATCAAGGCAGAAACACTTACACCAAGGCAGAAACACACCAACGCAGAAACACTTACACCAAGGCAGTAACACTTACACAAAGGCAGAAACAATTACACCAAGGCAGAAACACTTACACAAAGGCAGAAACACTTACACAAAGGCAGAAACACTTACACCAAGGCAGTAACACACCAACGCAGAAACACTTATACTAAGGCAGAAACACACCAACGCAGAAACACTTACACCAAGGCAGAAACACACCAACGCAGAAACACTTACACCAAGGCAGAAACACTTACACCAAGGCAGAAACACTTACACCAAGGCAGAAACACACCAACGCAGAAACACTTACACCAAGGCAGTAACACTTACACCAAGGCAGAAACACTTACACCAAGGCAGAAACACACCAAAGCAGAAACACTTACACCAAGGCAGAAACACACCAACGCAGAAACACTTACACCAAGGCAGTAACACTTACACTAAGGCAGAAACACTTACACCAAGGCAGAAACACTTACACCAAGGCAGAAACACACCAACGCAGAAACACTTACACCAAGGCAGTAACACTTACACTAAGGCAGAAACACTTACACCAAGGCAGTAACACTTACACTAAGGCAGAAACACTTACACCAAGGCAGAAACATTTACACCAAGGCAGAAACACACCAACGCAGAAACACTTACACCAAGGCAGAAACACACCAACTCAGAAACACTTACACCAAGGCAGAAACACACCAACGCAGAAACACTTACACCAAGGCAGAAACACACCAAGGCAGAAACACTTACACCAAGGCAGAAACACACCAACGCAGAAACACTTACACCAAGGCAGAAACACACCAACTCAGAAACACTTACACCAAGGCAGAAACACACCAAGGCAGAAACACTTACACCAAGGCAGAAACACACCAACTCAGAAACACTTACACCAAGGCAGAAACACACCAACTCAGAAACACTTACACCAAGGCAGAAACACACCAAGGCAGAAAAACTTACACCAATGCAGAAACACACCAACGCAGAAACACTTACACCAAGGCAGAAACACTTACACCAAGGCAGAAACACACCAAAGCAGAAACACTTACACCAAGGCAGAAACACTTACACCAAGGCAGAAACACTTACACCTAGGCAGAAACACTTACACCAAGGCAGAAACACACCAACGCAGAAACACTTACACCGAGGCAGAAACACACCAACGCAGTAACACTTACACCAAGGCAGAGTTACAGCCTTATTAAATTGCAATTCGGCCAATTGAATAGGGCGTTATATAAGTACAGAGCATATTTTTTTACAGAAGTTTTCAATGTGCAGTGTGTAGTGTAAATATGCTGCGTGCTCGAGGGGAATCCGTTAGGGTAGCTGTGTACTTCCGCATTCTGTAAGTTAGTGTTGTAAAATGGCGTCGAATGTGTATGTGGTAGGCGGGTTTGTATGATGAAGCGTCCTTGCTAATGGTGTATGTTGTAGGTCTTAAGGGTTTTTGTAAAAGACGTATTTGCTTTGTGGAATTTAAAGGCTTTAGGGGTTGTGTAGCCTCGTTTTCGTTTTGTTCAGCGGCCATTTTTTCTCTCGCTTAGGAGATATTTAGAAGAGTGGCTAAACTTAGTAAATTTGACAGAATTCGATGTTTAAACTGTGTTGCAGAGGTTCTGGGTGTCCCCCCTTGGCGTGGGTAAGGTTTTTTTTTTATTTGTGTGTGTATTTTTGTGTTTTTTTAAGCTTGGCGCTGTGCGCGTGTTTTCCGTTAAGGTCATATTTTTGCGAGTCCGGAATGGATTTGTTCTAAGTCCCACGGGTCGTAATTGTTTTTGTGTAAGTCCGTAGTAAGTCATTGCGTGTTTATGTTTTTTTTTCCAAGTCCCGCTTGTGTGGTAGTTTGTAACCGCTTGTGAGGCTTCGCGAGGGAACGCATTTGCGGCCTGCAATGAGCCTGCGGCTCATTGCAGCTGACGTGGGAGCCTCCACCTCCGCAAATGCGGCCCCTCGGTTTGCGAGGGTCCACATTTGCGGTCCGAAAGTCGTAGGGGGTCGTAGGGATGAGCGCCTATGGCACTCAACTCCACCAGCGCAAGGAGCGCCTTTGGTGGTTTTAACTGTCCAGTTATGAGAACCACTCCACCATGTTTCAGTAATGCCTATCAAATCATATTTCTAATTTACTCATAATAATTCTAGCTCTTCTAGTTTCCCTGGAAAGGTTCTTTATTACCAGTCATATACTTTAGGTTGCTGTGTCTCTGCAAGTTGCTGCTCTGAGTTACTTACCATGACCTCCCTATTGACTCCCCTTTTTTTATAAAAGTATTGGTAACTATTACCTATATTTGGAACATATTAGTCTTTCTTTTTCTCATACACTTGACTTCATAGCCACAATGTATAGTAATATTTTTCTTGTGTGCCTTCAACACAACATGGAAATATATTAAAGCAATTAAAGGAGTTGGCTTGGTAAAGAAGTGCTTTTTTCTGGTTCCTGCTCATAGATCCTGTTGGATGTTTGCTCACACATAATGCTTTGTTTGAATAAAATCTCCACTAAAGTAATATGTGGATACATTATGCAGCATAGCACAGTAAGTATCTCATGGGGATCATTTTAGTTTCTATAAATTTAGGGGTGAAACTGTGACACAATAATCTATTGAGCCAGTAGTTGGCCTTCACAGCTGTTCTCTGGATCATACACAAGCTGGGAATCCTACCCACGAACAGCCGTTTCAAGGTTACTGCCTATTATTAGTGTGGGGCGGGATCCCAGCTTGTGTTGTGCACCTTCATCACTTCATCACAACAATCATTTAATATATGGTGGGTTTATAAAAAATGCCTTTAATGGCCCTTTAAAACATTTTGCAAATAAAAAACAACCTGGAACACACTGTCATTGTTAAATAATCTTTATAATCTTAAAATATACTGCTTTAAAGAACTATACTAACAGACAAAAAAAAGTTAAAAAATAAAATACAGCCTTTCCTGCTTATCTGCTTCTCCAAGTGGGAGGAGATTTTGTGTGCACAGGATGATAAGATCTGCTCCATCAGATTCACCAGAAGTATTAAGAGAACCGCTGAACTCTCAATTTTTTTTATATTGTATTCTGATTGATTTCGTCAATATATTTTATGGGAGATTGTGAGGAACAGTGGCGGAGCTACTGCTGGTGCAGCAGGTGAAAAGCACCAGAGCCCACTGCAACCAGGGGCATCTACTTTCTAGGTTTGGAGCTTCCAAATTATTTTGTACCGGCACCCACCAATCACTAGCTCTGACACTGGTATGGAGGAAAATGGCAGGCACTGTGCTGATGAATATGAGCAAAACAGAACAAGGAAGCCCAAATCATTTAATATATAAAGAACATTTATTTTGATTGAATGTAAAATAAATTCCAGAGTTAAGGGGTCCTTTAAATAGAGAGGAGGTTATTGAAAAAATATTGGCTCCCGGCAAACCAAAGACATATTGCTCAGTCATTTGCCATTCTCCAATCCAGTTATAAACTAGCCCACTTGGCAAAATCTAATGTGTTATGATGGTCTTATGAAATCTCCCAGTCTACTTAGAATGTATGCCCAAACTTAGCTGTTTTTATATAACATGCATGGACTTATTTAGGTTTTATGTTGCCCTAGGGCATTCAGATTCGTGCTCCCCATTCCCTACTTTTAGGTTTTACTTTCCCCTTTCTATATCTCAAATCATACGTTTTTGTGTGTTTATTTATATATATATGGTATGTCAGGAATTGTCAAGTGCACTTACAGACAGAAATAAACACTGCATATAGACATCTTTGGGATCTTTCCTGTTGGGTAGCCAGCAGCAGTGTCGAAAGCAGAGCGGCGAGGGGCCACTAAATGGCTCTGTCTACATTTTACACAATTTCTAACCTTACACCCTTACCCTAAGCCTTACCATAACCCTATGAAATTCAGTAAAATAGGCAGTAAAATCACGGCAGCGCTATCTAGTAGCCGCTCGCCCACCACTGCTGCCGCCACTGCTAGCGGCCACCTAACAGGAAAGGTCACATCTTTGTGCATATACATATATGCCCCCTAAACCTCACTTCGTATATTTCAATCTACTGCACTGCATCTACAGACAGCCTGCTGCCCCCTGGAAATGTGCTGGCCTAGGCCTGGGCCTCACGGGAATAGGCAGAAACACACCCCTGCTTTACATGCTATTATGCTAAATCTCAGTTTCTGATATGGCCTTGAATGCAGTAAAGCTTTCAGTTTTTGCAGTGGAAATGTGGCAATCCCAAGTGCAATGCCAGGAAAAGCATTTCAGATAAACAGCTCAGACAAAGTAATGGCTGCCCACAGTAGTTATTCAAAACAGTATATTTTATATGTGGATATGTAGTTGTGCTTTAAAAGGAAGATATACGGTAGTTATATGTTTTTTTTTTAAACTGTCGTTCATAATATTTTAATACAACAATCATTTAAATAGTACATTTGTGTTCACATTTGAACGTCTAAAACAAATAAAAAAAAACTTGTTTCCCGCCCAGAATTCCGAGAAATACATTGTATTCTGGGAACCCGGGCAGGGACATGCAAATGTGACCACAAAGGCTTCACTCTTTAATCCAAATATCATGTTTGAAGTGGTATTTGGATTAAAGAGTGAAGGGTCCTACCCTCTTATGGTAGCGCAGCACAGGCAGCAGCAGTGGCGGTGAGCATCTAGATGGCGCTGCCGATATTCCGGTCACATATCATAGAGTCAAGGCTTATGTAAAATGTTAGGACGAAGGGTTAGGGTGAGGGTTAGTTCAAGGGTTAGACTAACATTATACGCTTCTTCTAACTTCTCTCACATATCAGCGGCGCTGCAAATATCGGCAGCGCCATCTAGCGGTTGGAGGCTGCACTGCAGCGGCGGACCTGAGCAGACACCTTGGCCCTCATTTAATTGCGATTTGGCCAATTGAATAGGGCTCTAAATAAGCACATAGCATATATATTTTTTAAAGAAGTTTTTCGTTAGTGAAAAACTTGTTTTTGGGTAGATACTTACTAACTAAAAACTTCTTTAAAAAATATATGTTATGTGCTTATTTAGAGCCCTATTCAATTGGCCAAATTGCAATTGAATGAGGGCCCATAACAGGATAGATCCGAATGAAGCCTTTGTGCCATATTTGAAAAGTGTCTGTGCTTAAAAAAAAAAATCCATTCAATGAATTCTATGTGCAGTGTCCTAAAGTAGGCAATAGATGGCACTGCTGCATAGGAGGAACTACATCTCCCATGATGCACATCGCAGTGCTGTGTGTTTCCTGTACATGTGTAGGTAACAATGTCTGAAGAAGCATCAAGTGTATCTCCTACCAAGGCTGTTATAGTGCCTGGAAATGGGGGTGGAAGCGTGGAGAACTGCCTGTGGTATGGCTGGACCAAGAGGAGGTTAGACAAGGTGAGAGAACCACAACTAAAGACAATAAAGCAGGATCTTATAATGGAAGTACATCAATAAGAATGAATATACATATATTATTTATTCAGTAAGAATTCCTATACACAGGAGTAGGAACTTCACAGGAGCCTGGATTTTGTACTCCTGGCTCCCAGACAATTTTCCAAGTATGATATATCTCTATAAAGGGCTTCCTTTCAGGCTCCTAAAATATGTTTAGGTTTTAGATGTTTTGTCCACTCCTGCCTATACATATAGTGGTGGGAAAACTGCAGGACTTCAGGCTCCTGAATTTGTACCTCAGCAGCATAGTGTGTCTCTCTCACTCTATGTGTGTTTATGTCAGTCAGTCGTGTCCGACTCTCCGTGACCTCATGGACCGTAACACACCATGCTGATCCACTTTGTCTTCATGGCAGAGATACTGCAGTGGGTTGCCAGTTGCTTCTCCAGTGGGCCACAGCATACAGCTCCTGGTATTCCAAGGTGGTCTCCCATCCAAGTACTTACCATGCCCCACCCTGCTCTCTTATTCTATATATAATATTTAATTTAGTGGTTCAATTATTTTAAAATATTCTATCTTTCTAGCTATGCTGCATCTGGTGTTGGGCACGTATTTGCTAAAAAAAATGGTTCCCACTTTGCCAACTCCCAGGTGTCAGTGGTGCCTAGGAGTAGAGGGTTACCTGTAGATTTTGTGACCTTTTGGATACTTCAGAAATGTTTGTGCTGTTTACGTTTCACTTTTCAAGATTATTGAAAGGCTGATAGGACAGAATATATATTTTACTGATTTCCATGGATGAGAAACACCCTTAGTTCCTAAAATCTTCGTAATGCTTGTATGCATGTTATATATCTGTATAAACACAGAGCTCGCCATCCTTCCTCCTAAGAGGTCCAGGTAGATCCATAGCATTGTGTAACTTTTTCCATTCCTGCACATATTGATATTATTGGTATTCCTTTGTTTGTAGATTCAAAATTTCCAGTGCTTACTTCGCAATATGCCTGATCCATGTAAGTATCTATATAAATCTTGTAGAATCTGTTAATTGTGGAGTTTGGTAATGTAAGTTCAGGTTTCATATGGGTATTACCATGCTGTGTGTGTATGGTTGGCAGGCGGCAGCCCCCTGCCCCCCAAAAAAGAATCTATCTTGTTATGGTGTCGGGACAGATCCGCTGCTGCAGTGCGGCCTCCAACAGCTAGATGGCGCTGAATGTTAGCCTAACCCTCACCCTAACAGTTTACCTAAGCCTTGACTCTATGATATGGAACCGGAATATTGGCAGTACCATCTAGGGGATGCTCACCGCCACTGCTGCTGCCTTGTGCTGCTCTACCATAAGAGGATAGGACCAAATAATAGACACCACAGTATGTAAAAGTGGGTCAGTATGGACCCATGGGCTAGCAGGGTTTTTGATCGTATGCAAATCCAACTCTCCATGATTCACCCTTTGCCCACCTGAACCCATTCCTCCCTTTACCTCCCCCTTTGCCAGCATGAATAGATTATGTATTTTTGGGCTGACATACCCAAAAACAAGATATACTGGGTTTAATCTAGCAATAGACAATAAAGTTAACTTAACTGTAATGGTAGTAAGTAAAGTAATATTTATTTCCGTACACGCAAAGAAGAACATCCCCAGCTGCCCTGTTTTGGAAGCTTGAAGGTCCTACCAAAGATCCAGCATCTAAACATTGTACAAGATGTTACATTGTTACAGTACAATACAAATCACTAATACATAATCAAGACTGAAATTCAAATTATTGACCTGAATCATTTTTAAAATATAAATTACAAACAAACAGAGCAAGGCGGGTGACTCAAAATTAATTTTATTCTATTCTATAATTCTTTACACCTTTGATCCTAAAATTCAGATTTTAGAATGTTTACTCTTTTTAAAATTTACTGTACTATATTTAAAAAAAAGTTCCAAAATGTATTCCAAATAACTCTGAGAGTATATAAATATGGTCGCCACTTATTTATAAAACTCCTAGTTGTTCTCTCTCTATCTCCTTTATGCTTTCTCTCTACAACTCCAGAACCATTCACCTTTTGAAGATCCTGTTTCAGTTCTTTTAAAGAAGGTTCTTTCCGTTAAACCCAATACTTGAGTATCATTTTTTTTTGCTATTACAATTTCAATAAAGTTTTACATTTATTCCCTAATGTACCCCTTGGAAACCATTAACCTAATATAATCTGATCTTCATTAATCATGATCTGTTCTTTAATTAAATCTTATAATCATTTCTGTATTCTATTCTACGTCATTTAGGACACTTTCATAAAATAATGCAGCAAATTTGTTTACATTTTCCACACTTTTTTTCCCATTTGATTTATTGATGCTGGAAATTTTACATTTACATTTTCCAGCATTGATACAGTACATCCATAAAAATCAAAATGTATACTTAAATTTTTTTTTTTTTTAATTACAGGCAGATACATGACAAATAGAGTTACATTCTTGTTTAGTGACATGTTTCTCAACTATATAAAAATGACTATATTCCAAGAAGCAAGAAGTTTCAATTGTATTATTAGAACTGGTTAACTCACTACCTGGGACACCTGAACATATTGAACATGAAATCCGCCTCCTCCCATTTTCAGGATTTTCCTCCTCATTACCTTCTAAATAGCGAGCTTCAGAAATAAAGGTTATTCCTGACCTATCAAATACAATCTTTATCACAAAATTCTACAGGTAAATACCCTCTATACAGTTTTAATCATAGGGAGTAACTGACTCCTGCGGTTTGACACAGTAATATACAGTATTATGGTGCAGCGGATATCCCCTATAGGGGAGGAGCGTACTTAAAGACTAAACAAGAAAAAGACATACAATAAACATATTAACAAAAAAACACACATTAGTCAACTTGGTCAATATTTTTATTATTATTATTCAGTTCAAAGTAATCTTTTTGTACCTGCTCTTATTCTCCGTATCTGGTCCCTTCCTTGTCGGTTTCCGGCCTCCGGCTCTCCACCATCTCTAGAAATAACATCCATCTAAATTTATTTGGATTCAGCTTATGGTCGGGACCCGAATGCACGTAAAGTTATCCAGGGGCCACCTATCCCTAGAGGAAGTTAAGGATAGATATATTCGGGAGATGGAAAAGGATGTAGCTCTCCAATTATTATTATTATCGTTTATTTATAACGCGCCAACATATTCCGTAGCGCTGTACATAAGATACGTTCAAGACAAGGATACATACAAATTAACAAATAGCAAGGCAAGGAGGGCCCTGTCTTTGAGCCTCAGATCCATAGTGTCCATAGTGCTTTCCCTAAAGCACCGTGTGGAATTGAAACTCGTAGACTTACAACGTAAAGGTATTGTGTGAGGAAAAGGAGGGAGAGAGAGGTGTGTGTTAGGGTGGAAGGTGATATGATTCTTTAAATAGATGTGTTTTTTTAGAGAGGTTTTTAATGTTTTGAGGCTGGAGGATAATCTGGTGGAGCGAGGCAAGGAGTTCTTAGAGAATAGGGGCAGCACGAGAAAAGTCCTGAAGGCGAGAGTGAGAGGAGGTGACGGGTTGTGGAAAGAAGAAGGTCATTAGCAGAGCAAAGAGGGCAGGTGGGGGAGTATTTGGAGATGAGACCAGAAATGTATGGGGGGGCGCTCTTGTTGAGGGCTTTGAAAGTTAGGGTCAGGATTTAAAAAAAAATTCTGGAGGCTCTCCAATGGGACTTAAACAATTTGGAGGAGTCTTGGTCCAATATTTTAGGGGCTCCCTGAACTATAGTGTGCTAGAAACCTCAATAAAGGTTCTCCATCGTATGTATATCGAAGCAAGACAGGTTAGCTAAATGGAACAAGGAAAAGCCCAAAATGTTTTAGAGGTTGCCCCTACGTGGGCTCATACATCCACATATGATGTAAAGTTCTGGAAAGAGTAACCTAGCAAAAAATATATTTTCCATCAATCTCTACAGTTAACAGAGGAAATCTGCTTGCTAGGGATATGTAGCTTGGTACTTTCCCCATCTCAGAATAAACTTCTGCAATATATCCTACTAGCCACAAAATCCCATATAGCCCAAAACTGGAAAACTAGTTTATTAGATTTAGGGGCAATTGAGGCAAAAGTCCACTTTATTGCAGTAAACGAGAGAATTTTGCACTCCCTTACAGACACAGTCCCTACATTTTTAGGGATATGGGGCCCCAGGATAACTTTTTCTGGCATTTGGGTCCTGGCCATAAGCGGAGTCCCAATAAATGTAAAATGTATACTTTAACTTCGTACATAATGATCAAGAAGGTGCAAACTGTACACCAGAGAGCTTTGCCTTTTCCTGTGATATAGCAATATTATATTATGATTGATTGTGCTTGCAGACCTCAGAAGGAAGGACTGTATCACAAAATTCTAAATAAACTCCTTTAAGGACAGCCTCCTGGGCAGATCATTTCCATGGACACCTGAGGGGTTTGAGAGAAGCTTATGTGCTTAATATTTATATTGCTTGATATGCCAATTATAATAGTCACAGTAGTATTTGAATACTGATTTAGTTGCTAATCTGTAACTAAATAAATTTAACTTTATTGCACAAGCCCTACAGTGATCCTTTAAGGTCATGCAGTATCTGTATATTTTGCCTAGAAAGGACTGGTTTATTTGTGACACATAATCTGTTTTATTGCAGTCACAGCAAGAGAAACAATATGGCTCCCATTCATGGAATCAGAGCTGCAGTGTGACGAAAGAACTGTAATCATTGGGCACAGCTCTGGAGCTGCTGCAGCCATGAGGTATGGATAACATACACAATGTGTGTGTGTGTATATATATATATATATATTGAAGAGCAAGGCATTTGTGTGTCCCAGCTCAGCTTCCCAGAATGCAGTGTAATAACTGTTTTTCTCGGAATTCTAAGCTGGAAGCAGGTTTTTTAACTTGTTTTAGACATTTAAATGTGTACACAGATGTACTATTTATTTACTGTACGGTGGAGGGCTTCTATCGCTCTTTTTCCCACCATAATATAAATGATTGTTGTGGTGAACTACCTACTCATAAACTCTACAACACAAGCTGAGATCCCGCTCCATGCGGATTATAGTCAGTAAGCTTGAAACAGCTGTACATGGATAGGATACTCAGCTTGTGTTGAATCCAACCTTGGCTTTGCATTAAAGCTGTGTAATACAGCATGCATAAGCTTAAAGGAAGCCATGTTTGATAATGGCTTCGGATTGAAGAGTGAGGTATTTGTGGACATATTTGCATGTCCCAGCTCAGCTTCCCAGAATGCAGTGTAATAACTGTTTTTCTTGGAATTCTGAGCTGGAAGCAGATTTTTTTAACTTGTTTTAGACATTATATATATATATATATATATATATATATATATATATATATATATATATATATATATATATATATATATATATATATACACATACATTTATTTAATCTCCACGCTATAATCTGCAGGCAGCATGATTAGGATTAATATTGATAATATTCTAACAAATGTGGTACATAATTAAAAAATACTTATAGTTGTATGAGTGTTTGTGCAGTGTTCCATAAACAAGAAATTTGACTTCTAGTTTATAGACTAACTAACCCCCTGATGCTTCTATACTTGATGTAGCAGAGAGGGAGAGGGAAAACCATACATGTTACATGTGCCTCATATGATCTAGGAATAGTAAAACTATATATAATGCCTATGTATATTGCTAAGTGACTGCTGGTACGTCTTGTTTTCTCATGCAGGTTTGCTGAAACACATCACGTTTATGCAATCATTTTAGTGTCTGCCTACACCTCTGACTTGGGAGATGAGAATGAGAAAGAAAGTGGTAAGTTGAATTTGCGTTTGGGCTCCATAACGGTTACATAGCTAGGCTCTTCACCATTCAGATCACAGTACATAATTCTTAGTGACAGAAATGGAACACCTCTTTTCTTCTAATGGGGACTCCCACTCTCCTCAAATATAAAGCAATATTTGTCAAACTAGGCAAGTGCTGTATAATATAAAATAAACTTAAAGTTTAGGTGGAACTTGGACTTTAATGTAACAAATGCCATATTATACTACTATTTTTTGGTTGTCCATTAAAGGGATACAGCAAATGTTCTAATTATACTACAAATTAAAACTTCACCTATAAATTAAATAATTGCATTTGGCTGTTTATAAACAAAAGGGTTTGCTAATTGAATTTAATAACTGATTGGTATTTTAGACAGAAATTACTTTTCAAGACCCTTTTCCCTGGCAGGGTCTCTTTTATCTCAAGTCATTACGTAACACAAACAGTGGAGGGAAGATTAGTAGAGTATATCAAGTTGGTAGGAGCATTGTAATTTTGAGACCTCTGTCATTGTTCTGAGTCAACCAACTGGGCATGATATACTTTCAGACCCTGCCATGTAGGGTGATCTTGAAAATGAATTTATTCAAGGCCAATTATCGAATACTAATTTAGACTTGTTTTCATAAGAACTAACTACAAATATCCCTATCTTTGAGAGTAAAGTGTGGAGGCCATGTATCACATTAGCCCTAGTGATTTTTATTCATTTTTGTAAATAAAATGTTGGTAACAGCATTACATGAGAATATTATATTGTAATAACAAATGCAATAAAGCTGCAAAGTTTCACATAGAAATGCACTAACCACAGCTAGGGAGATGAAGGGGTCAACCTCACAATATGAGAAAAGTTTTTTATTTTTTTTATTTGGTTTTAAAAAACATTTAGGATATTTCAACCGTCCATGGCAATGGGAGAAGATAAAATCCAACTGCCGCCATATCATTCAGTTTGGCTCCACAGACGATCCTTTCTTGCCTTGGAAGGAGCAGCAAGAAGTGGCGGATAACCTGGATGCCGAGTTGCACAAATACACAGACAGAGGACACTTCCAGAATACTGAATTTAATGATCTCATCAATGCAGTGAAAAAACTGCTACCTGCATCAAAATAAAACCATTTGTACTCATTGTTGGATTGGTCTTAACTTTTGCGCTGTGCGCTCTCTCTCCCTGTGCGCCGTCTCTCTTGTCTTTATGTGCTCTCTCTCCCTCCTTCTGTTTCTCTCTCCCATCCTACCTTGCGATGCGGGGCACACGGCTATCGCCGCAAGCAGCACATAGCAACCAATATAGTTTTGATTGTGTATCAGCTCTTTATCTAGCAATACAGATCCCATCTGGTAACTTCAGCGGCCTTTTAAACAGTTTTATACACTACGGTTTAGTAGTCAAATTATCTCTTTGTATTACTTCATTCCTTATTAACGCGACAGAAATTGCAACTGAAGATCCTACATCAACATTTTACTTAACAACCCAGACTGCACACTCACCAGGAAGGAGTGTATTTGCATGTAAGAGTCATCTGCAGTCTTAAATACATAGGGCCTCAATTAATTGTGATTTGGCCAACTGAATAGGGCTCTATATAAGCACAGAACAATTTTTTTACAGAAGTTTTTAGTTAGTGAAGCCCTTGCTTTTGGATAGAAGTTCATTAAAAACTTCTGCAAAAAAATATGCTATGTGATTATATAGAACCCTATTCAATTGGACAAATCACAATTGAATGAGGCCCTTAATCCCTGAGCAAGAAGACACTTCAGGGATAGCCTATTTTACATTACATTAAAGGACCACTACAATGTCATTTATTAAGAAAGTAGGGCAGGTAGTGGACAGATATAAAAGTTAAAGTATTATATTCAGTTATGCTTTACTGGAGGGAGATATTTTATTTTTTTACTAACCAAGAATGATTTTAGATGGCAATAAGATCTTTATTCATTAAAATGAATCATGGTTTCACTGAGGTTCCAATATGGAAACCAATAAAACTACAAGCAGATTCTGATAAATTAGGATACATATCAAATTAAAAATGTATATACTCCCAGGGCTTGCATACCCGTGAATGTTAGTTTATTACATACTTCACAATCGTAAAGTTTTCCGCCAAACAGTGGTCTTTAAATGGTAGATTCCACTTGAATAGTTATTCTTAAACAAAAGTGTATAAACACGATATATAACTTGCCTTTTATTGCTGCTTTAGTGTTATTGGGTCTTGGACTTGTGAGACCATCTGATTACACATCTCAAATTCTCTGGCCCTCATTCTATTGCGATTTGGCCAATTGAATAGGGCTCTAAGCACATAACATATATTTTTTACAGAAGTTTTTAGTTAGTAAGCATCTATCCAAAAGCAAGGTTTTCACTAACTAAAAATTTCTTTAAAAAAATTATCCTATGTGCTTATTTAGAGCCCTATTCAATTGGCCAAATCACAATTGAATGAGGCCCTCTGTGTCTTTGCCAACATGAGTAGGAACTGACAAAGTAGACAGGTCCCTTAATTTTTAAAATATATATTTAGTAGTCTGCAAATGCACTGTTTCATGTAGAACTAACATTTAGGTGAAGTCCCTCTAAATGGAGGACACCACAAGTTGCTGACCGCTGACCTAGGGTGTCAAGTACACAGCATGAAGTTTGACTGCAAATAAAACATGATTTACAAGTCATAGCGATTCTAAGTTATGGATGTGCCTACCATAGGATACTTGGGGGCGGCACTATAATCACACATTTGGATACAAGTCTTTTAGTGGCTAAAGTGTTTTCAAAAGTAAACCGGACCTTGCATATTCCACAACATGTATGCACGGGCAGTCAATAGGCATACCTTTAGTTCTTCTGGACCTCCTCATCATTATTAAATGTATTATAAATCGGTCCTGAAGTTTTCAAATCAATAAACAAACCTTATTAACTGCCAACATGTTCCTTGGTCTCCTTTACTATGTAAGTTACTTTCCTTTGCCCTATAATTATTTGTATATTCAAAACAAAATATGGATTCCAGACCCGGACACAAATACATGTGGATCTTGGTGAACTTTGTAAAAAATAATTGCTCTTCCTTCCCTGTTTACCAGTGCAATATAATATTTATATATCACCTATTTCTCTAAACATATTAACTAGCTGCAGGTGATTAGCAAACTTCATGAACATTTTACACATTTTGAACTTCTGTACTGTAACATATTTGCATCCCATTTTTGTTTAAATATGAGCAGAATCTTACAAAATGAAAAATACAAAAAATTCCACTTAAAAATAATTTATTTTATGGTATCGTCCATCTGCATCTTTTGTGGGAAGTTGCATGTTTTCATGTAAATAGGTACGTATTGTCCAAACGCAATTTCAATACAGGAAAAACATATATATATATATTTCAAATAAGAAACTGTGAAGGGTTATTTTGTAAAGCATTATGTTCTATCTTTATGAGAAGACAGTGTTTTATAAACTTATATAGTGTATCACTGATAGAAAATATGGTTAAAATAATTTAGATAACTTATGTTTTGTCAGCTTGCCTAGGTCCCAGCATGATGAGCTGTACTCTGCTGTAACTGTGACTTGTAGCTCTACACAGAGAGAGAGACTGAATGGCTTCTTCTGATTTCATGAAAGTATTCTTTACATATTGGAGTATATACAAATGAGCAGTCTAGTTTTGCGGAGTTTTTTTCTGGGGAAAAAAAAAAAGTTAAATGATCTCAATAGCCGTGACTTGCTTTTGTAGCTTTTTAGAGGGTTGGAAAAAAAAAACTTTTTAAGTAACAAACAAAAACAGTTTTTCAATAGATGTGATAGATTTAACTTAAAAAGCCTTACAAATGAACAACTGTCAACATTTTATATAATATGAAATATAATGTAATTGTTCTAGGACACAAACTCTTCCTTTCCTAGAAGAGCACTGTCCTCGTTCTCTTAAGATTATTGTAAACCGCATGTTGATGAAGTTGATAAATTCTTAGACATCAGAATCATTGTATACTATTTAACATGTAATACCAACAATAGGCAATAAATAAAATGCATGTTTTTTGGCAAATATGCAAATTTAGTAACATACTGATGAAATGAGGCTTCATCCACATATAATAAAATGTTGAAAAAAACTAAAATAAATCTTTCATACAATCTGCACAGTTCATTATTCCATGGTAGACATAACTGGTCCATTAGGTTTATCATCATCTGTCATGATTTGACACACTTGCTCTAGAATGGGTCCATTGAAGGCATGCACAAGCTGTTAAAAGTCCAGCCATTCTGTCATATATATACAATTTGATGGAGAGATGTCACCTCCTTCATGGCAGTCATCAAAAACCTGGCAGGAAAATATACGGTAGACTTAGAAATGTTAAAGTCACTACAAGAGAATATGCAGTTTAAATCAGATATAACATAAGATAACCTAACACTTTAAATATACCATTACCAATATTCACAATTATAGATAATCAATACATACTGTAGCAGTTAAAATGTACTGGATTCAATTCAGTGTTAAACCAGATAAAAATGTAGTCTCATCCTGTTAAAAATATTCTGGATTTGGAGATATACTATACAAAAATATACTATTTCACACTAACAACAGTAAGCGAATTGTTATACATAGAAGACCACTGAAAATGTAGATCCCATATCTATCTGCTAATCCTGCATCCATCATTCCTACATTTCTCCCATTCTTCTCACCATCTGCTAAACCATTCCCATATCACTGCAAGCAATTCCGTTAAAGGTCCCCTGCTCATTTTGAGAAAATGAAACAAAACTAGCAAATCTTCATTTTATCAGGCTCTGCTAGTGCATGGAAGCTTCCATGACAGTAAGATTTTTTTTCAAGCTATGGCGGTGCTTTAAACTTTTCAACGCTTACCTCCTTCATATATTCACTCATGATTTATTCTTTCTTAATTGAACGAACATCTCAGTTCATAGCAGTTAACAGTTGAGGAGCAGCGAGTCATTACATTTCCCCCTCCACTTGAACATTGGATGTTTGGTGGAGAATTTTCTTGAGGCAAACTTGTTGACAACTTGTATACAACACTACCAACACTAGGTCAACAAACTGTCACAGATACATTCAAACATGTTACCCAACATATATATAGCTATCCCCTCGTTCCTGCTTCTCCCCTTATATCCACAGTAATTAGATACTGTAAATCTGCGAGTTACCATTTAACATTTAGACATTTTTCTTTTGATCACTATTGCATGAGCTTTAAGTTAGCTTTAGGTTCCTTCGTTACTTACCGGACAGAGGCCACAGGGTGTACGCACTAACCCTGCTGGTTGTATGATGGGGTTTACTCCTCTATAAAGCTTCATTTGGCCATCCACACTGCCTACTGTTCCCTCTTTGGCCGCAATTATGGTCATTTCTACTTTCCCGTCATAAATTAATGTATTTAGGATGGTTTCAATATCTTCCATTGACAATTCCACCTTATGGAAATAAAACAGGAATTAAAAAGGGTTTTAAAAAGGTATATGAAAGTGAGCTGGGTTATTAATGCATCTGACAGAGAAGAATTTATAATGTCTGAAAAAAAATTGTTTGCATGACACCCCCTGAAATTCCCAGGGATAATTAGCATAACTTATACATTGTTTCTTTTTTGTCTGGGGATTTTGCAGACATGCTCAGTTAGCACTTGAAGTATTCACTACTGTGGGAAGTCACATGATTTCAGACACTTTCCTTTCCTTTAGCCAATCAGCAGCTTTATGTTAGCATTTTTTGATGCAAAAATGTTTTGCTAGGTGGGTTATGATGCATTCATAGCCCACCTCACTTTCATATACCTTTAAAGAAACAGTTTGTATTTCAGCACGTTGTTACAATGAGTACCGCAATCACCACAGAGGTGTTAAGTATTGATATGTGGAAGGTATTAAGTGAACGTACCAAAATGCTTATTGCTTTACAAGCATAATGTTTAGATGTTACTTTTAAACCAGAAGTCACCAGACTGCAGTTATATGACATTAACATTTTCTATCCTAATTTGTTCTACCGCTTGCTAGGATTTTTTTTTAACTTCTGCCCCTAGCTGTGATATTCAGACATATGTACATATATGTACCTAACTCATCCTCACCTCTACTAACAGTTCCATAGATACTGCTGATGCTGTTCTCTTGGCACAAAAAAAATTAAAGGACCACTGTTATGCCCTTGTAGCAGACCCTAGTAGCCTTATTAAATTGCAATTTGGCTAATTGAATAGGGCTCTATAAGCACAGAGCATATTTTTTTACAGACATTTTTAGTTTGTGAACTTCTATCCAAAAGCAAGGTCTTCACTAACTAAAAACTTCTGTAAAAAATATGCTCTGTGCTTATATAGAGCCCTATTCAATTGGCCGAATTGCAATTTAATAAGGCTGTAAGTGTTCGAATTAACAATTAATTATCAATAAGACTCATATTTAATGATTTAAAAAAAACAAAAGATCAAACTCAACTTATGCTACTAGAATATCAATGGGGGAGGCAATTTTGGATTGCAGGTAGTGTTAAAGTGTCAGGTCTATTATTATATGAACACAATGCTCTCCGATGGCTGAAAACATGTTTCTTTTGTCAATGTATTTGGGGAGTGTTCTGAACTTCTTTAGACCAGTATCTGACTAAATCATCCCCTTGTTTCTTAATGACCTTATCATGGCAGACACATCAGTTCAACTCGAGTTTGAGAACTTAATATTTGAAAATATATTTAATAACGAATATTGCTATTATAAATCGTTAAATAGGATTTTTATTAGTGATGCATTATTATCATTCTAAACATGGTGTGAAGTCTGTCACTTCAACATGTATGCGCCACTTCTTGGAGTCCAACTAATAGATTACAATTTGTAAGGTGTTCTAATTAACATAATTAGCAGTTTTGCTTTGCTGCACCATAATGATACAGGGCCACATTTCCCACAACAATGTGTGTGAATTATTATTTACAGAAACTAATCAGGCTAAATACGCTTGTAAAATATAAAAGCAGCCTCATCATAATAAATCTGCTTCAGACCCACTGAAGGTTAACATTTTAAGACCCTCTGCAAGATCACCATCAAGGATAAATGCAATACATTTAGATGCACAATCTAGGCTTTAGCTACACTAGTCTTTTGCTGATTTATCATGTTTATAATGCTGTACAAGGATGTATAGAAGGGTAAAGGGCACAAAGTGACAGGCAGCAATCTTAAAAGGTAAGAGCTTGAAGTTATAACAACTACAATGTTTGAACATCATAAAACAAGTATATACAGAGACACGGGAGAGGAGGGGGGAAAGAGACACCGGGTCAGGGAGAGGAGGGGGGAAAGAGACACCGGGTCAGGGAGAGGAGGGGGGAAAGAGACACCGGGTCAGGGAGAGGAGGGGGGAAAGAGACACCGGGTCAGGGAGAGGAGGGGGCGGGGGGGAAAGAGACACCGGTTCAGGGAGAGGAGGGGGGGGGGGGGGGGGAAGAGACACCGGTTCAGGGGGCGGAGGGGGGGGGGGGGGGGAAGAGACACCGGTTCAGGGAGAGGAGGGGGGGGGGGGGGAAAGAGACACCGGTTCAGGGAGAGGAGGGGGGGGGGGGGAAGAGACACCGGTTCAGGGAGAGGAGGGGGGGGGGGGGGGAAGAGACACCGGTTCAGGGAGAGGAGGGGGAGGGGGGGAAGACACCGGGTCAGGGAGAGGAGGGGGGGGGGGAAAGAGACACCAGGTCAGGGAGAGGAGGGGGGGGGGGGGGAAAGAGACACCGGTTCAGGGAGAGGAGGGGGGGGGGGGGGGGAAAGAGACACCGGTTCAGGGAGAGGGGGGGGGGGGGGGAAGAGACACCGGTTCAGGGAGAGGAGGGGGGGGGGAAAGAGACACCGGTTCAGGGAGAGGGGGGGGGGGGGGGGGGAAGACACCGGGTCAGGGAGAGGAGGGGGGGGGGAAAGAGACACCGGGTCAGGGAGAGGAGGGGGGGGAAAGAGACACTGGGTCAGGGAGAGGAGGGGGGGGGGGAAAGAGACACTGGGTCAGGGAGAGGAGGGGGGGGGGGAAAGAGACACTGGGTCAGGGAGAGGAGGGGGGGAAAGAGACACCGGGTCAGGGAGAGGAGGGGGGGAGGGGGGGAAAGAGACACCGGGTCAGGGAGAGGAGGGGGGGAAAGAGACACCGGGTCAGGGAGAGGAGGGGGGGAAAGAGACACCGGGTCAGGGAGAGGAGGGGGGGAAAGAGACACCGGGTCAGGGAGAGGAGGGGGGGGAAAGAGACACCGGGTCAGGGAGAGGAGGGGGGGGGAAAGAGACACCGGGTCAGGGAGAGGAAGGGGGAAAGAGACACCGGGTCAGGGAGAGGAGGGGGGAAAGAGACACCGGGTCAGGGAGAGGAGGGGGGAAAGAGACACCGGGTCAGGGAGGGGGGGAAAGAGACATAAGTCGCTAGTATAATATAACATCAATACTGGCTGGAATTCTTGAAGTAGTTATTGAAACTGCAATGCTCAGGCAGCAAGATAGCATATTACCTTCAGAAATGCATTGTGGGATTGCTACTGAATGTGAATGCCTCACCTTGCTAATTCCAAGTTCACAGATAAATTTCCATACTTCGTGAGATGAGGCGAATGAGCTGTTTCTCTGGATCATTGGGTTTTGTTTGCTATCTCGAGCTGCTTCTGCCTGTTGTATTGAAAGAGCAGAATTGTATTCTTCATATTCAAAAACATATGTAAAGAAACCAGGTGCATTCAGCAGGGTGTTCCTACACTCTCAGACAACGATTATGACTTCAAATTGAACTGTACATAAAGAAAAGTGCTTTTTACAGTCCTGGGACCAAGGGCGGAGCTTCCAGTTGTGCAATGCACTAGGGCCCTACTCTAGGGGGGACATAGTGATGTCTTTTTTATTTCTTTTTCTGTAGGCAAGAGGAGCAGCTATAGGAAGAGGAGCAGCTATGGAAAGGTTTCTTAGGGGGGAGCCGCTTTGAAAAAGCGACTTGGGGAGGAGTGTTGTTATGGGAAGGGAGACTGGGTTAGTTGGTACAGGGGGGCATAGCACAAGGACCCTCCATTCTCTAGCTCCGCCACTGCCTGGGAAAAATATATCAATATAATCTCAGAGCTATCAAAAATCAATTAAATGAATTTCAATATATATCTTGGTACACTTTGGAACTACTACATGACAGTCAGTCCATGAATAATTGAGTCAGACATAGGTCAATGGGCCTACATGCTTTATTAAACCTTGTAAAGGGGTATTGGTTTTAAAATACTATGTATATAGCAAAGGGGGCTCCATTATGAAGTGGATTTGACGTAATGTTTTGGAATGTTGAGAAACTAATATTGTAACATGTTTATTTAATTAGATATATATTATTACATAATTTATGAAGCACAGACAAAGATATATATAAAAAAAACTGTCAAGTAGAATCATTAATTTTTCTCTAAATGAGGTGTTACTTATTTTTTTGAGAAAGAAAGACAAATAAAAGTATTTACCTTGGTTTGCAAGAATTTAAAACATTGTTGATTCAAAACTTCAACAAATTCAGACTCAAAATCCTGGTCACTGTACCAAGCTCCTCCAGTCACAGAGCGATCGGGCTGTATATTGTATAGCATATACACTTTCTTCTTTGAGGCCTAGTGTAGAAGAGAAAGACATGGAAATGTTCACATAAAATAACTAAGATGCAATACACCCAGCGATTTATCAATGATTTTAAAAATATACTGGCTAAAAAAAGCATCAGCAGAACATTGATGTTTGTCCTATTAAATAAGGTAGGACAGCCAGATTGGAGAATATTACTCTGTATGAGCATATATTAAGAACAATTATTCAACAAGTGATTTTAAACATGGATTGGCAAAAAACTTAAAGGACCACTATACTCTAAAAATAAAATCAAAATACATGCATATTTATACTTTATTTAGAATGTTTAAACATTGTAATACTAGTAGTTATAATTGTAAGCGCCTACCTGTATAGGTTTCTGACCTTCGCGCTGTGCTGCTTAGGTCTGCCCTTTTTGCTTAATTAGGGGATGGGCAGCTGTAGCAGACTTCCTGCTCTGTGCACTGGTGTCTTACTGGCGTAGATCTGAGGTCTAATCTACACCAGACAGATACAAAACACACATCAGAAAGTCTGCTACGAAGGCCTGACCCATAAGTTTGCAAAAGGGACAGAGCCAAGCTGCTCAGCAAAACAGGCAGAAACCTATAAAGGTAAGAGCTTGAAATTATAGCTATTAGTATAATGCAATGCTGAAAGTACATGATCTGGATTTATAATGTTTCAAATTTACCAGTGTTTATTTTTAGAATACAGTGGTCCTTTACGCAGTAAAGTTCGGTATTAATAACTTATTGTGATAAAAAAAAAAAAAAAAATTTGATGGTAAATATATTTTCCCCACCATCTCTAGGTTGGAGCTCCTCACAACTTTCTCAAACTGTAGCACAGAGTGGGGGACAAGTACCTGAAGCTGCCAATTCACTGCCCTCTGCTACAGCTTCAAGGAGCTACAGCCTAACAATCAGGAAGAAACCAGTAATTTTCATTGCAAGTTCTCTCACAAAAGATCAGCTCTTTTGATTCTATACTCCATTAGAGATGCTGAACAAGGCCACATATGGGAATTTCAGAGACTTAGGCTAGGAAATTAATGTTGGCGCCGACCATAGAAGGCAGTTTAATTCTCCATATAGCTTAATCTCGAATGTCCCCCAACCACATCAGATTAACGATCCTAACAGGTTCCTTTGATTAGGCAGCAAAGAACTTGGTCCAAACAGCTGGTACAGGGCAGTGCACCCTAAGCACCTATCCAGAACATCAGATGATGGGCATGGGGGATTTATAGAATTAATGTATTATGCTGTGCTAATGGTAGGCTAGAAAGCAAGGAAACTAATGCCAGATGGGTCTTTCAACAACATGATGGTTCAGCGGTGTTATGGGGTTTTTTCCATCGCTTCATCCGAATATATAAATCAGAAAGGCCAGTCAGTACGGTCTCTCTAGGATTTTCTTGATTCCAAATAATGTTGGTTTCACACACAATGCAAATCGGCATATAGACCCAAGCAAAAGTTGTCCCTTGTTAACAGGGGAAAATAAATGTTCATAAGTCCTTAGTGCTTATTGATAATATATGCAGATATTCAGGTAACTTAGATTTAGTAGTTTGACCCATTCTCTCTATCATCAGCTGAAAAAAAAAAAAAAGTACAGCAAAAATGAATAAGTAACTCACCGCCACAGATTTTACAGCCTTAATGAGCTTTTTGCTCTCCAGGTTCTTAAGAATTTTGTTGATTTCCGTCAATGGAAGATTACTTTTGTATCTTATATCTCTGCTCCAAATACCTGAAAAGGTAATCGGACATTCAATCAACCTACTGAAATAGTTTCTAATACGAACTATAAAATGTATCTACATATGCAGATTGAATATTACAGTAAACTCCCGGTTATCGGGCACCTAACCAATCGGCACTCTCAAGAAACCGGCACCGGCATCAATTCCCCATTTTCAAAAAACTCCAGCTAAACCGGGATAACCGGCAGTTCGAGACTGCAAAGAAAAAAAAATGCTAAGTTTTTTTTTCTAATTGTTCTTTTGGGCCCTAAATGGCCCAGGTTGAGTGCTAATGCATTTTTGGAGGCATTTTGAGGGATCTGGGGGAGTTTAAGGGTCGTTTAGACCCTTAAAATTTGGGGACTTAACCGGCAACTACAGTTATCCGGCAATAGGGAGTCCCCGTGGGTGCCGGATAACAGGGAGTTTACTGTATTATTATTAATACACCAGAAAACAGTCAAAAGTAGACTGGATTTAGGACAACAATGTGAAAGTGCTTTTTTTTCAAATGCTTTTTAATATTATACACCATTAAATACACCCAGTAAAATTAAGAAGTGCAATAGAGTTACCCACACCTTGTGCACAGATTATAACCCCATCCGCTTTAGTTTCAGCTGAGCTGTGTCAAACCTACTGTATAAAGTTAGCAGTAGGGATACAGGAGTTTGCGCAAACAAAAGCAGTGTCAGAGATCGTCCTAATGTGTGCTAAATACAACAAGAAGCCCTAAAACATATTATTTTCTTGTTAGAATCTGTTTATAAGTATGTTCACTTACACCAATACTATTTCTGAAATATGCTCATTGGTTCTTCATGTAAGAAAATAAAGGTTTACGATGTGGCCCCTCATCTGAAAATATTGGGTACCCCTATCCTAGCTGATAAGGAACAAAAACTGCACATTACATGAGGTACTTTTGTTAGAACGGTCATATTTATAGTATGTACTTCATTTTGGCCAAGATATTTTGTAGAACTTTTCAAATATATAAATACAATATTTAATTTTGATATTCAGTTTTACTTTAATGTTGGCTGAAATTTGTTCGTAACAGGATTAAACACGTGCAAAGAATTGGAGAAGCCTTGGATGCAAATAACATCTCCTTTCAGTTATATTGAAAAACTGCCTCTATGAATTGTTTAAAAGTAAAACTTAATAAAAAAGAGCAAGTCCCAGTAGGATAACTCTACACAAACTAGAAGAGTAAGATCGAAGCATCCATGCCACAAGTACTGTCTACATTTACGATCAAGAAATGCTATTCTAGGTATGGCTTACAGAGCTGGTAATATTGTTAGCTTGTTATATACTTCACTAACTTGAGAAATGTTTCCCAAACTGTGGTTATCCTTTAAAAAAATCCACTAATAGGTTGCAGAAGGAAGTTTTTGTGAGCTGCATTGCTTTTTAATATGAATCACTTGCAGAGAAGTGTTAAACAAAAAATAAAGACGTTTGTAATACATACCTTTATTGGCTGCATCTTCAATAATTTGATAAACTAGCTTCTCTTGATTATCCGACCCCTTCATTTTACTACAAATAAATAAAATAAAAAGTAAATATTATGCATCTGCAACTTTTCTGAAATGTCCCAACAAGTAAATTTCATCTAAAAGACTATAAAGACACTAAGTTGGTATTTTCCTCAAATATAAATAACTAACCACTTGCCTGCCATACAATGCAAGGCTCCCCTCACTACTTTATGGGGTCATCGCGGGCCTCGCAATGAGTGCCTTTGGAGCTCTTTGCAAGCCACTCCCCCCCTCTACTTTACGGGCCTCACAATGAGTGCCTTTATCGCTCATCGTGGGCCCTGCAATGAGCGACTTGCAGGCTGTGGTATGCCTAAGCCTGTGACTTTGCAAGCACTACTCCCCCTCCCCTTTGTCTCTTTCCACCTTCACCCCCCCCAGTGTGTTTTCCCCTCTCTCCCTCCCCTGTGTCTCTTTCCCCCCCTCTACTCCCTCCCCTTTGTATCTTTGCCCTGCACTCCCTCCACTGCGTCTTTCACCCCTCACAGAAATCATTTATTTAAATGCTGCTCAATGGACAGTTGTTCATATAAAGAATTAATCAAATTGATTTTGGGTGGCAGTGTCATCATGTTTAACAAACGTAAATAATAAACATACAAATCAAAAGGAACTAATATTTGAGAGTAAAAATAGAGAGCTCACCCAGCAGTTTGTGCATCCTTCATTCTGTACAACAGCCCTGTGCCACTTCTAAGGAGGTCCAGTTGACCCTGGATAGAAAATAAAATGGAAAGACAGAGTTAAAACTTAACCTCAGCTTTGTGAACATAGTATTCATCACAAGCCAGGTGTGATATTCAATCTCCTGAATGTATCTGAGCAAAAAGAAGGCTGCATGCAAATGCAGAAGTCCCCCCCCCCCATAGATAACGTACTGATTGAAATCCTAATCCCTGGAGATTTCCTCCCCACTCATCCGATCTTTACAAATCATATCAACTATGGGGGTCTATTATATCCTCATGGCACCTAAACATTAACCCAATGCCACCGAGGTCCTTATAGGACCTCTGCGGCACCTGACGTACCCCTATGGCACACGTGTCTAACCTTTAGGCATCTACACACTACCCTAGCCATGGAGGTCGCCTATCCTAAACGAATATGCAACAGAGGTTCTGGAAGGACTTCTCAGGCACCTAAAGTAAACCCTCTATGGCATACAAAATGCCAAGGAGGTCCGTAAAGGACCTCCATGGCTCAACTAATTAATCCTTGCCAAAGAGGTCCTGTAAAAATGAAACCTTTACCATACACAGTATTAACCTCTAAGTACCATGGGGGTCTACATTGACCCTCATGGTATTAGTAATTAACCCTAACTACAGTGGACCACATGGTAAACTAAACCTAACCACTAATGTGCTATGGGGTCCTCAAGTACCCCCATGGCACGCTAAATAATTAACACTAACACAAAAGAAATAAAATACCTACATTACAAAAAAACAACATTACTAAAAAAAGACCCCTAAATTACATAGAATTAAAAAAAAACAAAAAAACAGTGGCATAAGTGGTTAATTTCAGGTGCCATGGGGTTTTGAGACATCATCAGATTTGCTTTGCTCTACTCTCAGGTGTCCGGGAGTGGGAGAGGATCTGCCCAGGGATCTGACCTGTATGAGCCTTTATCGGACTCTTTCCCTGCAGTGGCCACTACAGATAAATCTAGACCTCACACAGAAATCTTAGGCTAGCCTCCTAGGCAGATCTGTCCCCAGATCTGGGTGGGAAGAAGCACTACTGCTAGACCCTGAAGCATTAAATTCTAAATTTCAAAAGCATTTTCTTCCTCAAACAATGATGTTATAGCTAACTAAACCATATTTTATGATAACCATAGTGGCCAGTCTGAGCATTGTGGGTATTGGAGATATTAAGAATTCAGTTGTCACTATTCATTACATTTTGTAATTTGATAATAAACACATTTTTGCTCTGATTTAGAATATAAGGTTAAAAAAAAAAATGCATTTATAGATGGTGACAGTCTGCCAGAACCCACTATAACAACCTAAGGTAGCGACAGAAGAACATTAAGAAGTAGAGATGATCCACGTGTACGTCAGTAGGGTTTCTGTGATGGAGGCAGTTCTTATAATGCTCTCAGAGTCCCCTATTCATTTTTTAAATGAAAGGCAAAGCAGAAGGAAAAAAAAGACAAAAGAAGTATTCCTCCTTATGTTGCAGGTTCTAAGGATAAAAAAAAACATGTCCAAATGGTCTTTATATGGTGCATGGAAACAAAATTGCCACAAATCCATTAAAGAGATGGGTAAATAATCAGGAAATTATTGAAGAAGGGGTATTTTTTTCACTTGTATCAATAAATATATAGCTATTAATACTTTGGGTCCTTTCCCTCTTCAAATTCGCCAAAAATTTGCCAGCAGCGGCAGTGCTGCCCACCAACCGCTAGATGGAGCTGACGATTTTTAGTGTCCATACCATACCGTTAGGGTTAGATACACTTTCAGGGTTACGGTGACAGTTATGGTGAGGGTAACCTAAGGTTACAACTTATGTGAAATATCGGCAGCGCTGTGGATATTTAAAAATATCCACAGCGCCATCTAGCAGCTACTTGCTGGCACTGCTGCTGTCAGTGCTGGCGAATTTGAAGAGCGTTAAATACAAACTTTGTCTCCTATGTCATGGTTTCGCATGTCCTTTATTTTTATTTTTTTAGATCTTTTTCTTCCCTTTTTGCTTTTTTCTCTTCTATCCCGCTTTCCAACTTTTATCTCCTTCTTTACCCGTTCTTTGCAAAAACTCCTTTTTCTGGTTATTTACGTCCCTTGGACCACTCATTTTTTCCAATGTTGTAACACTTTTAATAAAGTGATAATCCACTGCATAGAAACATCTTATAACATGTTCTTTGTCTGGTGCTCCTTATAAACACAAACGAGGTAACATACCGTGGACAGAAGCCGATTGATGGACATAGCCCTCTGTTTGGCTTCGATATGAGGCATCTCATTCTGAATAACTTGGTCAGTGATACCATGAGGGAACTGCTGACACAACTCAATAATCCTACAGGAAAAGAAGGAAGAAAATATTAGCAAGACGTCTATTCATAATAGGATTTCATTTTAAATAGTATTTGCTATACATTGTTCTAGCAGTTTTTTCTCTAAAGTAATTAATTTCTGAAAATATAAAAGAATTGGTTTTGCTGCTCCTGTATGGCTCAGGGTGCCTGATAAGGGTGGGAGAGGGGCCTTTATTTTTCTTTAAAAAAAGGAAACTTTAATCCAAATTAGCTTATCAAAGCATCTAATTAATATGTGTAATCAGCTTGTGTGCATAAATAGAGCAACAACATAGAATTTCCCAGGGTTGATTCACTTTAGAAAAAAATGAACAACGCAATATATAGCCAGTTTTTCATGCTCTTTAAGAATAACCTAAACAAATGTTTTGGGGTGGCAGAGTACCTTTAAAACTCATCATACGAAAATTGAAAGCACTAAAACTTACTCTTAGGCAAGTACAGTCAGTTATGATTATGCTAGTTTATGTACCCACAGCCCTTTGCTAAAAGGAATCACAAATGTCTATTGTATAACTAAGCAAAATAAGCATCAATGATGCAAGAGACAAGCACATGGCTAACCTAAGATAAAACGGCTGTCCTAAGATCAAAGTTTCTTGGATTAGGAATGCATCTGATAGAGGAGAATCAGTAGTGTATGAAAACATTGTTTTGCATGAAAAAATACCAAAATAAACATTATTATACTTACCCTAATGTTTGCTAAATCTCTTGAGTTTGCAAGTACGGTAGTTGATTTTGTGAGTTAACCCCCCTTGATAACCCCTGCTAAAATTTGCTTTAAGATTAGTAAAGGGTTAAAATATGTATAAACATAAAAACTAAGTCAGAGGTGCTCATCAGAGATCTATCCAACCTTAATAGGTTAGTTCTATGGACATGATAACCCACTCTGAGAGCGACCTCTTTTAGCCACTTGTGCCCGTTACAGGGAGAAATATCCTGTAGTATATCAGTCTGGTGTCACTCACTAGAGTGCTCCAGCCCCGAAATACCAGGCAATTCTAATGACAATTCTGACAATAATTACAATTCTTGCTCACTGTGCCTTAGGGAGTTCAATCTCTATATACTAAGGCCCTCATTCAATTGCAATTTGGCCAATTGAATAGGGCGCTAAAAAAGCACATAACATATACTTTTTAAATAAGTTTTTAGTTAGTAAACCTCTATCCAAAAGCCAAGGTTTTCACTAACTAAAAACTTCTTTAAAAAATATATGCTATGTGCTTATTTAGAGCCCTATTCAATTGGCCAAATCGCAATTGAATGAGTCCCTAAGAAAGGGATTACAACCCAAGAAAAAAAAAAAGGAGTAATATATCAAATAAACTCTCAATGAGAACATGGTGTACAAGATAACCAGGATCTCATAAAGTACTCTTAATAAGTGACATATAACATCATTAAAAAATAACCTTTTTTGCAGCAACTATACAAAATCTAATATAGGGGGGGGGGGGGGAATGCTAAAATATATACTAAAGAATTCATTAGGGGGCCAAAGAAAGCACCAATCTGCGCCATCAATAATGACAATTTGTGCTCAATAATGAAGAAGACAACAGGAAATCTCAGCTGGGACAATCTAGCCTAGGAGCCTGCTATCCCTCGCGGTGGGCCCTGTTCAGAGCGCCCATAAAGCTCGCACCTCCCTAATGATAACTAGCTACCATGGATAATTACCATTTAGCTATAAGGTTAGAAATAGGGGAAATCATGTCAAATTGATATATACATGTAGTAAAAATACGGTACTTATATTCCTTGGTCCCCTCATGCACCAGCTGATATTTCTTGTTAGCATCTTCATCATTGAGCACAATTTGTACTTGACATGTGTCATTATTGATGGTGTAGATTAATGCTTTCTTTGGTCCCCTCACTCATTTTTTAGGATATATTTTAGCATTTCCGCCCCTACATTAGATTTTGGACCTATCCTGTTATGTGCATGCACGGGAAGCTCGCCGCCGATGTAGCTGTCTCTATGTGGCCAGTAAGTGGTTTTCGGGTCAGGTTTAGAGGATTAGGAAGTTACTTTTAGGGGGTTAGGGTTAGGCTAAGCGGGTTAGGAGGTTAGGGCCGGCAAGTGGTGCAGGGATTAGGGTTAGGATTTGGGGGTTAGATTTAGGGTTAGGGCCAGTAACTGGTGTAGGGTTAGTGCCAGCAAGGGGTGTAGGGTGTAAGGGACTTAGGGAGTACATTGGGACGCGAGCGCGCCCGCCACCAGGAGGCTTTCCCTGCCCTGCGTCCACATAACAGGATAGATCCTAGATTTTTTTTTATAGGTGCTGCAATAAATGTTATTTTTTAATGATGTTATAGGTCACTTATTAAGAGTACTTTGTGAGATGCTGGTTATCTTGTACACCAGGTTCCCATTGTTAGTTTAGTTCATTCTCCGATTGAGCACTGCTGTCTTCTTTTTTACATCAAAGATTTTCTCTAAAATGGTTTTATGCCCATAAGGTTACATAGCTGCTAATGGATTTAGTTGGTAACATACTTCACAAAGTTTAAGCTTAAGTATAGCAATGGCTGCCCACTGTAGATAACAAAGTGCTTACAATATCGGCACAAAATAAGGTGCGTGTTTATTGTATTATTTTGTTACTTCTAGCTCTTCTTTCAGTGTGTAATAAGCCCTATGGTGGCTCTGACTGCCTAGAACCCCAGTGCCACATGGTTACAGTCCAGTCACATCCATCTATACTGAGTGTTCACATAAACTCACCTGTTCTCTATCTCCGCCGCCTCCCCGCTCTCCTGTTTCACTTTCACCTCCGCCATCTCCCTTCTCCTCTCCGCGAAACGTCAAACCGATCAGGACCGGTATGACTCCTAACTCAGAACTGACTGCTACGGTAGAACCTGCCCAACGCAAAGTCTGACGCAACTGCGGCCATTTTTGATGCTGGCAAACAACCCATTTAAGATGCGCTACGGAAATATTAATTGTATCTAATCCTGTAAGGATATATAATATACACTATTTGTGTGTACCTATTTAAGACATCGTTAAAATAATTATTTGTTTTATTTTCCCAATATAAAGAGATAGTGCCCAAATCCAAAATGGACGTTGCTTATTCTGCGTACGCACGTTACGTCAATGCTTTGAAGCTACTCACAGTGAGCCTAGGCAGTGTCGTCATCGCATCTTTAGTTGCCAGGCAACGCGAGTTGGCCAATACCATGGTTTGTTGGTAGGAGTGGGGTCCCACTTGGGAAAGCGTCTGTAGTAACGAGAGACACCCGAGGGCGAGCAGGTCCATCACCGGGCGGATAGGTAACGGGGCCTGGGAGTAGAGCAGGGGGCAGTGCTGATGTATATTATGATTATATGTCTATTATGATTATATGTCCATTATGTATATGTATTGTATTGAAAAGGAATAATGGATGGTACTAGATAATGTGAGAAAGTATTTGTGACATTCACTGGTGATGTAAGGGTTATTGTTATTATTAGTTGTTATATATATATATATATATATATATATATATATATATATATATATATATATATATATATATATATATATACTGTATATATATATGGCCTTGAATTGTATTTTACACAAACAATAGATGAAAGCAAGTAATATGAGAAACAATATGTGTGACATTCACTAATATCTTTATTCAAATCCTATTCTGGCCCAAAACAGCCACCTGAAACTAGTATCGTGCGAATCTTGAACCTTAAAGGCATATCTAAATTTCCTGGATTATGAATGCATCTGATAAAGGAGAATCAGTAGTGTATGAAAACATTTTTGCACGAGAAAAATACCAAAATAAACATTATTACACTTGCCATAAAGTCAGCTAAATGTCTTGAGTACGCTAGCAGCTGTTTTTGAGAGTTAACACCCCTGTTAATTCCTAATAAAATTAGCATAACATTCATAATTTGTTTTGGCCAATCACAGGCAGATGCAGCAGTCTCTGCACCAAAGCTTCAGGGATTTGTAGACTTACTTCCCAAAACCACTTCTCTCTCTCTCTTCCTTCGAATGATGCAACTCACCAGTGCAGCTCTGAATTTCTGTATTTTTTCTGCTGTTGCATTGAAAGTTAGTATAGGGTTAAAAACCATACTTGAATGCAGTATTTCTATTGGTAGGTACACTGTGCCTATGTAAGCAGCTCTGGGGGTGTGGAAAACACTTTTTTTTTTTTTAAATAAAATAAATCTGTATGTGTATAGCATGACTCCATGTAATGTGTGTGTCTGATATAAGCAGCTTGTGTTAGATCAGAGAACGGTAAAAACAGGGACATCCCAATAATTTTATCATTCATTAATTTTAAAAGAGACAATCTACTCTGTTCCCGGTGGTATTTTGGTTCTTAAAATGTTATTAAAGTAGAATTTTTGGGGTCTTAAGTATTGTTCTCAATAGTATTTAACTCACCCCAGTGATATTAGCATCAATTTCTTTTATAAAGGGCCCATTCTATTCTGTTCTGTACCCTTAAAATATAAATGGATCACTTCCATGAAATGCATATGATATAAGTGAATTATATAAGGCAACTATATTTAATGGTCATGGAATATATCTATTTTTTATAAATCAGTCACATACATTAAAGGAAATCCATGATTACATGTTTCCAAACAACTTGATAAAGGGTAAAATTTGATTTTAGAAGGTAAATCAAGCAAGCACAGTCTTTGCATTTTTATGTTTTTTTACCAAATTAGTCTTTACTGCAGGCATCCATTTTCTTTTGTCAGCTGATTCTGTCTGTTACTTTTTCAAGAGGGTGTTTCCTTGTGAACTAATGAGCTTTCAGAACTGCCACCGAAAGCTCAGGCACTTATAGATGCCACATTATCATTGTTAAGATAAAGCTTCTTGTGCAATTAAAGTCTCCTCCTACTTCAGGATGTGGTAGATCCCACAGCAGCATAATTGAATATAAAAGGTAATATTACTGGCTGTATTATTTTATTTTCCAATTGAAAAATATTTTTTTCACATTTTCATGTGTAGATTTTCAAAACACTATATTTAAAATATATGATCAGTGGCCCTGTAATGATTCATTATATTAGTAACTCTGATACAGAGATATATTCTTAAATAAAATCATGAGAAGAAAAGCTTTCTAAATATTACAAAAGTTTTTTTTGTGAGATAGGAGAGATAGACAGACATAGGACATAGGGATAGAGATACAGGAGACAGAGAAACATACAATTATATGATATCGTCATGTATGATGGGCAAGTTACTAGTCTATATTAAAGACTATTGCAGTGCCTATTTGCAATCTATATAGGTTTATTAAATGGATAAGCTCCATGCAATGAAAGAACCACTATAGCACCATATTTACTATATATTCTTTTGAACAACTATACTTGGTAATGGATAATAAAAATACATAAATTAACCCAGCTCTTCGTTTATTAACCTTTATATGCAATTATGCAGCAGTTGGGAGTTGCCATTTTTGTTTCTCCTAATCCAGTCCAAGGCATGGAAGGCAAATTTGTCTGCAGATATGCTTTTCAACTGCTTTAGCTGAAATGTGGCAATCCAAATTGGTACTGATTTTAGTAAATAGGGCATCTTATTGGTTTTCAAAGACACTTCTTGTTTAGAAGAATGGCAATCAAACAGTGTAGGTAAGAAATGGCTACCCACAGATAATAGTTGCTTATTATAGTAGTTAACAAAGCTGTATTTATTTATGTTTTACTTTGTAAAAATATTTTACAGTTCTTCAAAACAACACATTGTTAATAATTATTAATTGATTGTCATCTCTTGGAAATCCAGCTAATCCACAGCCTGGTAACTATAACTATTGTGTAGGACTTTCTTATTTCAATATGAATCAATTATGATATATAGCCGTGTTCTTCCCTTTATTATTTTTTAATACAATGTGATAATAATTACCAAAGATCTGTAGGGATTAGATTTTAATATGTGACTAAATTACAGTTTTGTGTCTTTATTAGTAGTGCCAACCAAACGTTCCCATAGATGTTTATATCTTTATTGTTCTAATCCAAGTGTATTATAGATATGTAGGTGTGGTTCACCATTAAAAGCTTTTTTTTTTTTACAGTCTGGTAGCTTTTGAATAAGCTTTTTAGTAGTAATTATTTTATTTACACACCCACCTTAGGCAGACTTACGGAGAACAGAGTGAAACCCAGAGAATCCAGGAATATCCCTTATACATCATCTGAAACACAGAGCTAATTATATTGTACTAGTAACTTTCCTGTCATAAATGACGGTATCATATCATTTTATGTTTCTGTCTCTTTCCTTCTCTATTTCTCCTTTCTGTCTCCCTCACTCTCTATCTATGTCCTATGTCTGTCTCTCTCCTATCTCTCTCTTACTTTTTCTCTCTCCTGCCTCTGTCCCTCTCTCACTCACTATGTGTTGTGTCTGTCTGTCAAGTCTCTTTTTCTCTATCCTCTCTCTCTCTCTCTCTCTCTCTCTTTCTCTCTCCTCTCTCTCTGTCTCTCTCTGTCTCTCTTTCTGTCTCCTCTCTCTCTCTCCTCTCTCTCTTTCTCTCCCCCCTCTCTCTCTTTCTCTCCCCCCTCTCTCTCTTTCTCTCTCCCTTCTCTCTCTTTCTCTCTCCCCTCTCACTCCCCTCTCTCTCTTTCTCTCTCTCCTCTCTCTCTTCCCTCTCTCTTCCCTCTCTCTCTCCTCTCTCTCTTTCTCTCTCTCCTCTCTCCCCTCTCTCTCTATCCCCCCTCTCCATCTCTCTCTCTGTCTGCCTCTCCCTATGTCTTTGGTATGTCTCTTGCTTTCCTGTCTCTCTTTCTGACGTCTCTCTCTCTTGTCTCTCTCTCTCTCTCTCTTGTCTCTTGTTCTGATGTCTCTCTCTCTCTCTCTTGTCTCTCTCTCATGTCTTCACTCACGCCTTCCCACCCTCTCCCTTCCCTCGCTCCTTCCCACCCTCTCCCTTCCCTCGCTCCTTCCCACCCTCTCCCTTCCCTCGCTCCTTCCCACCCTCTCCCTTCCCTCGCTCCTTCCCACCCTCTCCCTTCCCTCACTCCTTCCCACCCTCTCCCTTCCCTCACTCCTTCCCACCCTCTCCCTTCCCTCACTCCTTCCCACCCTCTCCCTTCCCTCACTCCTTCCCACCCTCTCCCTTCCCTCACTCCTTCCCATCCTCTCCCTTCCCTCACTCCTTCCCATCTTCTCCCTTCCCTCACCCCTTCCCATCCTCTCCCTTCCCTCACCCTTCCCATCCTCTCCCTTCCCTCACCCCTTCCCATCCTCTCCCTTCCCTCACCCCTTCCCATCCTCTCCCTTCCCACTCTCTCCCTCTCCCTTCCCTCATGCCTTCCCACCCTATCCCTCTCCCTTCCCTCATGCCTTCCCACCCTATCCCTCTCCCTTCCCTCACCCCTTCCCATCCTCTCCCTTCCCTCACCCCTTCCCATCCTCTCCCTTCTCTCACTCCTTCCCATCCTCTCCCTTCCCTCACGCCTTCCCACCCTCTCCCTTCCCTCACTCCTTCCCACCCTCTCCCTTCCCTCACTCCTTCCCACCCTCTCCCTTCCCTCACTCCTTCCCACCCTCTCCCTTCCCTCACTCCTTCCCACCCTCTCCCTTCCCTCACTCCTTCCCACCCTCTCCCTTCCCTCACTCCTTCCCACCCTTTCCCTTCCCTCACTCCTTCACACCCTCTCCCTTCCCTCACTCCTTCCCACCCTCTCCCTTCCCTTACTCCTTCCCACCCTCTCCCTTCCTATCCTCTCCCTTCCCTCACTCACTCCTTCCCATCCTCTCCCTTCCCTCACTCACTCCTTCCCACCCTCTCCCTTCCCTCACTCCTTCCCACCCTTTCCCTTCCCTCACTCCTTCACACCCTCTCCCTTCCCTCACTCCTTCCCATCCTGCCCTTCCCATCCTCTCCCTTCCCTCACTCCTTCCCATCCTCTCCCTTCCCTCACTCCTTCCCATTCTCTCCTTCCCTCACTCCTTCCCACCCTCTCCCTTCCCTCACTCCTTCCCACCCTCTCCCTTCCCTCTCCCTTCCCACCCTCTCCCTTCCCTCTCCCTTCCCATCCACTCCCTTCCCTCACTCCTCCCCATCCACTCCCTTCCCTCACTCCTTCCCATCCTCTCCCTTCCCTCACTCCTTCCCATCCTCTCCCTTCCCTCACTCCTTCTCATCCTCTCCCTTCCCTCACTCCTTCTCATCCTCTCCCTTCCCTCACTCCTTCTCATCCTCTCCCTTTCCTCACTCCTTCCCATCCTCTCCCTTACCTCATGCCTCCCCCTCTCCCTTACCTCATGCCTCCCCCTCTCCCTTACCTCATGCCTCCCCCTCTCCCTTACCTCATGCCTCCCCCTCTCTCTTCCCTCATGCCTTCCCTCACTCCTTCCCATTCTCTCCCTTCCCTCACTCCTTCCCACCCTCTCCCTTCCCTCACTCCTTCCCACCCTCTCCCTTCCCTCTCCCTTCCCACCCTCTCCCTTCCCTCTCCCTTCCCACCCTCTCCCTTCCCTCTCCCTTCCCATCCACTCCCTTCCCTCACTCCTCCCCATCCACTCCCTTCCCTCACTCCTTCCCATCCTCTCCCTTCCCTCACTCCTTCCATCCTCTCCCTTCCCTCACTCCTTCTCATCCTCTCCCTTCCCTCACTCCTTCTCATCCTCTCCCTTCCCTCACTCCTTCCCACCCTCTCCCTTCCCTCACTCCTTCCCATCCTCTCCCTTCCCTCACTCCTTCCCATCCTCTCCCTTCCCTCACTCCTTCCCATCTTCTCCCTTCCCTCACCCCTTCCCATCCTCTCCCTTCCCTCACCCCTTCCCATCCTCTCCCTTCCCACCCTCTCCCTCTCCCTTCCCTCATGCCTTCCCACCCTATCCCTCTCCCTTCCCTCATGCCTTCCCACCCTATCCCTCTCCCTTCCCTCACCCCTTCCCATCCTCTCCCTTCCCTCACCCCTTCCCATCCTCTCCCTTCTCTCACTCCTTCCCATCCTCTCCCTTCCCTCACGCCTTCCCACCCTCTCCCTTCCCTCACTCCTTCCCACCCTCTCCCTTCCCTCACTCCTTCCCATCCTCTCCCTTCCCTCACCCCTTCCCATCCTCTCCCTTCTCTCACTCCTTCCCATCCTCTCCCTTCCCTCACGCCTTCCCACCCTCTCCCTTCCCTCACTCCTTCCCACCCTCTCCCTTCCCTCACTCCTTCCCACCCTCTCCCTTCCCTCACTCCTTCCCACCCTCTCCCTTCCCTCACTCCTTCCCACCCTCTCCCTTCCCTCACTCCTTCACACCCTTTCCCTTCCCTCACTCCTTCACACCCTCTCCCTTCCCTCACTCCTTCACACCCTCTCCCTTCCCTCACTCCTTCCCACCCTCTCCCTTCCCTCACTCCTTCCCACCCTCTCCCTTCCCTCACTCCTTCCCACCCTCTCCCTTCCCTCACTCCTTCCCATCCCTCCCTTCCCATCCCGCCCTTCCCATCCTCTCCCTTCCCATCCTCTCCCTTCCCTCACTCCTTCCCATCCTCTCCCTTCCCTCACTCCTTCCCATTCTCTCCCTTCCCTCACTCCTTCCCACCCTCTCCCTTCCCTCACTCCTTCCCACCCTCTCCCTTCCCTCACTCCTTCCCACCCTCTCCCTTCCCTCTCCCTTCCCACCCTCTCCCTTCCCATCCACTCCCTTCCCTCACTCCTCCCCATCCACTCCCTTCCCTCACTCCTTCCCATCCTCTCCCTTCCCTCACTCCTTCCCATCCTCTCCCTTCCCTCACTCCTTCTCATCCTCTCCCTTCCCTCACTCCTTCTCATCCTCTCCCTTCCCTCACACCTTCTCATCCTCTCCCTTTCCTCACTCCTTCCCATCCTCTCCCTTACCTCATGCCTCCCCCTCTCCCTTACCTCATGCCTCCCCCTCTCCCTTACCTCATGCCTCCCCCTCTCCCTTGCCTCATGCCTCCCCCTCTCCCTTACCTCATGCCTCCCCCTCTCTCTTCCCTCATGCCTTCCCCCTCTCCCTTCCCTCATGCCTTCCCCCTCTCCCTTCCCTCATGCCTTCCCATCCTCTCCCTCCCTTCCCATCCTCTCCCTCCCTCTCCCTCCCTTCTCATCCTCGCTTCACCAACTCACCCTTCCCATCCTCTCCCTCCCTTCCCATCCTATCCCTTCCACCCGCCCTTCCCATCCACCCACCCATCCCATCCTCTCCTTCCCTCCCACCCTTCCCATCCTCTCCTTCCCTCCCACCCTTCCCATCCTCTCCTTCCCTCATGCCTTCCCACCCTCTCCCTCTTCCTTCCCTCATGCTTTCCTTCCCTCTCCCTTCCCTCATGCCTTCCCAGCCTCTCCCTCACTCATTCCCATCTCTTCCCATCCTTTCTCATCCACTCCCTTCCCATCCACTCCCTTCCCATCCACTCCCTTCCCATCCTCTCTCTACCCATCCTCTCTCTACCCATCCTCTCCCTTCCCATCCTCTCCCTTCCCATCCTATCCCTTCCCATCCTATCCCTTCCCATCCTCTCCCTTTGCATCCTCTCCCTTTGCATCCTCTCCCTTTGCATCCTCTCCCTTTGCATCCTCTCCCTTTGCATCCTCTCCCTTTGCATCCTCTCCCTTTGCATCCTCTCCCTTCCCATCCTCTCCCTTCCCTCACTAACTCCATTCCTCATTCCCCACCCTCCCTTCGCATCCTCTCCCTCCCTTCCCACCCTCCCTTCTCATCCTCTCCCTCCCTTCCCACCCTCCCTTCTCATCCTCTCCCTCCCTTCCCACCCTCCCTTCTCATCCTCTCCCTCCCTTCCCACCCTCCCTTCTCATCCTCTCCCTCCCTTCCCACCCTCCGTTCCCACCCTCCGTTCCCACCCTCCCTTCCCATCCTCTCCCTCCCTTCCCATCCTCTCCCTCCCTTCCCATCCTCTCCCTCCCTTCCCATCCTCTCCCTCCCTTTCCACCCTCCCTTCCCATCCTCTCCCTCTCCACCCTCCCTTCCCATCCTCTCCCTCTCACCCTCCCTTCCATCCCTCTCACCCTCCCTTCCCATCCTCTCCCTCTCTCTCACTTCTTCCCATCCTCCCTTCCCATTATCCCCCTCTCTCTCTTCCCTCACTCCATCCTCTCCCTCACGTGCCTCTCTTTCCTGAGTGTGCTGCTCCCCCCACCGCGCTCTGTGCGCTCTGTTCTTTCTATCGCACTTGCGTGATTATGAAGCAACTGCACATGCATTGTTGCGCGATTTCCCCAAAATTGGCGCTAATAGCTTGTGAGTGATGCCTGTGCAGAACCCACCTCACAGACGTTACTCACAAGGCTCTTGTTGTGGCTAATACTTAATCATCCTCTTGCACGTAAAATGAGGGTGGGTACAGGTGTGTCCTCATTATTGATATTGTAATCTAAAGCAAACATTTGTAACTGATACAAGCCAAGGTGATGAACTATCTCTCCAAGGAGATGTGTTGTGTTTTCTTTACTTTCATAGTTGTGCAATATTTAAAAAGGGGCCCACAACATGACTTTCTAAGCACTGATAATGAGCAGTTAGGCTTTGCCATAGAAACAATGAGCTGCTTTGTGTGGTCGCTCAACCAGGTGAAAGAAGATGTATTGAGACAGCCCATAGGAGAGACAATTCACATAGAGGAGTAATCAGAGCCTTTCCTGTTTCTCTTATCAGCTTCTGGCTGCAATTGAGACACTTTGTGTGATTTATCCTGTGCCAGCTTGGAAGGGGAGAAGTGATGGATATTGTGATATTCTGAAGGTGTTTAGTTTGGGAATAAGGTGCTATTAGCTCTGTCTGCTACTTCAATGACCTTTTAAATTACAGATTCTCAGCCACTTAATGTTATTTTTGTTGTTCATTCATGTCCTACTCCCCATGACCCTATGGACCACAGCACACCAGTCTCACCTTCTGTTTTTGCTAATCCATAAGGCTTTCATGACACATATATTTGAGTGGGTTGCCAGTTCCTTCTCCAGTGGCTCATGATATGTCTGACCTCTCTGCTATGACCTGCTCATCTTGGGTGATCCTACATGGTATAGCTTCATTGAAGTGCAAAAGCCCCTTCACTGGGACAAGGTAGCGATCCAGAAGGATGTCATGAAATATAATCTTGAGTCATTTCAATGGGTTATACTTTCAGATGGATGAAGTATGGATATCTTTCATAGATTCCTTGGAGAACTCCTCTATTTCTATGTTCTAGTATTGGACATATGTACTAACATTTTTAAGTACCACATTGTCATGGTGTAAACAAATGTTTGCATTTGTAGATCTGATCCAAGATCTTTGCTAGAATGGTACCTGAGTATTTGTTTTTATAGTCATGTGCAGGGCAGATATATATATATATAATACTATTGCTAAATATATTAGTTTTTGGTTCTTGTTAATTGTCAATACTCTAACACTGCTACAATATTTTAAACTTCTTTTTTTAATTGAATTTGACATAAACAGCAAGTTGACGCATACTTATTTTAAATGAAATGTAAAATATTATTTAGGTCCCCATTAATTCACTCAGCTCTTATTCTACTGTCTAAAAAATTAGTTGCATTGACCAATTACAGTACTTAGATCCAGATGTGCCGGCTAAGTGATAAAGTGATGCATTTCCTAATTAGTTATATTGTTGTTTTTCTTTCATTATTATTAATATAGAGACATAACTTAGTGGTTAAAGTAACTTTAAACAAATGGACTGCTATGAGTTCAAATATCAAAGACCCCTTTATTCTTATGAAATACTTTATTTAGGTTATTGGATAAAACAGAGAAACTAAACTATAAAGCTTGGGTATGAGGCAAATATGGATATTGTAATGTTTTTAAAATAATTGTTTGAATTACATAAAAAATAAATATTTAAAAATAAATGGAGGACCTGGCATTTCCACATTGTCCACATCAGTTTTGCTGGGTTCCATATCCCTTTAATATTCATATTGCCCGTCATAAATATCATAGATTGTTATCTTGAATTGTCTGTGCTGTCTCTCTCTTTCCTTGTTGTCTGTCTGTATGCTGTCTGTCTCTGTGCGCTCTCTGTCTCTGTGCGCGCTCTCTCTGTGTTCTCTCTCTGTCTCTGTGTGCACTCTCTCTCTGCGCTTTCTCTCTGCGCTCTCTCTTTCTCTCTGTGCGCTCACTGTCTCTGTGCGCGCTGTCTCTCTCTCTGTCTCTAATGTGCCCTCTCTATCTCTGTGCTCTCTGTGCTCTTTCGCTATCCTGTGCCTCTCTCTCCCCCTCTCTTTCTTTCTCTCTGTCCTGTGTGTGTGTGTATATATATATATATATATATATATATATATATCTGTCCTGACTTTCTTTCTGTGTCCTGTCTCTCTGTCTCTCTCTGCCATGTCTCTCTCTCTGTCCTGTGTGTTTGTGTCTCTCACTGTCCTGTGTGTATCTTTCTTTGTCCTGTGTGTGTGTGTCTCTCTCTCTGTCCTGTGTCTGTGTATCTCTCTCTCTCTTTGTCCTGTGTGTGTGTGTCTCTCTCTCTCTGTCCTGTGTGTGTGTGTCTCTCTCTCTCTGTCCTGTGTGTGTCTGTCTCTTTCTCTCTCTCTGCCCTGTGTCTGTCTCTCCAGGCGCTGCCTCTCCCTGGGCTGTGTAATGGCGGCGGTGACCAGCCTACTGCACATGTGCACATACCCAACTTTATAGGAAATGTGATGCTTGCGCAGGGGTTACAGACACTGCTAAATACTATATGTGAACATATTTCTATCAACAAGTGCTTAAAAGCTCAGAGCCCGATTCAATTGAGCAATCTTAAGTTACTGTAGCTCGTAAGTGAGGCCATAAGTTAATTTGCGATTCAATTGGCGTCTTTTTGCGAGCTCCGGTTAAACCCGAAAACTACAGCCTCCCGAAGCCTTTGTTCTTTGCCGTTTGCAAAAGTTACAATCAATAAAATCGCAAATCTCTATTCAATTGCTACAATTCCCCAAGCCTACAAATGTTTTCACACCCGTAAATGGCAAATGAAGGAGAAAATCTTACGAGTGCTAGAGAGGACCCGCAAGGGGGTTAAACACCTGTCCGCAGCACTGTAAATGCAAATAAAAAATCAATATGGCACTGTAAACAACGGGGAAAGCGATGACAGACATTAGAATTAATTGCACAACAGTCTCAAGCTCGCAAATCGTCAGGAAATAAATATATTTTTTACGGGTCATTTCGGGGTTATATCGATCTCGGGAATAAGTGAGTTAATACGTATCAGGCCACCCACATGGACTAGAACGGTATTGGCATACATTTTTATTATTTTGTATTTTGAGGGTTTGCAAGTCTAATCGTATATTGAACCCCATACGTAATTGATTGACATGTAACCTCCATGTTTTACTGCCGTAATGATGGCGGTCTCATTTTCTATTGGCTGTTTCTAAATGGGTAGTTATGGGCTTGCTAAATTGATCACGTTCCCGTCCTGAACTGCTACGCACGAGTGCATGGTTTACGGTTTCGGCGTTCTGCCCCTAACTTGCGTGCTTAATCAATTGAATAGCACCAGGAATCGGAGACCAGCAGGAGCCCGCGTCATGCCCGCAGACATACGGCCTGGGCTTGCAATTGAATTGGGCTCTCATTTTTTACTCGCTGAAACCTTTCAAACAGTCCCTGCAAAGAGTTACCCCCTATAGCTAATGCATACAGTGTTTCTGTAGTACTAGATGCATTAGCCAATGAAAGGCTGTGTCTCAGCAGCAGTTTAGCGGCATGCTGCTTAGACAGTCTGTGACTGGCTAGTACATTTAGTACTATAGAAACACTATATGCATAAGCTACATAGCCTGACCTGTGCATGGACTATATAGAAGGTTTCAAACAGAACTTTTAAGCACTTGTTAATACATATACAAATAAACACTTTTTTTTTTTTTATATTAAAAACCGTGGATTCTCTCTGTCCCTATAAGTACTCCTCACACCTAGCCCTATGAATAATGCCAGTATAATTAGATTATTTACAATTCATCTACTTTTGTGTTTCTGTTAATTATGATCTCTTGTTTTAGTAAAGATTTTCCACATGTGAACAGAAATGATGTTTTATGCATTGTTTGTATGTAACCAAAATCCCTTATATATTTCCTATACACATTTCATTCAACTACCATCATATTTTCTTAAATATGCAGATGTTAACAATCCTTTTTGTTTCTGTTCAGCCGAATAGGTTGAAAATGACTGCTGGCTCGATATCTGTACCTCAGATTATACCTCTTCGTGTTCCTCTCCCTGGAAAAGGCAAACATGAAGTGGATACAAACACACCAATTGAAATAAAAACAGGTATGACATGTGCATGAGGAGAGGTATCCCTCCCTCTACTGATTTAATGTATTAAACCTATACCAGGCCAGGCTTCCCCCCTGAAGCATCTATAGATGTTCTCATTGAAGTATGAGCACATGTTTATCAGGATTAAAGAGCCTCTTTAGTGATCTTATGAAGGGCTCTCTAAAAATACTTAGAATGGGCTTAAAAGGAAAAAAAAAATTAAACTCATTCTGTGCATTTAAACAATGCCCAGACTGTAAAAGCTCCAGATCTCTCCATTCTCTGAATGATTGTCTCTGGAGTGGGACCTGCCCAGGAGGAAGTACCAAATTGAAAACCTTTTGAGACAACTTAAAACGCACATAAGGTGCAGGCAGTGGTTTAAGACGAGCTGCTAGCAATGTACACAAATACATTTTCTAGTTATCGCCCACTATCATACTGCAAGTACGGTATACCTGTTTGGAGAGCATTCCCCTCTGGGCGGCTTATACTCCAAAGACAATACATCATTCATGGACTAGAGATTGAAGGAGCCCATGCTGCCTGGGGGCATGATTTAAAAAGTAGTAATTGAGTTTTTAAGTGTTCAGTAAAAGTTTAATACAGTTTTCTTTTTCTTACCAGATCCTACCTAACTATTCTTTAGAGAGCCCTTTATAAGAATATTCCAGTGACAGACTTTGCTGTCGTTAGTACAAATGAGGCCATGTTCATTCTGTAGCTAATTTTATGGTAAATGCAGGAACGCCCCTGATGCCAAGGATCCTGGTAGCTGACAGTTAATGCATAATTTGCCCTGGGTAGCTGCAAATGTATGTTATGAAAAAATTCAGTCTGACTAATGGCAAAGTACCGTATTTATCGGCATATAACACGCACCGGCGTATAACATGCACCTCATTTTAAGAAGGAAATTTCAGGGGAAAACATTTTTTTCAAATAAAGAACTTTGAAGCAAAATCCTCAACCTCAACCTCCCTCCTCAACCCCCTCCTCAAACCCCCTATCCTCAACCCCCTCCTCCACCCGGTATATGCTAATGACGTGGCGCGCATGTGACGTCACATGCGCGCCTGGTCAAGGAGCGGAGGCCGGAGCAGAAGCAGGTAAGTGAGGGGAAGGTATTTAGGGGGGTGAAGGTTGAGTAGGGGGGTTTAGAATGCGGAGGGGGGTTTAGAATGAGGGGGGTTTAGAATGAGGGGGGTTTAGAATGAGGGGGGTTTAGAATGAGGAGGGAGGTTGAGGATGAGGAGGGGGGAGGGAATATCGGCGTATAACACGCACCTATCATTTGCCTTCTATTTTCAGGGAGAAAAAGTGCGTGTTAAACACCGATAAATACGGTAAATGCATCAAAGCTTAGCAAATTTTCATTAAACGTCAGTCCTCAAATTTGACTTTTTATCTTTCTTAATAGCATCCTTCGTAGTGTCAGCACTCTGATACCCACTTTTTTCAGTGGTTTGCAAGTGTTTTAGTTAGGTGCTAAATGTGAGCTTTAACAAGTTTGTTTTGTTTTTGTGGTAAATGTTAGCAAAGCCAATGTGAAGCTGGACCCCACTAACTTTTATAATTTCATATGGGTTTTTTTAGCTGGGTTTGGGTTGCTGAGGTACTGCATGTTAAGGGTGAGGATCTAGTGCAATATTAAGCAAGATTAGGGATAGAGATCCTAAAAGGGTCTAGTCACTAAGAGCCCTATTCTATTGGTCCGATCTTAAATTTACACACACTTAAAATCATTGTTAATATTGCCACATATTCTATTCGCTACTCGCAATTTGATTACGAGTTATCCACCCACAATCACTACAGGCCAGCCAAAGACGTAAAAAAAAGCTTGAATATTACGAGCGCTAAATAATTAAAGTTACACAAAATCCATATTTTATTAGACCTCTAGCTCGCAAATAAAGTCTAACCCGCAGCTGAAAAAACATCACGGTTCCGTCAAAAATAGTACGAGTGGTAAATAGATTTACAGGGGCTTTTTGAAACACCTATTATAGCTGTATCAGCAATTAAACACACACAACTGTACTTTAAAAGCACAGGAACTCACAAATATGCAATTCAAAATAATATTTTTAACTGCTATTTATGTGTAATATTGATCCCGGGTCTCAAGGGGTTAATACATATCATGAAACCCACATGGACTAAAACAGATGCTCTAATGCATTTTATAAAGTGCAAGAGTGCCTGACTGCAAGCCTGATCACTAAATATTATGTACTAGTAACTTGCCCGTCAAATATGACAGGATAATATTTGATGTGTCCCCCCCCCCTTGTGTCTCTTCCCCCTCGCTCTCTTGTGTCTCCCTCTTGTGTCTCTTCCCCCCTCCCTCTATTTTGTCTCTTCCCCCCTCCATGTCTTGTGTCTCTTTCCCCCTCCCCTGTGTCTCTTCCCCCATTCTCCCTCCCCTGTGTCTCTTCCCCCTTCTCCCTCCCCTGTGTCTCTCTCCCCTTCTCCCTCCCCTGTGTCTCTCCCCCCTTCTCCCTCCCCTGTGTCTCTTCCCCCCTTCTCCCTCCTCTGTGTCTCTTCCCCCCTTCTCCCTCCCCTGTTTCTCTTCCCCCCTTCTCCCTCCCCTGTGTCTCTTCCCCTCTTCTCCCTCCTCTGTGTCTCTTCCCCCTTCTCCATCCTGTGTGTCTCTTCCCCCTTCTCCCTCCCCTGTGTCTCTTCCCCCCTTCTCCCTCCCCTGTGTCTCTTCCCCCCTTCTCCCTCCCCTGTTTCTCTTCCCCCCTTCTCCCTCCCCTGTTTCTCTTCCCCCCTTCTCCCTCCCCTGTTTTTCTTCCCCCCTTCTCCCTCCCCTGTTTCTCTTCCCCCCTTCTCCCTCCCCTGTTTTTCTTCCCCCCTTCTCCCTCCCCTGTTTTTCTTCCCCCTTCTCCCTCCCCTGTGTCTCTTCCCCCCTTCTCCCTCCCCTGTGTCTCTTCCCCCTTCTTCCTCCCCTGTGTCTCTTCCCCCCTTCTCCCTCCCCTGTGTCTCCTGCCCTGTGTCTCTTTATCCCCTCTTCCTCCCCTGTGTCTCTTTCCCCCTATCCCTCCTGTCCCCCTGTGTCTCTTTTCTCCCCCTTTCCCTCCCCTGTGTCCCTTTCTTCTCCATCCCCTGTGTCTCTTTCCCTCTCTCTCCCCTGTATCTCTTTATCCCCCTCTCCCTCCCCTGTATCTCTTTATCCCCCTTTCCCTCCCCTGTGTCTCTTTATCCCCCTCTCCCTCCCCTGTGTCTCTTTATCCCCCTCTCCCTCCCCTGCGTCTCTCCCTTCCCTGTGTCTCTCCCCCTCCCTCCCTCCCCGTTTCTCTTTCCCCCTCTGCCTCCCCTGTGTCTCTTTTCCTCAATAAAGGAAACCTTGCTGCAGGGTCCCCACATTAACCCCATGATGCAGGGGTACCAATCGGGATCCCGCTGCATTTAAACATTTAAATCCCCCGCTACTGGTCCTTAATAGTTAACCCCTGCCGTTGGGGTACTGTAAGTACCCCCGCGGCACCTAACATTAACCCCCTCTTTGCTGCGGAGGCCCCATCAGGACCCCCGCAGGGTCAATACATTAACCCTTGATGCAGGAGTCCTGATCAGGACCCAATTAACTCTATCGGTACCCCATTACCCCTATCTGTACCTTATAATCTCTAACTGTATCCAATTAACCCTAACTGTACCTAATTAACCCCTATTCTATTAACCCCTAGCCTATCCTATTGACCCCTACCCTATCCTATTAACCCCACTTTAACCTTTCCTATTAATCCCCCCATCTACCCTATCCGATTAACCCCTATCCTATTAACCTCCCTCTACCCTATCCTATTAACCCCTATCCTATTAACCCCCCCTCTATCCTACCCTATTAACCCCTACACTACCTACCCAACACCCTAATAAAATCCCTAACATCCCAGTAAGTACAAAACATAAAAACACCCACATTACAGAAAATAAAAACATCCACTAAGTACAAAACATAACAAACTACTAATTACATGAAAATATCAGAAGCATTACAGTAATAAAAAAGGACTTACACATAAAATAAAAAAGATTACATAAAATAAAAAAACACTATTAAAATAAAAAAAGACTTACAACCTGTAAAAAAGAAAGGGTTAATGAGTCTACTGACCTCCAGCGGTGATCCCCGATGCCCTGGTCTTCACTCTTCTGGGCCAGGAAAGGCCCCTACATCAAAATCCTGATGTTCTATGAAAAAAATTTACTGCTGCTAACGGAGCTCCTCCCTTGAGGATCACCCCACCGCAAATAAAGGTTCCCTCGCATGCTCTGATCTAAAAAAAAAAATGCGCTTTCTGATTGGCTGAAATCACTGTCAATCAGTAGAGGTTTTATATATTATTTAAATATAATGTATGACACTGTCTTCTTATTATGCTGTTGAAAGGCTTGAATTTGTCTTGGTCTTTATTCTTTATTTGCTACCAGGCCTAATTTCTCTAATCGTTTTCTCAAATATCTAGATACTCCTGATGCTTTCATATATTATACGCTGGATGGAAGCAAACCAGATTTATTTAAGAAAGTTGGATATGGTGAAAATGCAACGTTGAAGTATAGAGGCCCATTTACTTTACCAGAGGGTAAAGTAACAGTGAAAGCTCTAGCTGTTACTAGGTAAGTTACCATTTTTTAAATATAAAAAACTAATAGCAATGATATTCTTTTATTAGCTTCATTTTTAGTAATATTCTTGTCTTAACGGGTTCTAGAAGAGGGTATGGGGTAGAGAAGCGCAAGATGCCCTGATAGTGTAGTATATTATAACAATTTATTGACACATACAAAATATACAAAATTGCACTCACATTTGATGATCACAGGAACAAATTAGGAATATCAGTAGCATAAAAGAATAGATTTCAGTCACAGAATATTTTCATAGCATTATTACTTAGATTGACATTGTTCTTTTGTAATCAAAGAAGAGGTGGAATATATACACATTAAATAGACATAATGGGTTCTACATTATTATAATCGTTGTCTTTTTCTAAATTCATAATACTCTTTAGAGCTTTAAATGTATGAAACATGTAAAAATAGGTTAAATTATTTAAAATGTAAATGTCACAAATGTGCATGATTATCTGTGCGCAGTAGTCTGTACTTCTGTGTGGTCTTTTGATTTACTCTTTTAAGAAACAATACATTATGATTTTTTTCTGTTATTTACTTTATTCAGAATGTTAAAGGGCAACTTTATTGGTTCAACTTTCAGAACTTTTAAGTAGTACAGATGAGTATAAACAACTTATAATACCGTACTTGTATTGTGCTTAAAATAGCTGCCTTGCTTTGGTGGCAGGGAACTGTGCCATGCACTCTAATCTAAAACCTATTAAAACCAATATGTTTTCTCACTAAATATCAGCTTATTTAAACTTTAATAAACAGAAAAATTGTTTATACTCTTATTTACTAATTAAAAATTACAAAATCTGGGTCAATACAGTGATTTAACTGATTTTAATTATGTGATCTTTGAGATTATGGTTGTTAGTCCTGTTAAAATGACAGATTTAAAAAAATGAATAGTATTTATTGGTGGAGATGGCAGAGCTAACCATTTAATGTCTACTTATGGCGTTGGCATGTGGTCTTCCTTATGGTCCTTTAATTTTGTTAAGTCTACAAGTTTTCAATGTTGCACGGTGCTTTGGGGAAAGGACTATGGACACCGGATTCTAAGCTCAAAGACAGGGCCCTCCATCTTTTGTTATATGTTAATATTGTTTTGCCTGGATCACAACTTATGTATAGTGCTATGGAATATGTTGTAGCGTTACAAATACATGATAATAATAATAATTGTTACCTTATAGTAGTTTGTAACATGCACACTCCTCTATATTTTGAAATAACTACGCATCATTCAGGTATCTTTTACTGTATTTGCATTTTGGTGGTTTGGCAGTAGTTTGAGTACTTGCTGATTATTGTCACTTAGACAGCACTTCCTAAAATGTAGTGTCATTTAATAGCTGTTTGCCCAATTTATCTCAAAATCAAATAGGGAATTTGAGGTACCGGTATTTAGCGTTGTAAAATTTAGCAAGTGAAGAAATGACACGCTAAACCTTATGTGTCTCATGGAATCTTGGCCATAGTAACACAGCTCATGAGAAAAAAGAATAGATCCCCATTATCCACACTTGATATTCTGCACAGATCTCAATAGATTATTGATTTGTTCTATCCTATTTTTGTGTGTTGAATCATAGAGACGACTCTCATCCATACTTTTATTATTGTAATGTTTTAATAAATCTTTGTAGTTTTAATTATGCAGTTTACCTGCTGTTTATAGGTACTGTGACAAGCTATCTGTCTCCCACTGGGTCTGTGCCCTTGTTTCCAACACTATTGATGGAAGAACACAGTTACAAGAAGCTTTAAATGCTTTTACAAAGTTTACTTTCATATAATTCACCAGTAATACATGATGATACACCAAAATAAATAAGAGAAAATAACAGGCCTAGCTCCCATCAGTGCACTACCTTCACTGCTAGAGAGATCCCTAACTAACAAAGCTTGCATCTAGCTAAACCTGGATGGAGCAATAAAACAAACAGTCCATTACAGTCTTTCATCTTCTGCGGCTTGCTCCTCAGCTCTACGCTTCTGTAGCTTTGTCTTTTTCCCAGCTTCATACAAAACTACTTTTCTCTCTTTTGCAGCTCCAATAAACACCAGTCTGTGCTTCTCTCTTTTTAGCTCTCACAAACAGCGTACACTTCTGTGAGTCTGCATTCTGCTTTAAACAAACTCTCCACCGTTTTATTTCCCAACCTTTCCAAGGCTTAAGGTCCAAACAACGCTTGCCTCAATTACAGCCAGGCTGCAGTGCATTAACTCTTTCAAAACTCCTGGGGGGAAGGGCTTTGCAATATATGTGGCCCATACAAATCCCTGATCTCACTCTGTCACAGTACTTAATATTATATTGAAAAAATGTATCAATGTCCGTTTGATGATTTTAGTTCAGCATGTTCTGTAACTGCCATGCTGTTTCACTAAATTCTTTGAAAATAAAATTTGTTCTAAGAGAAATGACAAATAGAAGATTTTGTGTTACTGTACGGGTCCTAGAACAAACATTTTACACTCTATGTTTAATATAGACTAAAAGCTATTATAATATGGAATGACAGAGAAGTCTGCAATCTTAAAATAACATGCTATATTATCATGTAAATTGATTAGTTGTACCATAAACATCTGGTATGTAGTCTTTAAAATGATGTTAACATTGTAATGGCAACAAGCAATTTGGAACTGAATAACCATGATGAGAGAACTTAATATATACACTTTTGTTCCCTGTTCAGAGATGGAAGGGAAAGTGGGACTGTGACTAAAGTCTTCTTTGTGGAATATGTGCCAACTAATTTAGATTCTTCAGATGAAGATAATGATGAGAACTTTCTCAAAGAACTCTCTAAGCAGGTAAAGTACATTTCTGAAAGTAATTACAACTCATAGTTATCCTTTATCTTAATGTCATTATATAACCCCAACCCCTCTATCAATATTTCTGGTGGGAATGTAAGCATAACATTACTAAACTGTGAAAGGAGGAGTGTTCATGTGTTAAAGGTATAGTTTAAATCTACAGATAATAGCAATTATTTTACCAATTGAATGTTATTTTAAAAGATGCTTTTTTTTAACAGCAAAACAGTCTGCATTTTGTTCCTAGCAATCAGTCATATCTGATCTATCCACTAAGCATGGGTTGATGTATCTTTCTAATGGGGTCAATAATCCTTAATTACCCGCTCGGGCTATAACTGTATTGTTTTCAGTGTAAAAGCATGTGAAACTGAAAAGACTGAGCATGCTCAGAACTACTGGATTTTGACAATTTTGCCATGTTGACTTTGCCAATTACTCCCTGGTATCTGGCCATAATTAGCCTGCTTATCTTCGCTTGGCCTTACACTGAAAATAATACAAAAATCACAGGATTAATTAGCAATTACAGAAAATAATCACCATATTAGAGAAATATATCAGTACATGCTTAGAGGCTGGATTAGGAAGGCTGCATGACAAGACAAAATTGCAAACTTCAGTATAAGTGTGCTGTAAGAAACTGCAATTTTTTAACTAAAATTCAGTTATGGTTTTAAATATACTACATGCTAATAGCCACATTAAATTCCCTCTACCTTGAAAACCGTAGCCCGCAAGACTTATGGCTATTAAATTGGCCTCTTAAATCTACCCGCCGACGACTTGCTTGGTAGGGGCGAGAAAACCCTACGGGACGTGAGAATTTGACTTGCGATCCCGCACATCCTTTGTTCTTTCAAGCCCGTAACTGTTACATTCCAATCACGCTATTAAATAGCATCGAAATCACTGGCGATCAAGCCCGTAACCCCCAAATGGAGCCAAGAAGCCTACGTGTGCTAGAGAGGACCCTCAAGGGGCTAAAAGTCCAATCTGTAACACTGTAAATGCAAATATACACACTCTACAGTACATATAATAAAAGGGAAAGTGATGTTAGTTATTAGAATTAATAGCACAACATTCTCAGGTTCGCAAATCTGCCGTATAAAATACTTTATTTTCCCTTTTATTTACGTGTTATATTGATCCCGGTAATCAATGTGTTAATACATATAATGGAACTCGCATGTAATAGAATATCATATTTATGGCTTTATCAATATTGCATTATTTCAGGAATGTGGGTCTGATCGCAACTCGTAATTGAACCTTGTAAAACGTTGAAATCCAACCTCCATTTTTCAATGACGTAATTCTAACAATTTCTGTTGCCATTGGACCCATCTAAACCCATAACTACAGGTTTGACTAATAGATTAGGTTCACGGCTGCGCATCCAACATTCGACAGATGGTTTACGGGTTTGCCCCTCCGTCCAGTAGCTCGCGCCCTGCACTAATTTAGTAGCTCCGTAACTCTGCAAAATTTCAAGCCTGCAGCCGTTGCAGGTCTCACGTTGCACATACGGGCCTGGAATTTTATGTGCAACGCTCTATTCCTTTGAAGCTTTTTAGTAAAATGGACTTCCCATACGATAGCTTTTTATTGCTTATATTACTTCTTAGTTTTCTGTACTACAATACAGAAGATTCCAAGCGCACATTACTTTACCACTGGCGTTACAGCACTGCGTACATAACACTGTTTAGAGATGTACATTTCATGGACAAAGTAAGATTTTGTGAAACTTTTTTTTCCATTCAAACACAGGAAGCTTTATTTAATGCTAAATCTCAAAATATACCATAATAAATACCAAAATATACCATGTATTCTTAGGATGTTCTTCATAATCCCTTGACTCCGAAAACAAAAAAGAAAGATGGAGCACCAAAAAGAACATCTGCTTGGGATGACACAGCACACACATTTAAAGGTACTAAGCTTATTGGTTCCTAGATCTTTGGGGATTGGGTTATTTTCTATTACTCTTTTCCATTTGTTATCTTCCCTTTCTAGTTTAACATTCATATACAAAAAAATGGATGCTTATAAATAACATATATACAGTGGTACCTTGGTTCTAGCAGTTAATGGATTCCAGAAGGCACTGCCAAACACAGCCAGTACCAAGTTCCCACAAGGAGTAATGTAAATTGACTCATACAGGCTACAGCTAGCACGAGTACTGACAACGCGTTAAGTGTCAAAGCAATTTCTGTTCATCAAAACACTTTGAATGCCAAATTATATATATATATATATATATATATATATATATATATATATATATGTCATGTATAAAAACATAGCATTGCTTGAGTCAGCCTGCAGTGCCTTGTAACTACTGTAGGAAAAACATGCAATTAAAATATCTGTCATTAATTATGATTATTCAGTAAGTTTATCTTTGTTCAAGTTTTTATTAAGCATAACTTCTTATGTCTTAAACATTAGACTTTTATTTTTTTCTTTGCTTTCCCAAAAGTATCCATCAAGGTCTTTACATGCTTCCTTTTTTATTTGTCTTTCTCTAATTCTCTTTTTTTTTCTTTTTAAGCATTTTGTATTTCTGGGATGCCTTCTTTCACTGGTTAATGCTGTTAAATAAAGGTTGTACTCCACTTTATATTTTTTATCCTTTTTAACCCCTAGAAGAAAGCTAGGATGTGGTGCTTAAAGATAGATGCTTGCCCTCCTGTAAATAAATTGACGAGTTGTATATCTTTTTCCAGATAAGTTATTGTTTCCCTTCATGTTTATATTACTGACTTGATCATTTCAGATCTTGAAATAGATGGAAGAACCAGCAATAAAACTTACAAGGGGCCGCGATTTCTGAACAGTCGCTTAGGGAAATCAAGTCAGGAAGAAGAAGCAGTGTCGGCACCACAGACCCAGAGGTCACAGGTACCATGAGACATGAAGCACTTTGGCTGTTGAATAATACACTCTGTTATTAATAACATCCTGGCATACATTGAGTTAACGAAGGGTATCCTTCCCCATTCCATTACAAGTAATGTTTAAAGGACCACTTCAGTTCAAGAAAAAAAGACATGTGTTTGTCGAGTTTGTGCCAAAAAACAGCATTAGCAGCTGTGTAAATCTTGGCAATAAAAGATTTATTTTTGAAAAAATCTCAGATTTCTAAAGCCTCTGATTATGGGTATAGGAATCTGTTTTGTGTTCATTACATCCCATTTTGAGAGCTGATTGATTGGGGCATGTGTTTGTATTTTTCAGTGCAGGGCGGTGTGGATAATAAGATTGAAATTGATACCACACCCCTTCCTTCTCGTTGCCCCAAAAGCAGGACATTGCATCAAACGATAAATCCAGAAATGTAATCGTCACACAGACATCTTCCACTGTGTATCATGGATCTCTCCGGGGTCTTGCAGAGTCATCAACATTTTTTTTTTCAAATTAAAAACTAGCTTTATGTTAAATTGTGTTCTTAATCAGACTCAACATTTTCACATATATATATATTTTTTTCGTTGTACATTGGTCAAACAAAAAGAGTAGTGATGCTCATCTGAGAACAAAAAATACCTCAATGTTTTTTTTTCTATAGGTCTTGTTACCTACTCAGAGAGATAGGGGACTCCAGACGTGGACCCCTTACTCACTGTGCCTTAGGGAGATATCAGCTACACCTCACTAACGAGGCCCACAGAGGCCGAAAAGCATGTCTGGGGTTTGCTGTTTCTTCTGTTCATGGTAGAATTGCCTGGTATTTCGGGGCTGGATCACTCTAGTGAGTGGGACCAGACTGATATACTACAGGATATTTCTCCCTGTGAAGGGCACAAGTGAGCTAAAAGAGGTTGCTCTCAGAGTGGGTTATAATGGCCATAGAACTAACCTATTAAGGTTAGTTTGTTCTCTGATTGAGCTCCTCTGTTTTGATTGTACATTGGTCCTTTAATATTATTATGCATAATTTTAAGGGCTAAATAAATAAAATCCTAAACTTTTAATTTTACTTTATAATAATGTTCTGCTTCATGTACATTGTAACCACACAATATTCATTTTAACATATCATGATACAAGCACATATGTTTGTTTCACACTGTGAAAAGGAAATACTGATTGAATGTGTATTCACTTATATTAACATTTTAGATGAATGGCACAGCAGATTCAATTGTTAGAAAGAATCTCACCAGTACTCAGACCATGAGGATACAGAGGGAAACTGATTTTCTGAAGTAAGTAAAACTTATTATAAAGATATCCTACATCATTTGAACATTTTGGATACAATAACACTTTTGCAAAATCCATTACGTTATTTGAAATCATTAAGTCTAACTATCCGGATCCTTTTACTTCTTCCTCTCTTCTGTATTTTCAGCTTTCAATCACTGCTCCTAGGCCTCGTCTGCTTTCCTTCACCTTTTAAAACCTATTATTTGTTCAATAATTTTTTTTTGTATGTAATTTCTTTTTAAATTGCAGTTTACGATGCCATTACTCATTTAGATGATCAATTTCCTATTCTATACGACTTCCAAGTTTTTAAACATGCAATTTGAAAATAATCCACTAGATGGCAGAAGAGTGTCACCACATATACTCATATGTAAATTATCTCCATTTGTTCTTGGCATACAACAACAAAGACTGAAACACTGTTTCATTACAGTCCAAGGAGGTCGGTCAAATTCTTTTAACTATTGAACTAACAAGGCTGCAGAGTTATAAAAAAAACATGTCTGAAACGTATTGCAAATCGGTAAAACATTCACTTATTGCGTGTTATAGTGTACTAGCTACTTGCCCACCAAAAATGGATCCATCAAGATCAATATCTTTTTAAAAAATATTGAATAATTCTTTCTTTCCTCCCTCTTTCTCCCTGTGTCTCTCCCCCTTCTCTTGTGTCTTTCCCCCGCTGTGTCCCCCCGCCTGTGTCTCTTCCCCCCCGCTCTCCCTTCCCTTGTGTCCCTTCCCCCCTCTCCCATCACCTGTGTCTCCCCCTCTCTCCCCTGTGTCTCCCCCATCTTTCTCTCCTCCCCCTCTTCCTCCCCTGTGTCTCTTCCCCCTCTTCTTACCCTGTGTCTCTTCCCTCACTCCTTCCCCTGTGTCTCTTCCCCCTCTTTCCCCTGTGTGTCTTCTTCCCAACCTCTCCCTCCCTTGTGTCTCCTTTCCCTCTCTCCTGTGCCTCCATTCCCCCTCTCCTTTTCCCCCTCTCCCTACCCTGTGTCTCTTTTCCCCCTCTTCCTCCCCTGGGTCTCTTCCCCAGCTCTCCCTCCCCTCCCCTGTTTTTTCTTCGCCTCTCCACATCCCCTGTTTTTCCTTCCCGCACCCTGTGTTTCCATCCCCTCTCCCTCCCTCCCTTGTGTCTCCCCCCCTCTCTCTCCCCTGTGTCTCTCCTCCCTCTCCCTCTCCTGTGTGTCTCTCCTCCCTCTCCTGTGTGTCTCTCCTCCCTCTCCCTCCCCTGTGTCTCTCTCCTCCCTCCCCTGTGACTCTTCCCCCTTCTCTCCATCCGCTGTTGTTCCTTCCCCCATCTGCTGTGTCTCCTTCCTGCATCTCTCCCTCCCCTGGGTCTCTTCCCCCTCTCCCTCCCCTGTGTCTCTGCTCCTTCTCCCCCCCCCCTGTGTCTCTGCTCCTTCTCCCTCCCCTGTGTCTCTGCTCCTTCTCCCTCCCCTGTGTCTCTCCTCCCTCTCCCTCCCCTGTGTCTCTCTTCTTGCTGTCCCTCCCCTGTGTCTCTCTACTCCCTCTCCTGTGTCTCTTCCCTCCTTTCCCCCTCTCCCTCTCCTTTTCCCCATCTTCTGTGTCTACTTACCCCCTCTCCCTCTCCTTTTCCCCATCTTCTGTGTCTACTTACCCCCTCTCCCTCCCCTGTGTCTTTTCCTCCTCCCCCTCCCCCTCCCCTGTGTCTCCCCCCTCTCCTTTCCCCCCCTCCCCTGTGTATCCTTTTCCTCCTCTCCCTCCCCTGTGTCTCCTTTTCCCCCTCTCCCTCCCCTGTGTCACCTTTTGCCCTGTCTCTCCCCTGTGTCTCCTTTTTCTCGCTCTTCCTCCCCTGTGCCTCCTTTTCCCCCTCTCCCTCCTCTGTGCCTCCTTACCCCTTGCGAGTCATAGTTAAGGTAATTGCGAGCATTACCGACAAACTCGCAATTACCACAACTATATATATGATCCTTAACAGCAGTTTAATCATTAAACAATCTAGTGACATGAAGCAAAAACATTTGAAAAATATAATTAGGGCTGATTGTCTATTTTTTTTACTGTTTAATAGTCTAAAAATAGTTTGCTAGTGTATTTGGTATCTAGATGAGCACACTCCTAATCCTGTTTCCTTACTGTCATTTAGTATTTGACTCTTCTTTGTTAGTATATAATATATCTTGTGGTGCTTTGTGCTTTCAATATTTGCCTTACAAGGTTTGTATTATATGTAGGTTATACTTCAATAAAAGTCAGAACTTTAACTTAAAGTGCACCTTCTCTTTCCTATGAAAGAATGTTGCTTGCGTAACGTAGAAAAAATACGTTTGAATTCACAAATCTAGTTTCATGACTGCATAAACCAAAGGACAATTGTTTTATGCAGGCAAAGGTCTTTCAAAGGATCACAAAATTAAACATACTAGGAACTTGCCCGTCAAAAATGACAGAAATAAAATTGTAAGGCTGGCAATGCTGTTTGCCACACAATGTGAAGCTTTTGCTCCTCTGATCACCTTTGGCGCTCATTGCAAGCCTCTCCCACTTGCGGTGCTCATTGTGAGCCTTTCCTGTACGGGTCTCTCATTGCAGATTTTGTTAACCTGAAAGTTTTGTGCTTGGGAATGCCATTTGTCTCTTTCCACAATCTACCCGTTCCTTCCCGGTGTCTTTCTCCTCTGTGTGTCTGCTGTATGTTTGCGTGTTACACGCTGACTGCTGTTGGTTTTCATTTTCAAAGTCCCTCGTGCCTGGCATTGTCAGTGTGTGTTACTGTCTGCGCCGTCGTTTTTTTTCTAAGTGTCGCTTGCCTGGCTTTGTTCAGCCTCGTTTTCATCTAGTTTCATATTTTTTACGTTTTTGGGCTGCCGTTTTTTTTTCTTTACTTAGCCGATTTTTGGATTGATGGAAAATGCCAAATATGTCTTACATTCGCTTGCAAATTATTTAGCTGTTTTTTCTGGGTTTTAGAGTTACGCTCTTGGCTCGCAGTTGCGACCCTCTCAAGTCCTGCGTGCTTCGCCTTTGGCACTAATTGTAGCCTAAGTCGCGCGTGCGTCAACGGCTCGCCTCGCTTTGCGAGGCTTGCAGTTGACTGCTCACCTCGCTTCGCGAGGGACGCAAAAGCGTGACCAAAATGCGTGCGTCAACGGCTCGCTCTGCTTCGCAAGGCTTGCAGGAAGCGAGGGTCGCAAGTGTGTTACCAAAATCGCAAACGTTCAGAACAGTCGCAAAGATCCACAGTTATGTCTTCTGCATATTCTGGTGTGCTAGACACCCTCATACATAACTAATGCCATAGTAACACTATTTCTTCTAGTTTTGGGTTGGTAGTTATATCAGTCCAAGAGTTCTGTTTGGAACTGCTTTTTTATCAGATGTGGTATCTCTAATTAATAGTACAAGAAAAGATTACCATGTATAAAAGTTTTCTTTATGAGTTTCTATAGCTCTGTGCTTTAAATAACACAAAAAAGGAACAAATGCATGCACACTGAAAAAAGCAAATAGTGGTAAAGCACTTTTACCAGGAGTAATTAACTAATTTAATGGAACCTTAAGCTAATTAGTACAGTATCCAATCAAGTGGTATACATTTATCCTTCTATCATTATCTTCCTGTTTCTGATTCTTTTCTATTTTGCTAATGAATGGGCTTATGCAGCTTTAAAAGATTAAACAGCACTATAGTTAACAATGTTGGAGGGGTGATTAAATAAAAGTAATTTCTTCCCAGTGAAATATGAATGTTAATTCCTGCTGCCTTGCCTTTAGGTGTGCACACTGCTTAGCCCCTCGGCCGTCCGATCCATTTGCCCGCTTCTGCCAGGAATGTGGGTCCCCTGTTCCTCCTGTGCCTGGACGTCGCCTCCCACCTCCAGAAGGAGCTCAGGTAAACCATCTTCTTAGACTTGCACTAATTCATGTGCCTACTAAACAATAATGTAGGAGAAAGGGGAGATTGGAAGCAATATATAAAGCAAATTCATGTTGTGCTGCAAGATGCAGTGTTGCTTGTATACATAATGTCTTTGTGCACCAAGATGCCAATACAGTGGATTAGTCCAGCAAATTTGCACTGCTTGGAGCTCTTAATATTATGGCATGGTGTATGATATAACACGAGTTAGGAAACATGTGAGTGGATGTGCTTGACTGATTCTGGATAATGGCTAGAATTGCCAAGTTCTTGATATATATGTAGACACTAACTACCATTTCATACCTAACCTGCTGTCCTCACCTATTAGACACCTTCATAAATAATTAACTTTCCTCATGTTCATTACAATAATTATTTATCGAAAATATATCATAGAAAACCAACATAACGCAGATGGCAACAAAATGTATGTGCTTTTTGTATCGCTTTATTTTTCACGTATGTTTTTTAGCGTTGAGCTGATGAAAACATCTTACTGTTCATTATGTTGAATTTGTATATATTTTTGTATATATTTGAATATTTGCATGGGCTGTACTATTTCCATTGTACTGATGCTGATTTATCATTGTAGATGGGATTATGTGTGGAATGCAGGAGCATGGTCCCAATGAACACACCTTCCTGTATTGTGTGTGAAGCCCCGCTGTTTGCACAGATGCAGCCACAGGCCAGTATACATTTAAAGGTAAATAATGAACGTCCAAACAATGAACCAAACCAGCTCCTGTATACATTTTGGGATGTTTGACAATAACAAATCACTGCTTACAGGGTGGTCCAGAGTACATCTTTGTATCATTGAAAGCTCTATATTTTTTGGCTTATATGCAAAGCAGCAAACTGAAATGCAGTACAGCATACGGCTAGTGTTGTGAGTTCTCTAACATGAAAGGAACATGGAATACGATTCTTTGGGCCACTTTATATGAATAAACACATTTATATGTATATGCACACCATACAATATTTACAGTTGTTTTTATATGTCCAAATTAATTTTGGGTACCAATGTATAAATATATATATATATATATATATATAAAGATTATTTCAACAAAGACGAAAGAGCTCCCATTTATGTACTCCTTTAAGTTAATGTGCAGTATACCTGGCCAGTGTATATGACAATGCAGATAATGTGATCTTAATGAAAGAGACACAATATAAAGTTGTACATACTTGCTTATATCATGTGTACAGATATTTCTTGTACTTGATTTCCTTATTCAGATATTCTGTTAAAGGTTTAGAAAAGCTTAAAAAGTAAAATAAAACTGTAGCACCCTAAGAATATCATGTGTGTATGTGTGTGCATTGCTCAGTCGTGTCCGACTTTCCATGACCTCATGGTCCGCAACACACCATGCTGATCCAGTTGGTTTTCATGGCAGAGATATTGGAGTGAGTTGCCAGTTCCTTCTCTAGTACGGCACAGCATACAGCTCCTAGTATTCCTAGGTGGTCTCTTATCCAAGTACTGACCAGGCCCAACCCTGCATGGCTTCAGGGTGGTGTGACTTATTGGTTCCCTGACTGGAATTAAACCCAAGTCAAAGTGGTGATAGCACCGAATCCTAACCACTGGACCACCAGGAAACCCAAGAATATCATAGAAAATAACAGTTTTGTTTGATAGTATGTGTTAAAAATATAGTTTCTAATTTTGGCCTAGTATATGTTGTTTGGATACATTTAACCTAACAAAAATATTCATAGAAAATGCACAGAAATATTTTTGCATTAATTTTTTTTACGGTTGATAGGACAAAGCAATCTGTCGCTTTTGTGGAACTGGAAATCCTGTAAACCTGAAACACTGTGTGACCTGTGAGGCTAAGCTGCCAGAAACACCAACGGTACAAGTCGTTCTCATTTGCTTAACAACTTATATTTTCATTTATTTAACTAGAGAAGGTCAGCTTTGAGTAGTAGATGAGATGAAGATTAAGTGCATGATATTATTTGCCAGTGACCATTATGGAAGCTATTTCAATCTCAGAAAAATGTTCTCCTAAAAGGGCTAAAATATGTTCTTAGGATGATGGAGTCACTTTTAGAGATGCTAAAGTGACCCCATCATCCTCAGAAAAAGTTCTTATTTTCTTCAAGAGCATTATAAAATGACTATACATTGTACTAGCCGTTTTTATGTACAGTAAATCATTACTGAGCGATTCAGCATTATGCTACATGTACTTGTTCTTGTAACATATATTTAAGGCATATGTTTACTAATTAAAGGGACAAAACATATGCTCCAAAGATGATATACTTTAAAACTATAGGTAAGAATAAGTACTTATCAGCCTAATTACTCCCTGGGGTCCTAGCATGCTCATTCTGTTCAGCTACATATGACTTTACACTGCAATAATACAGCCAATGATAAAAGGGATAATTGACACTTATTGGCTGTAATCAGCTTATTTGAAAGGGATGTATACCTTTGCTTGGAAGGTGGATAAGAAAGGATATATATATATATATATATACAGTGGATATAAAAAGTCTACACACCCCTGTTAAAATGTCAGGTTTCTGTGCTGTAAAAAAATGAGACAAAGATAAATCATTTCAGAACTTTTTCCCCCTTTAATGTGACCTATAAACTGTACAACTCAATTGAAAAACAAACTGAAATCTTTTAGGTGGAGGGAAGAAAGATAAAAAATAATGTGGTTGCATAAGTCTGCACACCCTCTAAATAACTGGGGATGTAGCTGTGTTCAGAATTAAGCAATCACATTCCAAATTGTGTTAAATGGGAGTCAGCATACACCTGCCATCATTTAAAGTGCCTCTGATTAACCCCAAATAAAGTTAAGCAGCTCTAGTTGGTCTTTCCTGACATTTTCTTAGTCGCATCCCACAGCAAAAGCCATGGTCCACAGAGAGCTTCCAAAGCATCAGAGGGATCTCATTGTTAAAAGGTATCAGTCAGGAGAAGGGTACAAAAGAATTTCCAAGGCATTAGATATACCATGGAACACAGGGAAGACAAGTGGAGAAAATATGGCACAACAGTGACATTACCAAGAACTGGAGCTCCCTCCAAAATTGATGAAAAGACGAGAAGAAGACTGGTCTGGAAGGTTACCAAGAGGCCTACAGCAACATTAAAGGAGCTGCAGGAATATCTGGCAAGTACTGTCTGTGTGGTACATGCGATAACAATCTCCCGTATTCTTCATATGTCTGGGCTATGGGGTAGAGTGGCAAGACGAAAGCCTTTTCTTACAAAGAAAAACATCCAAGCCAGGCTACATTTTGCAAAAACACATCTGAAGTCTCCCAAAAGCATGTGGGAAAAGGTGTTATGGTCTGATGAAATCAAGGTTTTTGGTCATAATTCCAAAAGATATATTTCGCACAAAAACAACACTGCACATCACTAAAAGAACACCATACCCACAGTGAAGCATGGTGGTGGCAGCATCATGCTTTGGGGCTGTTTTTCTTAAGCTGAAACTGGGGCCTTAGTTAAGATAGAGGGAATTATGAACCGTTCCAAATAGCAGTCAATATTGGCACAAAACCTTCAGGCTTCTGCTAGGAAGCTGAACATGAAGAGGAACTTCATCTTTCAGCATGACAACGACCCAAAGCATACATCCAAATCAACAAAGGAATGGCTTCACCAGAAGAAGATTAAGGTTTTGGAATGGCCCAGCCAGAGCCCAGACCTGAATCCGATTGAAAATCTGTGGGGTGATCTGAAGAGGGCTGTGCCCAGGAGATGCCCTCGCAATCTGACAGATTTGGAGTGTTTTTGCAAAGAAGAGTGGGCAAATCTTGCCAAGTCAAAATGTGCCATGATGATAGACTCATACCCAAAAAGACTGAGTGCTGTAATAAAATCAAAAGGTGCTTCAATAAAGTATTAGTTTAAGGGTGTGCATACTTATTCAACCATATTATTTTATTTTTATATTTTTTCTTCCCTCTACCTAAAAGATTTCAGTTTGTTTTTTAATTGAGTTGTACAGTTTATAGGTCACATTAAAGGTGGAAAAAGTTCTGAAATTATTTATCTTTGTCTCATTTTTTTACAGCACAGAAACCTGACATTTTAACAGGGGTGTGTAGACTTTTTATATCCACTGTATATATATATAAAAGAAAATGAATCACTTTTGAATTAAATTCAGTAAAATATACAGTTGCAATCTTAATATATATAGCTCTGTATCATATATTTGTTTTAACATGATGTGATAAACTTACTATTTTGCTGTAACAATAATGATTGTATTTTTTATTTAGAACGTGTCACTAAGTGAATTATTTTTCGGTTCAGTTGCTTGTGTTCATAGAACATTTTGTAGGTTTTTATCAGAAATGAAGTTTCCAACTTACTAATTGCATTGGTTTCATTTAATGCAGTTAATGCTTTATGTTATTCTATCACAGACTATATTCAGTGGAGACTCTGCGCCGCCATTGCCCAACCAGCTAGGGAAGATGCAGTCTTGTTCCAAGTGTGGTCTTGTAAACAATTCTGATGCCCGTTTCTGTGATTGGTGTGGAGCAAAGGTATTGTTATACATATTGTTGGGTTAATATCAGGACAAAAAGAGAATACACATGAGTTATACATTTATCAAGCAGGATAAAGTTGAAAAATATATAGACTCCATAGAATACCTTAAGAAGTGAACTCTTCTTTTGCGGTAGCATTTTCATGGTCTCTGATAAGGGTGATCATGGAAGGTTGCAAATTCAGATAAAACCAGTTCTTATTTATAAGTTTTATTTAGGCCACAGAATAAAACATATGAACAGCATGAAAACACTATGGTCCTCATTCAATTGCAATTTTGCCAATTGAATAGGGCTTTATATAAGCACATAACATATTTTTTGACCGAAGTTTTTACTTAGTGAAGACCTTGATTTTGGATAGAAGTTCAGTAACTAAAAAGTTCTGTATAAAAAATATGTTATGTGCTTATATAGAGCCCTATTCAATTTGCCAACTCGCAATTGAATGAGGCTCTATGGGTTTTGCAGGTTTTCAACATCCACACACCGTTAATTAGAGAATTAGAGAATAACTTATTGGAAGATGATAATTTGAAAACACAATTATTGGATGAATTAAAAAGATTTTATGAAAATAATGAATAATCGGTCAAAGCAAAAACTACACTGTGGTGTGCGCAAAAGGCCTACATTGGCAATCGGCTTATAGCCTGGAAAAATAAAAGAAAACAATTAAGAGGCACCCCACTTAGACAATTATATATTGAACTTAATAAAGAAATTAAAAATAAACTGAAACCAGAGGTGGAAATTGCAAAACAAATTAAAGAATATCAAAATGCAATTAAGAAAATCAATTAGACTTTAGCAGACAAAACACTATGGAAACTTCATCTTAAGCTGTTCATTTTGATAATAAGATTAGTAAAGTGCTAAATTTGAAGCTGGAGGTTTATCATTTCCCAGTTTTAAAGCATACCATGGCGTGATTATTTTGGGGCATATCAGCAAATGGACAAACTCAAGTAAAGAGAAACCCTGGTTCCATATAGAACATTTTCTGCTGGAAAAAAGAAATTTAGACCAACTATTATTTCTGGAACAGTCTAAAAAGAGTGCAAAGGATTACTCTTCGATAGTAAAAAATGGTCTTTCATTTTGGAATAAACTTAACCCAAAGTTAAAGTTAATGCCCTTCCTAAGTCCAATCATTTCCACTAAAATACTTGCTAAATTTTTAGTACTCCATTTTTGCATACTTGGTTTTGCAAGGGAATAACTAGTTTAAAGGACATGCTGGTTAATTAAAACTTAGCCTCTTTAGAGTATTTACTCAAAAAGTATAATCTAGAAAGTAAGGATTGGTTGCACTATGATAGTCTAAAAATATCCCTAAACATTTTTAATAAAACATTTAAAAAAAAATGAACTTCAGAGAAAATGTAACCCTGTTTGAAGAGATAATTAAATCCACTCAGTGTAAAAAAATAATTACTTAATGTCACAATATTATAAGAAATAGTAAGGAGGAAGTGGTGGAGAAAAAGATCTGAATACCTCTTGTGACATGGAAATATGGACAAAAGCATTTGGAACAACTAATAAGTTTGTCAAAAACGTGTCGTATAGAGAAATATATTTGAAGCTTATTAATCGTTGGTATTGGACCCCGAATAAAATGAGTCATATTTAAGACTCATTAGAACAACAACATTGCTGAAGGAAGTGCTGTCAAAAATGCTCTATAAAGACAATTTGGTGGGATTGCCCTCAGATATTAAATTTTTGGAAAGAATGTTTTAATTATATCTCAGCAATTATGGGGAAAACTATTATTCCAGCTCCCCAGGGGGTTATACTACACATTTTTCCCTTGGTACAAAATGTGAAGCTTTGGCCATAATAATTCAAACGATAATGATAGCTAAATGGCTCATTGCCTCAAACTGGAGGTCGGAGAAAATCCCCTCTTGGAGAGAAATAGAATTAATTTTGACTAGAAATAGAGCTTTTGAAAAAGAGTTCGTAAGTACAGATTTGATATACAAAGATACAACTAAATGGATTCTTTGGGATAAAGTTGTGACTTTGAATCATACAAAATAATTTGAAGTTTGGTCTAGGTCTTCTCTTATCCTCCTTATACAAATATACAGCCTTATTGAAATGGGCTCTATGTAAGCACACAGCATATTTGTTTTACAGAAGGTTTTAGTTAGTGAACTTCTGTCCAAAGGCAAGGTCTTCACTAACTAAAAACTTCTATAAGAAAAATATGCTATGTGCTTATATAGAGCCCTTTTCAATTGGCTGAATCACAATTTAATACGGCTGATAGTTCTGTAGGAGGAGGAGTACCTCCCCCCTCCGTCCTTTTTTTCTTTTCTTCTCCTGCCTTGATTCTTTTTCCCTTTGTTATGTTCTGTTAGTGTTTGGTCTATTCTTTTTGAAGAAATTAAAGAAAAATTATGAGGGGTTAATCAAATGAATGAAAAGAGATAAGAGGTTGTAAGGTTAAAATAGCAAAAACTCACTGCCCCTTTGTATACAATGTTGTAATTTGTTGTAATGAGGAAATGGATATACCGTACTGTAAAGTATTAATGTATGTAAATATAATGTATCTTTTCTTTTTGTGTATGTTTATTTATCTGAAAAAAAAGGAAAAACAACCACATACAGTCAATGTAATGCAAGTGGGGGAAGAGTGAGACTCTGAATGTGTGTTCAAGGGGAATGAGTGTTGGTGACTGCTAATGCACTACAGAGCCTAAAAGTGTCTTACAGTTAATACCTATTTTCCCATTGTTTTATCCTTTGAACTAAATACAAAAACTTTTTGTTTTGTTTTGTAGATACATTGTTAGTGAAAAATATGTATTTTATATACTAGTAACCAGGAAATAGAAAAGTCTGTCTCCGATACATTGAATATTTTTATTGTCTTTTTATCACATAATTTCGTGTATTTTGTAGCCTGGTCCTTCGGTGAGTTACCTCACCTGTTCTAAGTGCAGTGCAAGCAACCACCCCTATGCACACTTCTGCTCCTCTTGTGGTGTTTACCTGGAGCCTCCAGCTCGATATTCCTCTCAGCAGAGTGGGACACTAAGCATGGCAGACCATCTGACATTTTCTGGGGTAAGCGGAATTCTGGAATGTTGTTTTTAGTCACTATTAATGTGAGCCATAGAACATTTTCTAAAGTAAGCATTAAAGGGACAATATGGTCACTACAATATACCTGAGCATATCTTTACTTTTGTGTACTTTGTTTTATTAAGAAATGCTTAAAAGCTCTGTTTTGTTCTGCCTAAAAATCTTACAAATAGTTCCTAACTGGTTTACCCCTCTCCCGCCTATGAAGACAGTATATTTCTAAACACAGGGCCTGCAGTCTCTAATAGTAACCAATCAATGGCAACACTCTGCAACATGCTCCTTGAGATATGTCACTGATAGGCTAATTTGAAAAACTACACTTCACCCTATGTGTATTCAGAATCTGCATGAGCTTCAGATGGCAGACCCGAACAGGTAACCATTGTAATATTTTAGGCAGGAAAACCACAGCTTTTAAGGATTTCTTAATAAAATAAAATATATGAAAGTAAAGCGATAGATAGGTATATTATATTACTTGTGAAATCCAGAAACCTTGCATGCCCATTTAATTATATTTATGTCACACATATGTCTCAAATACAATCACTCACACAATCTTTTTTTATAACCACCTCCGGAAATCATTTTCACTATTAGTGCTAAAGATCTCCAAAATGTCTCCCTTCATCAAACAACATTCTATTAAACATCAATTACATGTCTTATTTTGACTACTGAAAATCTTCCAGTTAACCTTGAATGCTTCTGACAGACTGATTAACTTCAGCCAACACTCTTTGCTTCTTGCTTCCCTCTGTCTTCTCTACAATGGATTCCTTCTAAATTCTGAACCTACCAAGCACTCAGCAGCTTTGTCTTCACTCTATGTCTCAGCTCTTGTCTCTTGATATACTCCACTCTGCCCCCTTCGTTTTAATGTTTTCTTGTGTCTTGTGGCCCATCTCGTCTGTCATTAACTTCTCCCACACCCACCGGCAGTACTTTCTTATGTCACCCCATGCCTTTTAAGTTTTGTCAAATTCTTCATAGTTTCATATATTTAAACTTCCGCTGAAATCTCTTCTGTTCAGAGCAATCTGCTACATTCTCCCTTAGATGTCACCAATTAATTACACCTTGAAACAAAGCCATCTAATGTGGCTTTCTCACACCTCTTCCTGAAGCACAAATATCTATTTTAAAAGGGCTACCATAGTGGCGATATAGTAGAGTTTCTTGTGTTTTTATTTTATAACCTAATAGAAATAAAATCAGTACTTGAAGAAAAAAATCAACGTAGCTTTTACTATGTACATTAATTATTACATTAAATAGTAAAACCCTTTTATATGACCATTATATTGATTCTTTAAATGGACTTCACTCAAGCTCTAACAACTGTCCCCTTGTTTCACGTCAGGAAGCAAATAGTCGTGCTTTATGGCAGCCTTTAACTGTCTCATTGCCAAATCCAAAGCTAAACACTGACAAAATGGAAAAAGGAACCCAGACAGTTGGATTATTTTACCCATCTGGCAAACTACTGGAGAAAAAGGAATCTGAATTGCTGTCGGAGAAGGAAAAGAAGGAGAAGATGAGTGATCGTAAGCCGGTTGTCACAGCCATTAGTCCAGGCCGAGGTAAGGAAAGAACACTAAGTTCTGAGTACAAATTTAAATCACCACTTCCAAGCTTAAGCCATTTCAAAATATTGGTTTCTATTTTAAAGGACCACTGTACAATGAAAGAAAAACATATATTTGTTTCATTGTCGATGATTAAGAACATAATTATGCAACAAAAATTCTTGATTTTTGGTGTATCTGCTAGTCCCTGGTGGCATCCATGATACTTTAATGGTTGTTATGTGTGAGAGGGGCATTTACATTTTTACAGAGGTAATCTTTGTATATATCCTTGCAACTGCCTGCTTCTGTGCGTTTGCAGGGAAAGAGATAATTGTCAAATTCTAAAACCTCCAATGATATAAGAAAACTGCTCCACTGTTCCTCTTCTCTTCTCCCAACCACTCCCTCTACTGATGTATAGCTCCAAGTTATCAGGAAGTGTTGAAGCCAGGCAATATGGAATCATATATACACAATCAAAGTCTTCAAAAATTATTATTTATCTAAAACTTGTTTTAAACTGACACATATTTTACTTTTTCTAAGTATTTTCTTACTAATTATTCCTCCAATCCAGCTGTCCTCCCTCACTACTGCCTGGACCTTATCTCTGCAGTTTCTGAAAGGACCAGAAATCACAAGAACCTTGCAAATTTCCACCCACTCTGTTTGTTGCAACACAAATTACAGACTCTTCCTTTGGTTTCTTCAGATATATTAACCCCATGGGAAATAGTGAAATATATGGTTGCACTTGTAATTCATGGTTCCTTTAGCACAGGTGATGTCAACCTTTTAATACATACCGTCCGCTTTTGATGGTAAAATGTACTTATTGCCCACCGGTGCCGCAGTAACTCAATTAACCTGGGGGACTGGATTTATTTCTAATTAAAAAAAGTATTCAGGGTTTTCATGGATAATTAGAGAGGCAGTATTGATCCAGGGAGAAGTCCCGTCGCCGGTGTCTGGGATCAGGAGGGAATTGATTATTTATTTATTTTTATATACAACTAGTTAATCCGCATATTGCAGATCAGAGGAGATCTTAAAAGGTTGAACTTGATGGACTGAAAGTCTTTTTTCAACCTTAAATACTATGGCCCTCAATCAATTTTAGTTTGGCAAATTGAATAGGGCTCTAAATAAGCACATAACATATTTTTTTTAAAGAAGTTTTTAGTTATTAAATTTATAGCCATATTCAATTGGCCAAATCGCAATTGAATGAGGGCCTATTTAACTATGTAACTATATGTAACCTTCTCTCATTTCTGGTTACATAAGTCATATGACCCTAGATATGTATCACCCTATATTTACTAGATAGTGATCCGGTCCTGACTGCTGTCCCTAGGCTCTCTCACCAGCACTCCAACTAGCCAATCACGATGCTGCAGGTCTCCGGCGTGCGACATTGCTCGTCAGCGACGCCATCTAGCATTTACCTGTCGCCCACCATGAAAGCTTGGTGGGTGGAAGGAACCAGGTTTAGGAGCTGAAAACTTTTTCTCCCTAATAGCTCAATTTATAGGCTGGTGAAGCTGAACTAGGAATAACACCAAATAAGGAAACAATGGCTTTAAAAGCCAACACTGTAGCATTTCAAAACAATTAATAAATAGTAACAAGCATTCATGACTTTTTTTCATGTGTACATGATAGTGCACAGCAGTGTCCATACATTTTATTTGGAAAGTTGAGTTGCTACTGAGTATGCATTGATTCTTTGCATTTTAGCAGTGTACTCTCTTTGCAGGTTTTTGGAGAAAACAGCTGGATCATATCTGTGCTCACCTGCGCTGCTACACTCAGAACAACTCTGAATTCAAGGCTTTAATTGGAGAACCTCGGATGGGAAGGGTAAGAGAGAAAAGGTTTTACCCCAGTGTAGTATACATTGCAACAGTTTGTAAGTAATCAAAAGTGTTTACTAATTAAAAGCCTAGACTAATACATGGCTTCTAATTTAATATTGTGGTTTTTAAATAATATCCTGTAGTAAAGACTTTGGTTAGTAGTAATATTGGTAATAATAATACATGTATATTGTTATATTTAGTTTTTACCAAAAGGAACTCATGGAGTTCAAGAGTTATAGTATATCCCAAACTATGAGGGAGAGAAGTGTCTTCAGTTTCTTTTTGAAAATGTTCAAGGCTGGGGCATCATTGACTGGGCCTGGTAGATGGTTTCACTAAGAGGTTATGTAGAGAATACGTTTTATATCATCAGCAAACAGTGTTGAGCTATCTGTATGTACACACATGTGATTATTGTAACCCGTTTTTATCCGTGAGTTTTGCTGATTATCAGAACTCCCATATTCCGATGAAGGCATCCATTATGCTTTGCGGACAATTGCAGGAGTTTAAGGGGTGTTTATATATAAACAGGAGCAGGGTTTTCAGCTGTCCAGTTCTGAGCATGTGCAAGGGAAGGCAGTAGGTGCCAAATGATAAAAGCTGAACACTCCCTCCCACAGAATAGAAAATATCCAAGTTAGGAGAAAATGCCATAGACAACATAGAGAATCCTAACCCCAAGAAGAGACTACTAAAATTAAGATTATTATCGAAACAGCATTTATGTTTATGGTTAACACAGTTGGTAATGTTAATATTTTGTTACATACGTAAACATATGACTTTGTTTGCTATACTACAGTGGTCCTCTAAAACAGTTCTTACTCTTTAGTACACTAGTTCCATTATATTTTACATGGTTTTACATATTCTCTTTAATCAGGATATAAACCGAGGTATATGAAGTTTTAAACAGTAGACAAGATTTTGTTATAATAAATACCTAGCCTGGTAAGTGACTGAAATACAATAAATGTTCTATACATTTCAGCTTATTCCTTTTCAAAAGTGTGCTTCATAATTAATTCATATTTAATATCTAGGTCCGTAAAAACATGGTTTCAGTTTGATGCAAATGCTTTAGGGAGACACAAAACTATACAATTTTCTGGCATAAAATCAAAGGCTCTGCTCTTTATAGACATCAATGGGTCAAACAGAGTATGAGGTTTAAACAAATAAGACATTTGGCTTAGTATATTGGCAGAGTGTCAGAATGCTCCTCATCCTCCAGACATTGGTTCTTTAACACATAAGAATTTTCGTGTTATGGCATAAAAGTAATTAAATACCGCAGCATATATTGATTGCATTACCCAGGTGCCAGGCAGTAAGCCCCTGGCTCTAATTCCGCTATTGTTCATGTGGCATTTTCACTGCATTGGCTTCTGTTAACGTGTATTCAAATAGTAACTTATAAAGTGGCTATAATTGATCTGTCAATTAAAACACAGAGACATCTACATAACATTTTACAGGAAGTAATGATGTATTAAGGGTTAGTCAGAGGTTTTTTGTTTTGACAACATGCCAGTTTGTGGGAATAGGCTGTTTAGCGTTGGCATAGCCTATTAAACCCAGGCCTTTGTATTCTACATAAACTGTAGCATTTGAGTACCTGTAGCAGTCTATCGATGTGTGACAGTACCTCAAAACTGGGAATGGGCACCCACAGTCTAAAAGACTAGTTACACAAAAATATTTTAAGTATGGCATGGGGGCACATCAGTGTAGGATCACTGCAGTGTTACAGATGGTGAAATCAAACTTAAAGGAACACAAAAGTCACATATTTTCTATCCTGCATTTAAAGGAGCACGTTTTAATAACCCCCCCCCCCCCCCCTTGTTGTGGTGATGGGTACCTCAATGAAACTGTGAGCTATACCATGTAGGGTCACTTAAGATGGGCAGGTCATAGCAGAGAGGTCAGATGAACTGCGGTCTGCTGGAGAAGAAACTAGCAACCCACTCCAGTATCTTTGCCAAGAAAACCATATGGATGAGCGCAACCAGAAACATACAAATGTGCCTGGGTACTGTGGTCCATAGGTTCATAGAGAGGCGAAAACAACAGAACGACTAAACAGCCGCAGCTTTACAAATGTCGTCCATTGCATGAAAAATTAATTGCAGCAAGCATTAAAAACATTCTTAAACTTTAATTTCATTTTCAATATACCTCCCTTTGGCAAACTCTAACTTGGGTGTATCACCGCTCCGCACCCATTGTTTGTACAATAGTACGAAAGCAGTTAGTGTGGTCAATAAAAATTGTTTAACTTGCAACACGCCTTTTTATGCAAAAACTGTTTTGAATAATTAAAAGCCACTCTTTTGGATGCATGATAGAAAAAAAGTATTATAAAAATGTATCTTTAACCTTCATTGGAACATCAGTATTCAATGGCAGAATTGTGGAAGGGGACTAGTTGATAAATTGAAATACTATATTGTACTTTCACTAAACCTATTTCCTGTGAAGAGATCTCTCAGGTCTGATCAAGAGATTCCATAGAATAATACGTCATTCCATAGATCTCATCTATTATTGAGAACCCTCACACTGCTCAGTGTAGCTTACTCGCCAACACAATACTAATTGTGCTCTGCTTTTGTTTGAGAATTTGGCACCATATGATGCTTACAGTGCCTTGCAAAAGTATTAACCCCCCTTGACTTTTTACCAATTTTTTTACATTACAGCCTTACGTTCAATGTTTTATTAATCTGAATTTTATGTGATGGATCAGAACACCAGAGTCTAAGTTGGTGAAGTAAATAAGAAAAATATATACATAAAACTATTTTTTTTGAAATAGAAAACAGAAAATTGGCATGTGCGTATGTATTCACCCCCTTCATTATGAAGACCTTTATTACCTTCAGAAGTCACATAATTAGTGAAATGATGTCCACCTGTGTGCAATCTAAGTGTCACATGATCTTGCATTACATATACACACCTTTTTTGAAAGGCCCCAGAGGCTGCAACACCTAAGCAAAAGGCACCACTAACCAAACACTGCCATGAATACCAAGGAACTCTCCAAACAAGTAAGGGACAATGTTGTAGAGAAGTACAAGCCAGGGTTAGGTTATAAAAAAATATCCAAATCTTTGATGATCCCAGGACCACCTTCAAATCTATCATAACAAAATGAAAACAACATGGCACAACAGCAAACCTGCCAAGAGACGGCCGCCCACCAACAAGGGCATTAATCAGAGAGGCAGCACAGAGACCTAAGTTAACCCTGGAGGAGCTGCAGAGTTCCACAGCAGAGACTGGAATATCTGTACATAGGGCGACAATAAGCCGTACGCTCCATAGAGTTGGGCTTTATGGCAGAGTGGCCAGACGAAAGCCATTACTTTCATCAAAAAACAAAATGGCACGTTTTGAGTTTGCGAAAAGGCATGTGGGAGACTCCGAAAATGTATGGAGGAAGGTGCTCTGGTCTGATGAGACTAAAATGTAACTTTTCGGCCATCAAAGAAAACGCCATGTCTGGCGCAAACCCAACACATCACATCACCCAAAGAACACCATCAGCAGTCGGGACTGGGAAACTGGTCAGAGTTGAGGGGAAGATGGATGGTGCTAAATACAGGGATATTCTTGAGCAAAACCTGTACCACTCTGTGCGTGATTTGAGGCTAGGACGGAGGTTCGTCTTCCAGCAGGACAATGACCCCAAACACACTGCTAAAGCAACACTTGAGTGGTTTAAGGAGAAACATGTAAATGTGTTGGAATGGCCTAGTCAAAGCCCAGACCTCAATCCAATAGAAAATCTGTGGTCAGACTTAAAGATTGCTGTTCACAAGCACAAACCATCCAACTTGAAGGAGCTGGAGCAATTTTGCAAGGAGGAATGAACAAAAATCCCAGTGGTAAGATGTGGCAAGCTCATAGAGACTTATCCAAAGTGACTTGGAGCTGTGATTGCCACAAAAGGTGGCTCTACAAAGTATTGACTTTAGGGGGGTGAATAGTTATGCACATTGACTTTTTCTATTATTTTGTCCTATTTGTTGCTTGCTTCACAATAAAAATATATATATACTAGAGAATTGCCCGTCAAAAAATTACGGCAATAAAATTGTAAGTTAGCTAATGCTGTTTGGTGTATAATAATGAAATATATAATACATTAATAAATGAATATACTTTACCTATTTTGAAGCATTGTGTTGAAGAGCTGGCAATCTGTTTTGATGTTGCTGCAGCATTAGTGGTGTGGAGCTGCTGTGTAAGTGTGATGAATGTGTGCAGTGTAATAGTGTGCGTGCGCGAGACCAAACCGTTAGCGTAGTTGTGTACTTCCGCATTGTCATAAAATGGCGGGTAATGTGTGGTATGCGTCTTAGCGGAATATCCGTAGGTCTTTTGTGGTGTTTTGCGAGTTTCTTGTGGTGTTTTGCATGTTTAGAGTGCTGTAGCCTCGTTTTCCTTTGTTCGGCAGGGGCCAAAGCGAGGGCCGCGGCTTGATGCGCGAGCCCGCAAGCGTTAGCAACAACTCGTACGCTCACAACTATATATGTGATCTTCAAAGTTTTGGGCATGTTCTGTAAATTAAATGATGCAAATCCTCAAACAATCCATGTTAATTCCAAGTTGTGAGGCAACAAAACACAAAAAATGCCAACGGGGTGAATACTTTTGCATGGCACTGTATTCCTTTCATGCTCTGATTCAGATTCAAAATGCATTGTCGACTGATGGATCCTGATACTCTAGTATGGACATTGTTATGGAGTAGTGGCTAATTGTGATATGGATTAGATCACAAGCTGCTGCAACAGAAAGACTAAATAGTAATTATTTGTGGTTTAGGATGGTGTGCTTGTATGCATTATATCTTATGTGATTAATTGTCTTATTTCCTTGTAGATTGTTTCAGCAACTGTTCATGAGGACGGCTATGAAGTTAGTTTGAGGTTAAATTATGTCTTGGTTACAGACAAGGTTAGTATAATTTATTGCACCTGTCTATAGGGAGAGGGAGACCATTTAATTTGAAACTATGTTGAATGCATGTCACAAAGCAAAATGTTCTTGTCTGATTTTTCAAGAATGTCCTAACTGGAAAGCCAATGAACTTGTCCGGCAATAACTTCCTGAGCGCTGTGACAGAAGGCAGGGACGACCGTTCTGAGAGCCAGTATAGTATGGGTGAGTTTACTATATTCCTCACACAATAAAACATATGATTAAATAATCTTTTGAGTAAAATGTAATTATCACTTTTTAATAATATCAAGATGATTTTTTTTAGTTTGGGATGCATATGTAGTACTTGCAGTTATGTAGGCCTGTAGCATGGTTCCTTTATTGGTCAGACCTAATTATTATTAATATGATTATTATCTTTTATTTGTAATTAGTATGACATTAAGATAATTATATTAGTGACAATAAGAATTCTTGTGATTTTTTTTTATGTTGTAAAGACTCGTCATCTGAGGGATCCAGTTTTGTAGTCAACATATGTTCATAAAGCTTAGCTCAGAAGTTGCCACACAATGGTCCATGGGCATCAGTCACAAGGTCCACAGCAAAACCAGGATTACAAAAAAATATGGAAAAATAGTTAAGTGACTAATAATACACAAACAGGGAGTTCAGAAGTACCAGGATTCGACACTGATTTATTTGAGCACATTTTCTAGTGCCATATCTCAAAGCTTATTATAAATGATAAACGTAATACTTACAAAAGCATTTCAATTGACAGTAAAGTGATTATAAATACAGACTTACAGCTCAAAATGGCAAACTTCAATGTTATTTTTCTGTAAGGTAATGTCGTTTTTAAAATAACATTCTATTGATAAGTTGTAATTACCTATCATTTTAAATTATACCATTTTTGGATCTCCAGTTTTGTCAAGTGGTCTGCATAAACCATTAGAAATATTTAAGTGGTCTGTTAAGACTATCAGCAGTTATTCACTGGGGCACAATGGGAACGTCTAGCTTGCATAAATCATATTACTATTACACACTATCTGCACTAGCACTATCATGTGTTAATAACTTAGCCTTCTGGCCTGGGATCCAACAATATAAACTCCTACCCCAGGCATTCAGCTATATCTGCCAAACAGACAATAATGTAGTATAAATGAGGTTACATGTCTATATGATTGTGACTTTCTAGTGACATCCATATGTATTAAATCTATTGATATACCGTATTTACGCGATTCTAATTCGCACCTTTTTCAAAGAAAATCGGGTCTGTAATTCAGGGTGTGTATTTGAATCAATGGCGCACTAGAATCGGCGGTAAAACCGCAAAACGGCTCTCAGATGAGCAGACGGTGCAGGAGGGCCTGTTATTGGAGGAAGTGCCTCCTCTCCACTGAGAGACTGAGAATGAGAGCCCAGCACAGTGGCACACAGAGCCTGGCACCTAGAGAGCCCCAGCACAGTGGCACACAGAGCCTGGCACCCAGAGAGCCTCAGCACAGTGGCACACAGAGCCTGGCACCTAGAGAGCCCCAGCACAGTGGCACACAGAGCCTGGCACCTAAAGAGCGCCAGCACAGTGGCACACAGAGCCTGGCACCTAGAGAGCCCCAGCACAGTGGCACACAGAGCCTAGCACCTAGAGAGCCCCAGCACAGTGGCACACAGAGCCTGGCACCCAGAGAGCCTCAGCACAGTGGCACACAGAGCCTGGCACCTAGAGAGCCCCAGCACAGGGGCACACAGAGCCTGGCACCTAAAGAGCGCCAGCACAGTGGCACACAGAGCCTGGCACCTAGAGAGCCCCAGCACATTGGCACACAGAGCCTGGCACCTAGAGAGCCCCAGCACAGTGGCACACAGAGCCTGGCACCCAGAGAGCCTCAGCACAGTGGCACACAGAGCCTGGCACCTAGAGAGCCCCAGCACAGTGGCACCCAGAGCCTGGCACCTAGAGAGCCCCAGCACGGTGGCACCCAGAGCCTGGCACCTAGAGAGCCCCAGCACAGTGGCACCCAGAGCCTGGCACCTAGAGAGCCTCAGCACAGTGGCACACAGAGCCTGGCACCTAGAGAGCCCCAGCACAGTGGCACACAGAGCCTGGCACCCAGAGAGTGCATTACATTCGCCAGCAAACACTTTTTTTGATTCATGGGTTCCAAATTATGAGTGCGCATTAGATTTGATGGCACATGTAATGTGATTTCATGTGCTAGCTATTGTAGCAGTCTCTTTATTGGTAAGAAAATAATTTCATCATTGGTTCCACATAGGAAAGTGATATTCTGGCTGTAATTGTCTGTATTTTATGGTTACATTTTTACAGAGAAGGTTATTTTTAATTTACACTAGTACCAATTTTACACAAAAAAAACATCTTAGCAGCTATTACTGTGTAATTGTTTGTCTCTTTAAGCAAGTGACGAAGGTCAGAGTGCTCGAAGCAATAATGTAAAAGGCAAAAGAGCCAAAAGGAAAACCAGAAAGCCCTTGGAGAAAGAAGACAGACTGCCGGTATGTAAAACATGTAGCCTAGTAGGGACATTTGTACTTGAGCGCATGAAATATAAGCTTTGTATTTTAATCTAATGGTTCAACTTTCATATATTTTAGGTGTTAACATTATGAAATCCTGTTGGCTTACGTAACCGTCATGACATGCTTGTATAGTCGTACTGTGTATTTCTGCACCACTTCCATTGGAAGGCTGTTCCACCTAAATACTAGCCTTTCTGTACTGTACTACTTTCACATAGTACCCCTAAATCTTCCACACTTCAACTTGAATTTTACTTGTAGTGAAGTTGGAGGGCAGAAGATTTAGCATTATGCAACATTGGACTGTTTGGAAGCATTGAGGGGATTTGGATATTTATGGTATTTTACCATGAATTTCACTACAGTTTAGTGCGATATAGCTATCAATTATGCTGCTCATGTATTTGTTCTTTTATTTGTGACAGCCTGAAGATCGAACACTTCTTAAGGAAGTTGGCCCAAAAGGAGAAGGAAAAATTGCAGTCGTGCAGGAACTTTTAGATGAGGTAAAATAAACAAACATTATTCAAGTATTTCCTTGCTCTTGGGAGATCACTTATCTATGTGGTGTGTAAATGAAAATTGCCTGTAAGGTTGTACCCTTGACCAGATGAACTGAGGGTGTGAAACGGCATCTTTGGGTTTACTGCGGTCATAGACAGCCTGGACTTTATACACACACACGCGTGTATTTGTGCAGGTTCTACTTGTGAGTGTAGTTCGGTTTGATTTTATCAAATATATCTAAGTGATATTGATGTATGGGTGTAAGACCTCCTTTTTGGTTTTATTTTTTTTGCCTTAGACATAAACTGAGTATATGTTCAGTTACAAATGAGAGAGAATCAAAAGGATACAAGAAAGCTATAAAGACGGGAAAGGCAAAACATGGAGTAAAGACACAAGGGAGAAGAATTAAGTGAAAGAAGGAGTATGAAGGGTGTACATCATGAATACCAAACTTGATGATGAAAAGAGAGATGAGTAATGGAATGAAAAATGTATAATGAACAAAAAGAAGGGTAGAAAATATGACTTATGAATAGTAGGGAAAATAAGGAATGGATTGTGAAAAGGAGAGAAAGATGGTTCATGATTGTAATAATGAGGAACAATGAGGTTTTGGGGCTAATGAGAAGTACTGATACTCTAAAGGTATAAAGGGACAGTCCAAATATTGTATCATTTTAAAACTATAAGTAATAAAAAGTGTTTTATCAGTTGAATGTTATTAAACATTCATTTTTTATGATAAATTTACACTGAAGTTGGCTATTCTTACCTTTATGATCAATTATCTCTTTTAATGGATGATTATTGCCAGTAACTTCTAATTACACTTTGGAGGTCTGGCTATATTGTTTGGAATCTAAAGTCATATGAAATTGACAACACTAAGCAGACCCCTCTGTTATACCAATGTTTTTGCTCATAGTTGTAGAATGTATTGAAGAAGTAGTTAAGATGCACTCTATAGAAACATAGAAAACTTATTGAAATGTTGATGCTTCTAATGCCTTCTGTTAAAAAAAAAAATGTAATCAATCTCAGAATCAGAGCCTGTTTGTTTGGTAATTTAACCAATGAGTAACAAAGGCCCCTATTCTTATCACCTACAGTCAGGTCCATAAATATTGGGACATCGACACAATTCTAAACTTTTTGGCTCTATACACCACCACAATGGATTTGAAATGAAACTAACAAGATGTGCTTTAACTGCAGACTTTCAGCTTTAATTTGAGGGTATTTACATCCAAATCAGGTGAACGGTGTAGGAATTACAACAGTTTGTATATGTGCCTCCCACTTTTTAAGGGACCAAAAGTAATGGGACAATTGGCTGCTCAGCTGTTCCATGGCCAGGTGTGTGTTATTCCCTCATTATCCCATTTACAAAGAGCAGATGCAAGCTCCAGTGTTCATTTCAAGTGTGCTATTTGTATTTGTTGCTGTTAACTCTCAATATGAGATCCAAAGAGCTGTCACTATCAGTGAAGCAAGCCATCATTAGGCTGAAAAAACAAAACAAACCCATCAGAGAGATAGCAAAAACATTAGGTGTGGCCAAATCAACTGTTTGGAACATACGTAAAAAGAGAGAACGCACCGGTGAGCTCAGCAACACCAAAAGACCCGGAAGACCACGGAAAACAACTGTGGTGGATGACCGAAGAATTATTTCCCTGGTGAAGAAAACACCCTTCACAACAGTTGGCCAGATCAAGAACACTCTCCAGGAGGTAGGTGTATGTGTGTCAAAGTCAACAATCAAGAGAAGACTTCACCAGAGTAAATACAGAGGGTTCACCACAAGATGTAAATCATTGGTGAGCCTCAAAAACAGGAGGGCCAGATTAGAGTTGGCCAAACAACACCTAAAACAACATCCTATGGACAGATGATACTAATATCAACTTGTATCAGAGTGATGGGAAGAGAAGAGTATGGAGACGGAAAGGAACTGCTTATGATCCAAAGCATACCACCTCATCAGTGAAGCATGGTGGTGGTAGTGTCATGGCGTGGGCATGTATGGCTGCCAATGGAACTGGTTCTCTTGTATTTATTGATGATGTGACTGCTGACAAAAGCAGCAGGATGAATTCTGAAGTGTTTCGGGCAATATTATCTGCTCATATTCAGCCAAATGCTTCAGAACTCATTGGACGGCGCTTCACAGTGCAGATGGATAATGACCCGAAGCTTACTGCAAAAGCAACCAAAGAGTTTTTTAAGGGAAAGAAGTGGAATGTTATGCAATGGCCAAGTCAATCACCTGATCTGAATCCGATTGAGCATGCATTTCACTTGCTGAAGACAAAACTGAAGGGAAAATGCCCCAAGAACAAGCAGGAACTGAAGACAGTTGCAATAGAGGTCTGGCAGAGCATCACCAGGGATGAAACCCAGCGTCTGGTGATGTCTATGCGTTCCAGACTTCAGGCTGTAATTGACTGCAAAGGATTTGCAACCAAGTATTAAAAAGTGAAAGTTTGTTTTATGACTGTTAATCTGTCCCATTACTTTTGATCCCTTAAAAAGTGGGAGGCACATATACAAACTGTTGTAATTCCTACACCGTTCACCTGATTTGGATGTAAATACCCTCAAATTAAAGCTGAAAGTCTACAGTTAAAGCACATCTTGTTCGTTTGTTTCTTGTTCGTTAAATCCATTGTGGTGGTGTATAGAGCCAAAAAGATTAGAATTGTGTCGATGTCCCAATATTTATGGACCTGACTGTATATTGCAGATTACACTATGTTTAAGAGCAAAGTAACTATGTCAATCACCCATCGCAGAAACATGCGAGAGAACTGCTATGAGTTACTGCGGCAAGACCAAGCTGAAAATTGCAGCAACATTTTGTATTGCGTTTTGCACCAAAAGATTATGAGTTACTCCGTTAGACTTTAACACCAAAACCCTTTTGTAATCAGACTTTACTTTATCACTCGCAATCCAGGGCAGTGCCGTAATATCAAACATTTTGTGTGTACAAAAGGCCAATGGCAATGGTTTGTTTACAGCCTGTATAATAACAGTTTAAATGTGCTGTCCCCTCAAAATAACGCAACACAAAGCCATTAATGTCTAAACAGTTGGCAACAAAAATGAGTACACACCTAAGTGAAAATGTCCAAATTGGGCTCAAAGTGTCAATATTTTGTGTGGCCACCATTATTTTCCAGCACTGCCTTAATCCTCATGGGCATGGAGTTCACCAGAGCTTCACAGGTTGCCACTGGAGTTCTCTTCCACTCCTACATTATGACATCGCGGAGCTGGTGGATGTTAGAGACCTTGCACTCCCCCATCTTTCGTTTGAGGATACCCCACAGGTGCTCAATAGGGTTTAGGTCTGGTGACATGCTTGGCCAGTACATCACCTTTACCTTCAGCTTTTTTACTAAGGCATTGGTCGTCTTGGAGGTGTGTTTGAGGTGGTTATCATGTTGGAATAGATACTTCTTCTACATACTTCTTATGCTGAAATCTCTTGCGGACAAGGCAGGATTTAGGGATGTGGGCCGAGTGTCGTAATATTGCGAGTGAAAAGATTAGAATAAATATGTAGGGGAAAAAAGCCCCTCCAGCCGATTTTACGTTATACCGCAAGTTACACCGCTCAATTAGAATGGCAGCCTATGTCCTCTTGATAACTCCCTTCTAGCTTCTACAAATTCTGGGATGAACTAGAGTAAGGAATTCAGTTTTAACAAAAAACTTGTTCTGCAGGGAGCTGACCCAAATTGTAGCAGCAATGAGGATCGTCCAGTGCTGACCTTGGCTGTCCTCAATGGGCATCACAAAGTTTTACCAGTGCTAGTACAGAAAGGAGCCGATATAGACCAACAGTCTGGACCGTAAGTAATCCTTTAAATCAAAAATCCAACATCTTCCAAATGTTACAAAGCTGTTATATGTTTGTAAGACACATAATTTGATGCATTCAAAATATTGAGAGAAACAGATGAAAATTAGCAAATTTTTGTTAGCTTTAGCGTCAATTACAGTAGTACCTGTAGGCCCACCATTACAAAAGAAACAATTGGAAACTCATTTTTATGTGTGCAATTTCACACACATACTGTTAGAGCATTTTAACAATGTCTTCTTATTGAATGTTTTGATGTTAGATGTTCTATAAGAAATTTTACATTCCCTGGCCTCCAGCTTCATATTCCTATCCAAAGTCTTTGTTTCCTGCTGTTGATCGTAAGCGTTTATCCAAGGAACGCAATATCTCGTAAATATCTATTCACATTCAATACTGGATACATTTTTTAAAGTGCAAAGAACTTAAGTGGCCTACTTAGCATTGCTATAGAGGTTAGACTGGTTCTGTTTTTTTAATGATTGATCACTTGTTAAGCTCATTACCCTTACTGATTGGATTTATCTGTAAAGCTTGTTGTTATAAAACTTTGCTAACAAGCTTGTTGTTAATGGTGAAGTTTTGATGTGAGACTGCACTAAACACACCTGTTAATCCAACTAGTATTTTAGCCGTCCTAACGTGATTGACCTGTTTGTGTGAGGTTATTGTTCCTTTAAGTTGTGAATGTTATTAGTTATTACTGTACCACATACCCTAATAGCTCCACTGCTGTAAGAGTAAGTTTTAATTAAGCAATACTTATTAATAAAATTCCTATTTATTTATTTTAAAAAAAAACAATATTGTTTGATAAATTTATTTCAAATATCAGCTCCTAAGCCTTGGGATGCGATTTTTCTCATCTCCCAATGAGGACATCAAGGGGATGACTGTAGCTCTGATTGCTAAATGGTCAGACGCAAGCTTGTATCTTCAACTAAATGAAAAACCTTTCTAACTTTGCATACCTATCTACCTAAGCAAACTTTCAATTGCTTCCAGACCCTTGCTATTCCGCATGTTTCTGCCTCTTCCGCTCCCTTTAGATTGTAAGTAGTGAGTTTCCAATCTTGTAGGATGCTTTAAAAAAAGCACTTTTTACAAATATTTTAAACTCAAAACAGGGCCCTCTATTTTCTGCAGTTGTTCTTCTTTGTTCTTATTCCCTGTTCAACGCTACGCCATATGTTGGCGCATTGCAAATAAAATGCAATAATAATAATAATTGTATTTAGGCAGAGCCATTCCGCTGCAGCAAATCTCTAGCAAGTGAAAAGCAACTTCCCCTGTCTAGATACAAGCTTTTTATCTGACCATATAGCACTGCCTCCCAGCCAGAGCTGCTCACACCTCTTAGAATCTGATCTTCAAATGCATGTTTAATACTGAATATTGCTTTTTGAAATAATTAAATATCAATGTCATAATGGGCAATGGCTAATTAAAATATGTAACTCACGTTGTAAAGGGATCGTTTTCAATGTGTTTGTGTACAATGAAAATATATTACAGTGATATGTTAAAATATGAATATATATGATTGTATTCTTTGAGTACTCATGTTATTATACAGCAATGTGTTTTTATGTAGTATATTTCTCTAATCCATAACAAACTACATTGTACTGCTGTGTAAATTAGACAATTAGGACATAAACAATAGAACTGGTCATTTGTAGTGCATACAAAATATGGAAATATTCTTGTAATATTTATATAAACTAGTGCACGTGTGATGCAATGCATAGACATACCTTGCAACAGAGTGGTATAATAATATTCTTTTTTATTGAAATATCTGACAGGCACAATAACACAGCTCTTCACGAGGCTGTCATGCTTGGCTTGGAAGGCAAGAAATGCGCTGAAGTTCTTCTAGGGTAAGAAATGTGACCTGAGCTGCACTACAGCCATTCTTTGAATGTAGAGCTAGAAAGTAGGTCGTCTGCACATCTCCCATCGCTATGTGCCCATCCTTAGAATACCACGCATATGTTAAAATTTGTTCTGTTAACTCTAAATGTATTATTCACACATTTTTGGCAAATTGTTGTATATTTATGATTATAGGGTTTTAAAAGATGTTAAGAGGCGTTGATTGCATTTAAGAGAACATTTTTTAAATGTCTAGTAGTTATATATATATATGAAATTCTTTTTTTATTTTTATTTTGAGCACTATTTTTTTTATAGTGAAGACACACTGGGATAACAATAAGTATGGAATATAAGAAATACAGGTGGTCCCCGGGTTACAGACTACCCGATTTACAGACAATCCCTACTTAAGAATGGGCTCCCAATGCTTTTTGTATGATTTTTTTTTTTTTTTATGTTCTGTTTGTTTGAATAAAATTAGAGCACAATAGTTTCTGTAACTTAATTTCCAGAGGAATTATTATTATTATTACAGTATCACACTGTATTATTATTATTATTATCACATATGAGCCATTATAGTGTTGTTATTATTATTATTATTATTATTCATCAGGGATCCGAGTTACATACAAATTCAACTTAAGGACATTCTCAGGAAAGGATCTCGTCCTTAACCCGGGACCACCTGTAGTATTAAACCCTATAGTGTGAAAGTACATATTTAGAAATACACCACTAATTGTTATTGTTTATTTATAACGCGCCAACATATTCCGTAGCGCTGTACATAAGATACGTTCAAGACAAAGATACATACAAATTAACAAATAGCAAGGCAAGGATGGCCCTACTAATTATGCACACTCATGTATAAATCCTCTCATCTGTATTACTGTAATAATTACTTAAAGCCAGAAATGTGTGTATTTGAACAACCATTTAACAGCTTGATAATACATGTTAGTAAGCATTACAATTGGTGTTGATCTTCCAAGGATGAATTAAGTTATGCTGCCTGTGAACATGCACTGTTAGCATTAACGTCTTGAGAATAGAAAAGAGCTTCAAGATATATTTTATTTTTCAGAAAATATTTGCACTGTGCAGTCAATGACTGTTTAGCCAAGCAAAATTTTACATCAGATAAACTAAATAGGCCCTCTGAACCATGAAGGGTGAGCAAAAGCATTACAGAATAGTCATTAATTTCATTGTTTAAGGTAACATTCTATATAGCTAAGCAATTCTGAAACTGTGTAAAACGTTCAAGGTTACAACACAGCAGAACTCGTGTATATACCCAGAACCCTTTGTGCATTGTAGTGGAGTCATTGTACCGAGGCTTTATTTTACCATTTAACATCTGCAGTGAAGTCTGAAAAGATCCTTGGAAAACAACCAAGACCCTGTTCAGTAATGATCCATCCAACAAAGGACACCAGTAAAGCTCTTGGCTTGTTAGTATTACTGAAGGAACACATGAGCCTTTATTTTACTAAATAACATTTCCTACCTATTTTATGTCCGTTTTACACACCAAAAAATGGATGTGAATGAGCTAGATAGATAGATAGATAGATAGATAGAACCCTACAGATTAGATGATATTAAATCAGAGCTACAATAGGAGACATATTATTTATGTATATATGTAACATCTTAAGTAGCACTTATTTGGTTTTGCTTGAGGCTTTAAGTAGCACTTAATTAAAGTGACACTGGAAAGGTTCCAGTAATGAAAAGCCCACAGTGGAAGTGTTTAATAATTGAGCTTGAGGATTAAGCAATTTAAACATATATTTACATGAAAAGATCCTCTCTTGAATGTGTCCATTAATTAAAGGACCACTGTAGTGCATTTACAAGTAAAGCTCATACGTTTATTTACTGTGCAAAGGCTATAAAACAATATGCAGTTTAAAATAAATACAAATATTTTTCTTAGCTTTTAAGCTGAGTATCTCTTTCTACCTGTGTCTATCAGGGGGAAACTTTGCCTGTGTGCTGTACTAAAAATAAAGTCTGATCAGTCTAGGTTCTGCTTCAGACGGAGCATGGTCAGTAAAGGGGGGGCAGGGCGCTGAGCAATGATATTTCATACAATGTCACTGGGGGGCGCCTATGGGGCAGCTGCAAGCATGTTACAATAGAGCTATTACCTCAGTGCAGGCAGTGGGGGCGGTGCTAATTATGTCACAGGGCTGGGCCAGTGTCATCAGTCCAGCCTTCTACCTAGCTTCATTATAGTCCAGGCAGAGCTGTCCACGCCCCAGATAGACACAGGCAGGAGGAGATACATAGCTCTGTGTATGTATATAAATATATGTATACATATACTTCTACAAATATGAACACAAATGTACTATTTATTTACTACTGTACTTTGCAGGGCTTCTATCACTCTTTTCCCCACCATAAATTAAATGAGTGTTCTGGTAAACTACCTCCCCACAAAATCTACTACACAAGCTAGGATCCAGCCCCAAGCTGATGAGAGGCAGTAATCTTGAAACAGCTGGGTAGGTTTCCTGGCTCGTGTATAACCCATCCGGAGTTTTGCTTAACGCTGCATAATACAGCAGGCATATGCTTAAAAGGAAGCCATGTTTTAAATGGTATTGGATTACAAGAGCAAAGTCTTTGTTGTTACATTTGGATGTCCCAACCAAGGATCCCAGAATGCAGTGGAATAATGAGCAGGAATTCTGAGCAGGAAACAAGTTTTTTGTAACTTGTTTTAGACGTGCAAATGTACTATTTATTTACTACATATATATATATATATCACATATATAGTTGTGAGCATGCGAGTTGTTGCTAACGCTTGCGGGCTCGCATAGCGAGCCGCGGCCCTCGCGAAGCGAGGGCAGCGGGCGAGGGCCTCAGTTAGCTCCATGCCAGCAACTGCGACCCTCGCAAACTTTACGTCGCAACCCAAACAACATACGAGACACGTAAACACAAATTACGACCTCTCAACACTCGGATGCAACTCGCGAACATTAAAAAATTCAAAACACAATACATACACACAGCACATACATAAAAAACAGCAACAGGGAGCATCCAGGACCTCAAAAAACCAACTTACACCTTCATTTCACTCCAAATAAAAGAGTTTACACACTAAAAAATTTGATTAGCGACAGAAAAAATGGCCGCCGAGCAAAACGAAAACGAGGCTACACACGCAAACACCATACGAGACACGTTACCAGACATTACGACCTCGCAAAAATCGGACGCAACACGCGAACATAAAAACATTCAAAACACAATAAATACATACAACACACACATAAAAAGCTTACCTACAGCAAGAGGGACCATCCAGGACCTCAAAAAAGCAACTTACACCTTCATTTAAATCAAAATAAAAGAGTTTAGACACTAATAAACTCGCTAAGCGACAGAAAAAATAGCCGACGAACAAAATGAAAACGAGGCTACAGCACTCTCAACACGTAAAACACCACAAGAAACTCACAAAACACCACGAAGCACCGACGGATATTCCGCTAAGACGCATACCACAGATTACCCGCCATTTTACGCCAATGCGGAAGTACACGACTACGCTAACGGTTTGGTCTCGCGCACGCACACTATTACACTGCACACATTCAGCACGCTTACACAGCAGCTCCACACCACTAATGCTGCAGCAACATCAAAACAGATTGCCAGCGCTTCAACACAATGCTTTAAAATAGGTAAAGTATATTCATTTATTAATGTATTATAGATTTCATTATTATACACCAAACAGCATTAGCTACCTTACAATTTCATTGCCGTCATTTTTTGACGGGCAATTCGCTAGTATATGTATAATTATGTGCACAGTTCATTTCTTCAATAGCTTGACCTTTGCTGTGACACTTTATGTAATGAAATGTACTTTAGGCTTAGTAAACTGCAACCTGTTTCTCGAAAAAATGATAATTATTTAGTAAGTTCTGTCAATTCTTTTATTCCTTAAATATCTTTTATCCTTTAAATATCAGCTTATATTTTAGTATTCCGTCAACCCCTTTCCTGTGTTTTTTCAACCTAATCTAGCACTATAGGTGCCTAAAATATGAGTATAATAAGCCATATACATAACAATATCTCTGATGATTCTCACAGCTCTCTGCTCACAATCTGCAAGCAGTCGTACATATTTTGCACCTCCCTGAAGACCCAATTGCATCTATAAAATTCTTCTACTCGGCCCCACCAGTACACCCAAGGCATAAACCAGCCTCTAGCCGACTGTGCTGTTTATGAATTAATTCCTCTCTTACTTTATTCTCTATCATTTCTGCAAACTATTCTTTCTCTAGTGTTGGACTTTGTAAAATTGTGTTTAAACTGTTCCCCAAAAAAGCTGAACGATATTAATATTAAACCTGCAAACTCATGTCCATTTAGCGTCAGGCTTGTTGGGGCTGCTTTTTAAGTAACCCTGTAATGGCAGAAAGCTGCAATTGCTCTTTAAAATTGTGATATATCTACCATAAAGTCATTTTTGCCTAATTACGTAAAATTATTGTTAATGGCTATTTTTTTATGACATTGTTTATGAAACTCATCAAACCTCTACCATTACGATGTTGGCCTCTCTCACTCCTTCCATCCCTCTGAGTGTTTCACTGCATAGGGTGCCGGAGGTAGCAAGATGTACATTTCCTGCCATTCTTCATATTGCTTTACCACAGCCCACAGCTTCCTATTGGTACACTGAGTAATGTGGTGGAACCAGCACCACGATTGCATGTACCACAAGATGGAGCTGGTTGTGCTTTGTACATTAATATGGAGATTCACATCATGCTGCCCATCCACCTCACACTGTGGCAC